>FNXX01000009.1:8330031-8882589 GCA_900108845.1 Iljinskaea planisiliqua
TCCATTTTTAGGCAAACCCCTGCTTCTAAAATCTCTAGCTTTTTAGGGTTTTAGACAAGGAGGAGACGGAAAATCTCGATCTCTGGAGATCAGGTTAGGATCGATTCTTTTGAATTTTTTCAATCCGCACTGTATGAGCCAATAAGAACCGTCTACATCTTCGATGATCCGTGGAAGAACCGCGAAAGTAATCCCCAGAAATGTCATCTTCACGCTTAGTCGGAGTACCATTTCGGGGACTCCCGCTCCGGTAAACCCTAGTTTAGCTGGTTGTTACTCCCTCAGCATCCGGTTGTTCCGCCATTTCACGGTCGGAAATGCCTTTGGTGCGGATTGTTCTGTATCGAGAAACACTATGTTTAGTCCGAGTAGTTCCAGGAGTTTCTGTAGTGATAAGAGCGGAAGCAGTGAATCTAGTGGCTGGACGGAGGAGATAGAGTATTTAGACGAGTCGGGTAGTGTAATACACAGCGGTAAAGGAATAAGATCCGTAGAGCCAGGGCTTGATGATCATGTAATGGTTGGTGAGTTGAAGAAGCCTTTCATGAATGCTTCTGCCGTTGCAAAGATTGTTGAGGTTGTGCAGAGGTGGAAATGGGGACCGGAGCTCGAGACCCAATTGGACAAGCTCCAGTTTGTGCCCAATATGGTTCATATTAAGCAGTCCTTGAAGATTGTTCAAGATGTTGATGCGGCGCTTAGTTTGTTCAGGTGGGCTAAGAAGCAGCCTTGGTATATCCCTTCGGATGAAAGCTATGTCGTGTTGTTCGATGGGTTGAACCAGGGCAGGGATTTTGTAGGGATTCAGACGCTGTTTGAGGAGATGGTTCAAGACTCTGGTAGTCACCGTGATTTATCGCTTAGTGCCTATAACCAAGTGATTCAGTATCTGGCTAAAGCTGAGAAATTGGAGGTTGCTTTCTGCTGTTTCAAAAAGGCTCAAGATTCCGGATGCAAGATCGATACGCAGACATATAATAATCTGATGATGTTGTTTCTGAACAAGGGTTTGCCGTATAAGGCATTTGAGATTTATGAGAGCATGGAGAAAACTGATTCGTTGTTGGATGGGTCGACTTATGAGCTGATAATTCCTAGCTTGGCCAAATCCGGCCGTCTTGATGCAGCTTTCAAGCTTTTTCAGCAGATGAAGGAAAGGAAACTCCGGCCAAGTTTTGGTGTGTTTTCTTCACTTGTTGATTCAATGGGAAAAGCTGGTCGATTAGACACATCGATGAAGGTTTACATGGAAATGCAGGGTTTTGGTCATAGGCCATCAGCAACTATGTTTGTTTCCTTGATTGATTCATATGCTAAAGCCGGCAAGCTGGATACTGCTCTTAGGCTTTGGGATGAGATGAAGAAGTCAGGTTTCAGGCCTAACTTTGGATTGTACACAATGATCATTGAATCTCATGCAAAATCAGGAAAGCTTGAAGTAGCAATGTCAGTTTTTCAAGACATGGAGAAAGCTGGGTTTTTACCGACACCATCCACATATTCGTGTCTGTTAGAGATGCACGCTGGATCCGGGCAAGTAGACTCTGCAATGAAAATCTACAACTCCATGACTAATGCTGGGTTAAGGCCTGGCCTGAGCAGTTATATCTCTCTTCTTACACTTCTGGCCAACAAAAGACTTGTTGATGTTGCTGGGAAGATACTACTCGAGATGAAAGCCATGGGGTATTCCGTAGATGTCTGCGCTAGCGATGTTTTGATGATATATATCAAAGATGCTTCTGTGGATCTTGCTTTGAAGTGGCTCAGGTTCATGGGCTCTTCAGGAATCAAAACAAATAATTTCATCATCAGGCAGTTATTCGAATCATGCATGAAAAATGGTCTATACGATTCAGCTAGGCCTTTGCTGGAGACACTGGTGCATTCCGCTGGGAAAGTTGACTTGGTGCTTTACACTTCCATTCTCGCCCATCTTGTCCGATGCCAAGACGAAGATAAAGAGAGACAATTGATGTCAATTCTCAGCACTACCAAGCACAAAGCTCACGCCTTTATGTGCGGTCTCTTCACAGGTCCAGACCAGAGGAAACAACCAGTTCTAACGTTTGTCAGAGAGTTCTACCAAGGAATTGATTACGAACTCGAAGAAGGAGCTGCTAGATACTTTGTCAACGTCCTTCTCAACTACCTTGTCTTAATGGGTCAGATAAACCGAGCTCGGTGTGTCTGGAAAGTAGCATATGAGAACAAACTCTTCCCAAAAGCCATCGTCTTCGACCAACACATTGCTTGGTCTCTCGACGTGAGAAACTTGTCGGTTGGAGCGGCGCTCATAGCCGTGGTTCACACTCTCCACAGGTTCAGAAAACGTATGCTGTACTACGGTGTAGTCCCGAGACGTATAAAGCTAGTCACAGGACCGACATTGAAGATCGTAATTGCTCAGATGCTGAGCTCGGTTGAGTCGCCTTTTGAGGTCAGCAAAGTCGTGTTGAGGGCACCAGGCGATTCGGTCATGGAGTGGTTCAAGAAACCGATAGTGCAACAATTTCTTCTGAACGAGATCCCGTCTCGGGCTGATATATTGATGCATAAGCTGAATGTGATGTTCCCAAGCTCTGCTCCTGAGCTTAGATCTATGTCACCTCCCAAACCACTCATGTCTTCTAAGTCGTTTTAACAGAGGAGACCAAAACCATCGTGGCTTTTGTTCTGTTTCGGATCTCTCATTGTTAATACTTGTTTACAAATATAATGCAAATTATATTTACTCCTTCAAATATAATGCAAATTATATTTACTCGTTTTAACAGAGGAGACCAAAACCATCGTGGCTTTTGTTCTGTTTCGGATCTCTCATTGTTAATACTTGTTTACAAATATAATGCAAATTATATTTACTCCTTCAAATAATTGCTACTTTGGGCATATAATTCGATTGAAATTAGAAAAGCTATGTCGTTTTGATAGAGAAAAATTGTGGGAGAGCTTTGCAAATGGAAATTAAACCTATCCGAAAAATCGGAACGTCATTATTATCCTGGGTAGGAATTAATCTGTCCGTGTATCCAAACATCTGCCACGCGCTAAAAGGTGAGAGGAGATCTCACTTGCCTTCACTCACTCTGCAACTTCGAGATCAAGTTAAAGGCGAGATTCCTTAGCTTTCCTTCTCTTGTTTGCTTCATTGCAGACCCGTGTGGTGATCGATTTAGTTTTTTCCGATATTCAGATTCTGATTTGCTTGAACAATTCAGCTTTTGTTTTCCGGTGATTGGCTTTGACGAAAAGAATGGCGGCAACATCACCACTGTACAATCAGCTTAAGGTTTTGAATCTTGCCTTTTTTGCTTTCAGAGTTTCGAATGTTCGCTTCTTATGGAGAAATTGAGTTTGATTTTAGTACGTATCTTAACTGTGTATAGGCTGCTGAACCATTCTTCTTGTTGGCCGGTCCAAATGTGATCGAATCTGAGGAACATATTCTTCGAATGGCAAAGCACATCAAAGACATTGCCACAAAGTATGATTCCTTGTACTTGGAATTACCAATGAAGCTTTTGTGTGCGTTTATAGCATCATTACCTTTTTGCCTGAGATATCTTCTGTATTATTGTGTTTTTATCCAATTGATTACAGATTTTTTTTTCTTGAAAGATGAACTTCTTCGCATCTTGAACAATTTGGTTACTTTTCTCAAGTTCCTTATGGTAACAATTTTTCGTGTGTGTGTGTGTGTGTAAATGGCGTAGAGTTGGGTTGCCCCTGGTTTTCAAGTCAAGTTTTGATAAAGCTAACCGAACTTCTTCAAAGTCGTTCCGAGGTCCCGGCATGGCTGAGGGTTTGAAGGTATCTTTCCTTTCTTTACTTTTGATCCCTCGTTTTATTTCCTTGTGATGTCCAAGGATAGATGATTAGGAATCTTATATACAACTAATTCTAAGTTACTCTAAGGACCTCTCGATCAAGTTGTCGCCAGCAGCTGCATTAACTTGATGCTACCATTTAGTTGATTAATAAGTTGCTTTAGCTTTGTAGTATTTCTGTACAAGATACTGATGGTCAGCATTTATGGTTCTCCAACGCAGATTCTTGAGAAGGTGAAAGTAGCGTATGACCTGCCAATAGTAACTGATGTTCATGAATCGATCCAGGTATAAAAGAACGTATTCACCTCAGAGAATTGAGTTTGAGCAGGTCTTTGGTACCTTCTGATGCTTTATTTATTATTATAGTGTGAAGAAGTTGGCAAGGTTGCAGATATAATTCAGATACCAGCGTTCTTATGTCGCCAGGCAAGACTCTAAACTGTATATTCTACAAGGTTTTGTATCCATTCTTGGATTTATTTCTATCATCTGGGTCATGACTTAAGCTGTTTATTGTAATTCCAGACAGATCTTCTGGTTGCAGCGGCCCAAACCGGAAAAATTATCAATATTAAGAAAGGACAGTTTTGTGCTCCTTCTGTGAGTTCTTTCTTCTTACGTGTTTCGTCCTGGTAGAAACCTGTTGCTGGAATGTTATTGATGACTGTGTATATGATGAACACGAAGGTCATGGAAAATTCGGCGGAGAAGATCAGACTGGCTGGGAATCCAAATGTGATGGTTTGTGAAAGAGGAACCATGTTTGGATACAGTAAGTTATCATCTTCTGTTCAGATATTGAATGTCGGTAGCAGGCTTTATGATGCCTTTGTGTCCATGGAATTTAGCGGCATAGATAAACAAGTAGATATTTTCAAATCTCATGCACATAATTTGGGACTTATAAAAATGGATTGCTAAAGTATACATCACAGGGTGCTAAAATAATTATTTTGGTCTGTCTTTACAACTGGCTGACTGATACTCTGCTTGGTATTGATTATCAGATGATTTGATAGTCGATCCACGAAACTTTGAATGGATGAGGGAAGCTAATTGTCCTGTTGTATGTAAAACTTGCTTCATCTTTTCTTTTTCACATTGTGTATTATGCTTTATATTTCACGTTATTCAACCTATAATTTAACATACTCGTTTTAATTATTGGTGACAGGTTGCTGATATAACCCATGCACTACAACAACCTGCAGGCAAAAAGGTATGGTACTTTTGAAAACAGCTATTTCATTTAGAAGCCAATGATATCCAAATACTTGGAACGCAAAAACAATACATTCTTTTCCAGTTGGACGGTGGTGGTGTTGCTAGTGGAGGCCTTCGCGAGTTAATACCCTGCATTGCGAGAACTGCTGTAGCAGTTGGCGTCGATGGAATTTTCATGGAGGTAGTATAACTTGTTAGATACCACTTCGGAACAAGACATCCTTTTTAGACATTATATCAAGTTCATTGGATTATTTGATCATATAGTATTGGATTCTTTGATTATGATCAGGTTCATGATGATCCTCTAAATGCTCCAGTTGATGGCCCAACTCAATGGGTGAGTTTTGTGTCCTTGCTAATGGCATGAATTCATTCTCAGTTCAACAGCAAAAGTATCCTTAATAATGAATTTTCTGTCCTCACTAATGATACTTATATTTCTTGTGTGTTTTTCGTTGTCCATAGCCTTTGCGTCATTTAGAAGAACTCCTAGAGGAGCTCATCGCGATCGCTGTAAGCCTTTTCAATCCACGGATTACTGCTTTATGGTTCCCGTTGTTGTTTTAAGAATCTGTCTTCCTATACACCATTATCAATTACAAGATTGTGATTCTTAAATTCTTCGCAGAGGGTCACAAAAGGGAAGCAGCGATTCCAAATCGATCTCACACCTTACCGCGATTAGGAGTGAAGGTGTAGTAATCTCGAGGTGAGTGACCCGAATGGAGTATATATGATATGACTCTTCTCGTCATTTGTAGAAACCCCACAGAAACCTATTAATAATCTAGGAGACTAGTTCCAAAAGAATTTAAAATTTGACAACACAGCCATGATAATGCATTATTTGTGATCACCGTTCTCGTATCTTAAACAAAAAACAGAGATGGCTTCTGAATAACTGACAAACTTGGGTTTGTCTAGTATTTTTCCTGTTCTTTGTTTTCATTCATTTGTCTGAAACATTTAGGTCTCCTCCTCGGACATTTGGGTCCCCATCAAATCCTGGAGCATTGCGGTTGCAACCTCTACGTAACGGAAATCATCTACTTGAGCAAAGAGCATTTAATTACTCAAACTTATAACATATATATGTTTTTATTCAAAGATTATTAAATTTAAGAGAATCATGATTCATGAGTTTATACGATACAAGAGTTTTGTGCTACATTATGTCTTGTTATTTTTCTTCGGTGCTTATGTATGTGTTATCAAGTCCATAGAAGATTAAGTTTTCTACTTGAAATCTGCTTCACTACTGGTGTTCATCATCATCCAGTCTGATGTATACAAATCTGGCTTTCCTGGTTTTTCCTTAAGTTTAGCCCACTTAGATTAGACCAGAGTAAATTCTGATGCTATCGGGGTTTGACAGGCTACGATTTCACATGATACTAAAGACAAAAACTCCAACGTGTTATAACATAATAACTATAATGAATTCTGTTTACATTGGATAGGCAAGTTGTACAAGCTCATGGGTACACTGAAAACCTAAGTCAACCACATTTACATATGGCCTGCACATATATGTATATATATACACCTGAGTGTGACCCAATCAATGGCTCTATGAACATATGACAAAACGGTCTTGCACATGGATTTGCTCTTGTTGCTTGTCTAACGTCCTTTGCACCGCTTGATAGAACTCAATCCAAGAAGACGAGTATGATGAAGCCGCAGAGCCAAACATGAAAGTTGGATTGGGACTTGCAGGGCAAGCAGTGACCAAATCCAAAACAGAAGTGGCAGGTTTGAGCTGGTGAGGGAAGTTGAAAGCCAAGTTGTCGACTTTATGCTCGTATATTTTGCCATTGCGGTCGAGTTTATAGCGAGAAGTGCCCTGAAACTCCCCTTTGGCCTCCCATGGAACTCTAGGTACACCTCTAAGATTCCACCTGATGAGAATCATGTTCTCTGATGGTTGCCAAACCCGGAAGATCTCAAACGAGATTTCTCTGAACAGAACCTTCCCATGAAACCTGAGTGCCCAGAAGATCAGTTTGTAGTTCTCAATCCCAGAGAATGTGTTCATTGGATCCACCAATGTTATATCATCCCTGGAAGAAACAACAGCATATAAACTCAGATTACTAATAAATTGACATCCCAACATCGAAAGATTTCTTTTTTCTTCCACACATTAAAGGAAGGGGAGTGATAGAGATTACCTGTAAATGTCGTAATTGAGGTCTTTGGTGAAGAGCAGAGGCAAATCTTCGCGAAGCGTACGTACAGCTAAACCGAGATTGATGTAGAACTCATCTTTGCCATGCTGGTGCTTATCCTGCGCACTTGGCTTGGTCTTAACCTGCGCACCACGAGAAGGAGGAGCCTGAACCGGGAGAGAAAGCAGAGAGAGGCTGTCTTCTTCGAGCTCGTAGCTATTGGAAGAAGATGATATCGATAGAGATTGGTTGGAAACGGGTTTCTCTTTGAGGGATTTTCCGGTTTGAAGAAGGAATGAAGGAGAGAGATTCGGGAGAAGAAACGCCATAGTTAGAGGTAACTGCTGGATTTTTACTCAGAGCTTTCTCTTTTCTGTGTGTGTTTCTCTTTTACTTCTTTTCACGACGAAGAATCGGAGGGGATGACTGTAAGAGATGCACGAAGCTTTGTTAGAAGATAAACAGCTGTTCGATTTTTGAGTGGTAATCAAACCTTTAGCCTTGTTTCTTCTTCTTTTCTTCCTTTTGACTTTATATTATCTTTATTCGTTTTTTCCTTTCTCATTTTAATTTTTCATTTAAGTGTAATGAGATTTTTCTCAAAAGTTCTATTACCGAACTAATGACTATTGATTTTTGCCAGAAATAATCACACGATATTAAATATATAAAAATATGACTATTGGTAATTTCTGCATCTAATAAGAAGGCTAATATATTTTGGACAAAATATAATTTTTCATGCCAACAAAAATCTTATATTTTATTTTTATTTTAAATTTCTGATTTTTGATTGCACAAAAAAGCATTTACATTTTCACTGTCCAAATCAATTTTAAAGAGTGTGGAAGTCATACGACAATAACATCAAAAAAGAGAAGATAGTCAAATGGGCCTTATAGACCGATGACAAAAAAGCTGTAAACCCAGAATAAGCCCATAGTAGTAAACTCTCCGACTAGTAAATAACAGTACTCATTTCAGAAATAATGATAATGAAAAGGCCCACTAAGCGCTGAGTTACCAGTGTAAGTCCATTATAATGTTATAGTCCATTATAGTGCAATTGGAAAATACTATGAATCCAATGTTACGGCCTGTTAAAAAATGTTTGGACATCTTACAGGCCCAATTTTAAAGAGGTTATTAAGGTGTAATTCGAATAAGCGTAGGCCCAATGTTATAGCCCATTATAGTGCAATTGGAAAATACTATGAATCCAATATTACGGCCTGTTAAAAAAAATTTGGACATTTTACAGGCCCAATTTTAAAAAGGTTCTGAAGGTGTAATTGGATCAAGAGTAGGCCCAATTAGGTTTAAATGCTACATTTGAGTGGCTTTGAAAATATTAGAGGCCCATTTGTTGGTATATTGACCTGCGAGACGACGCTCTTTAGGGCTTCTTGAAACCTAGCATAGTCGCTATATAAACCGCCTTTTCCATAGATTCAGTCATCAACCAAGAGCGGTTCTCCATTTTCACTGAGTTTTTTGTTTTCTCTCCTTTCGATTCTGCTACTTTCTGGTTCTAGTGTTTTCTGCAAATCCCAGCCTGTGATGTATGAGATTGTCCGTACCATCTGAGATTTATTTCTCCTTGATGATTTGTATCCTCTTAGGGTCTGAGGCTTTGGATCTAATTCTCTACGTGTACAACTTGTCGTTTTTTTCTTAAATAGAATGTTAGGCGCTGATGATTGAACAAGATTACCATCAAACTTTGAGAGATTCACAGCTCGTTGATGTATACTTCTTTTTATAATCTGAGCCTAGTTTTGTCTTAAGATCTGCTTTGCTTTTTAGAAATATATTTTTTTTAAAACGAAAGGCAATAAATTAGAGTCTCTGGTACGCTTAACGATAGCGTATTAAGTGCTGTACATTGCCAAAATTGAATATGGCCGATATTCTGGTACTTGTTCTAGTTTAAATAGTTCATGTGCATTCAAAAGGTCAAACATAAGTGATTCCCTTACCAATTCGTTTCATAAACCCTTGTTTTTATCCCTTGTTGGTTTTGGTATAGTTAGCTCATTAAAGGCAACAATTTAGAGTCTCTGATCCACTTCTTGATAGTGGGTAAAGCGCTGTACGTTGCCGATATTTACTTGGTGCAAAGATTTCTCCATTGGCCTCAAATATATTTTGGCCAATACGATCAATGTTCCTATATTTTATCGCCAACTCGTTCGATTTTAATTTATTTGTTTTGAAACATGATATTTTTGTTTGATCTCTTAAGTTTTATGTTTTGAGCTTCGTTTGTTTCATGTGCTATTCGGAATAATAGACTGGACTGAATTTGTAGCCGGCTTTGCCTAATCAAAGTGACAAGGAGATATCATTGATATAGCAGATTATCGTACTTTTAGAACCAATAAATCAATTTAGAAATCATCACAATTGCAAATCAAGGATATTGGATATGTTGCTGCATCGTAAATATTTTGTCCACAATATTTATCAATTACACCTGAATAACCTTTTTAAACTTAGGCCTGTGAGATGTCCAAATTGTTATTAACAGGCCGTAACATTGGATTCAGGGTATATTCCAACTGCATTATAATGGGCTTTAACATTGGGCCTACGCTTATTCCAATTACACCTTAATAACCTTTTTAAACTTGGGCCTGTGTGACGTCCAAACATTTTTATCAGGCCGTAACATTGGATTCATAGTATTTTCCTATTGCGCTATAATGGGCTATAACATTGGGTTCTACGCCTATTCCAATTAAACCTTAAAAACCTTTTTAAATTTGGGCTTGTGAGATGTACAAACACTTTTTAACAGGCCGTAGCATTGGGTTCATAATATTTTCCAATTGCACTATAATGGGCTAAAAAATTGGGCCTACGCTTATTCCAATTTCACCTTAATAACCTTTTTAAAATTGGGCCCATGAGATGTCCAAACATTTTTAACAAGCTGTAACATTGGGTTCATAGTTTTTCCAATTGCACTATAATGGGCTATAAAATTGGGCCTACGCTTATTCCAATTTCACCTTAATAACCTTTTAAACTTGGCATTGTGAGATGTCCTAACATTTTTTAACAGGCCGTAACATTGGATTCATAAAATTTTCCAATCGCTCCTAATTCTTTGGGTTGGGCCCCAGCTCTTTGGGCATTGAGCTGTTTTCAGATTTCGCGGGCTGGGTCCTAACTCTTTGGGCTAGGCCCAAACTCTTTGGGCTTTGATCTCTTTTCAGATTCCGCGGGCTGGGTCCTAACTCTTTGGGCTTTGATCTGATTTCAGATTTCGCAGGCTGGGTCCTAACGCTTTGGGCTGGGCCCCAACTATTTGGGCTTCGATTTGTTTTTAGATTTCGCGGGCTGGGTCCTAACTCTTTGTGCTGGGCCCAAACTCTTTGAGTTTTGATCTGTTTGCAGATTTTGCGGGCTGGGTCCCAACTCTTTGTGCTGGGCCCAAACTCTTTGGGCTTTGATCTGTTTTCAGATTTCGCGGGCAGGGCCCTTACTCATTGGGCTGGGCCCTAACTCGTTGGGCTTTGATCTGTTTGCAGATTTCGCGTGCTGGGCCGAAATTCTTTGGGCTTTGATCGGTTTGCAGATTTCGCGGGCTGGGCCCAAACTCTTTGGGCTTTGATCTGTTTTCAGATTTCGCGGGCTGGGTCCTAACGCTTTGGGCTGGCCCCTACTCTTTGGGCTTCGATTTGTTTTTCAGATTTGGCGGGCTGGGTCCTAACTCTTTGTGCTGGGCCCAAAAGATTTGGGCTTTGATCTTTTTTCAGATTTCGCGGGCTGGGTCATAAGTCTTTGGGATGGGCCGAAACTATTTGGGCTTTGATCTGTTTTCAGATTTCGTAGGCTGGGCCTTAATTCTTTGGGTAGGCCACCAACTCCTTGGGCTTTGATCTGTTTGCAGATTTCGCGGGCTGGGTCCTAACTCTTTGTGCTGGGCCCAAACGCTTTGGGTTTTGATCTGTTTGCAGATTTCGCGGGTTGGGGCCTAACTCTTTGGGCTGGGCATTGTTATCTGTTTGCATTTCGTGGGCTGGGTCCGAACTCTTTGGGTTGGGCATAAACGTTTTGGGCTTTGATGTCCGTTTGCAGATTTCGTGGGCTGGGTCCTAACTCTAACTCTTTGGGCTGGGCCCTAGAGCTTTGGGCTTTGATCTGTTTTCAGATTTCGCGGGCTGGGTCCAAACGCTTTGGGCTGGGCCACTATAATTTGGCTAAAACATTGGGCCTACGCTTATTCCAATTTCACCTTAATAATCTTTTTAAAATTGGGCCTGTGAGATGTCCAAACATTTTTTAACAGGCCGTAACATTGGGTTCATAGTATTTTCCAATTGCACTATAATGGGCTATTAAATTGGGCCTACGCTTATTCCAATTATACCTTAATAACCTTTTTAAACTTGGGCGTGTGAGGCGTCCAAACATTTTTTAACAGGCCGTAACATTGGATTCGTAGTATTTTCCAATTGCACTATAATGGACTATACATTGGGCCCATAGCATTTCCTCTCTCTTTTTTAGGGTGAAAAAGCCTATTAAATTATTTTTGTTCGTTTTGTGGAATGCTTGAGAAAGAAAAGAAAATTCCAAAAATAAACCAAACACTACCGTGTCTGAGCTCGAGAGAACTTTCGTCAATATTGACTTTGAGTTCACTCATCGTGCGTGCCCAACACAAGTACAAGGTTTGTAAATATATCAACAAAGCAGGTTCTAATCAATGGGTCGAGAGGATAAATCAAACCTTGTACTTGTGTTCGGGACGATGAGTGAACTCAAAGTCAATATGGACGAAAGCCCTCTCGACCTCAGAGAGTTGCTCGAGCTTCTCCTGAAGAGTCTCTCCGATATTGTGAGCTTCGTGCAGCCTCATGTCCTCTGGCAAAACAATGTCCACTTCAACAAAGTAGTGTGACCCAAATGTGTAGGCTCTCACTGTATCGATGTGTTTGATCTTCTCGTGATGGTTCCATATCAAGAACGTTAGTTTCGCTAAGAAATCAGGTGGCGCCGAACGTCCTATCAGCGAATGGACATTCTCCATAACCGTTCTTGCCCATGTGCTAATTGTGTACAGAGCAATCTGAAACCATGAAAGATAACTCGTTTTCTCAATCAAACACTTTAATATTCTCTTCTTTATCATAAGCCACAGGAGACCTTTATAGGATTTTACAAGGTTGATGATTTACTTACTAGAATAGCACCAGAGGGATCAATCCACCAGTAGAATTTTACAGCCAAGACAGCTGTTGCTAAACCGACTGAATTGGTGACAACGTCAAAGAGGTGATCTTGTGCATAGGCCCTGACGATTTCGTTCTTAAAACTCCTGCAGTAAAGCATGAGCAGAAACTTGACGACTGTAGCAGAAGCCATTATTCCAATCATCCATTTTTCCTCGGTGCTATTCATATGGGGACCACTCTGTACAAAGAGAAAGATTCGATTAGATGATATAATTGATGATGCCACTGCTACAACTAAACCAGTGTATTTTACCTTGGAAACAAGTAGCCTGGTTGACTCTAGCAACACTTGTAGCCCAAGAGTTGCCATCACAGATGCAAACACAATGATCCCCTGCCAAATTCACGAACCATGCATGAATTTTACTTTAAGGAAAAGCATATCTTCTAGACATCTTATTTGAAAGAGAAGAGAGAGACTATACCACAGGTTGCATCCGTCGTTTCCCGATTGGATAGTGGAAATGGTTTGGCTTCCTCATGGCATTTGCAGTAAACCATAGAATAAATCCAGACAAGAGATCCAAGAGAGAGTCCAAAGTTGAAGCAATCACAGCCATAGATCTACTCTCCACAGAAGCATAAACCTTTGCAACAAAAAGTACAAGGTTTGCTGCGTTTGAGATATGAACTGCAAGCCTCTCGCTCTTCGCAAGCTTCTTCAACTCTTCCTGTTGAAATCAATAAACAAGGTGCTATGAAAATGGACGAAATCTCAGTGAGGGAGAGAGAGAGAGAGATTCCAGAAGAAAGCAAGAGTGGAACCTCAGTTGGAGCTCCAGATACAAAACCAGCTTCGTTGATTGTCTGCATCTCATTGAAACCCTCGAGGAGCTTCTCTTGCTTCTTGTAGTACTCAGAGACTTTACGTTCCTTTTCTGATTTTTGACAAGGAAGAAAAGTAAAACCCATGTCAAGATTATGTGCCTATTCACTGATGAACCAAACCAAGCATGTGTAAATGATCTATATCCTTGATGGCTTTCGTCATTTTCCCATCGATCCACAATGCGTAAAACCTCCGAAGAATATGATTTTGCGTCCCCATCACACTAAAATAAAGCAAGATTCTGGTTTATCACTATTGCTTAAACAACTAACTAAGAGACATATAGAATCTAAAATATGCTTCATGTGGGAAAGAGAGAATATCATATAACTACAAATTCCAGATTTCATCAAAAGCTTCATCACTTTACAATCTACACAGAAACGTTTAACTCCAGAATTCTCCATAGGGTCACTATAACCGTACGTATACCTTGGAGCAATTACGGAAAAGTTCGTGTAGGGTTAAATTCTGAATCAGGTAAAACACCGATCATGCACGTGATAAACACGATAGAGGAAGATTTAGTAGATGGACGATGAAGAAACTTACTCGGAGTCCTGAGATAGCGGGACAAGCGAGTACGGCCGTTGTGACGGCCAGAGGACAGCGGAGAAGAAGAAGGGATGCGGAATGTGTCGAGGCTGAGACGCCATGAAGAAGGCGGCGAGGAGTCGTCATCGTCGTTGGGCAAAAGGTCGACAATATAGTCCTCTCCAGTGACGCCGAGATGCTCCGTCGCCATATTCGATATCCTTTTCTATGTTTCTCTGCTGATTTTATGGGGAAGTTACGCCAGAAACATATATTGTTGCTTCTTTTCGGGAATTAGGAGTTCATAATTTAATTCTATTAGTAATTAATTACACTCCCGTAGCTGTTTCATTGAAATAGATCAATTGTAATGTAAATTCTACAAAACAAAATCAGAATATTTAAATAAAAAAAAAACGTATGATCTAGAGAAATTTGGTAATATCAAGAGAATGAGAGATAGATATGCACCAAGCAATATTTTTTGTTTGTCGTAGAAAAAATATAATATTGATAATACGAGCATACGTGGCTGTGAACCCATGGTGGTGCAAAGGTAATGGAACTGAAAAGTGGACCATTTCTCCTTTAGTGTAGATGAACCAGGAGCCTTGACTATTTATAGAAACTTCAGATAAACATTAAAATACCTCAGTCTCTGTCCATACGATTTGCTTACGTTATCTCCATACTACTTTCCCTTGCGTGGACGTCACCGTTGAACAATATAACACTCTATTATGAAAAGAAAAATCATTCGGTATAAATGTATTATACAGAGAGAGAAGTGATCTACCTTGAATCACTGACGAAATTGTTGAAGAGGGCATCATCGTCTGCAATTATTTGCCTTGTGTCCACCAATAGTCCAAAGAGCATATGTAATAAAAAAAAGTAACTTTTAAGAGATGTGAAATAAATAAAAAAAAATTAAATATGGGAGCAAGCGCGGAGAGAGAAGAGTAGTAGTACCTCACAGAGTTTTTCCTTATCCTCAAACTCCTCTGTAACGTCCTTCCTTTCGACAGAGCCTAGATAGAAGCGAAACACTTTGCCCGGAGTCTGCTTCCGTCGACTCTAAACTCGTCTTCTTTCTCTGGAAGCGATTTCGTCTAGTTAAATCCTCGATCTATACTAGTACTGATGATTGCGAAGAGACAAGAAGTTCTTAAAGAGATAGCAGACAAGACAGAGGAGATAGATGATGAAGTTATCGATCTCAAGTAAATCTTGAAGCTTCGTTTCCAGAAACCAAACGAGTAAGCTTTCTTCTGAAAACGTGGTAGAGTAAGAAGATAAACGATAGAGTAGGCGCTTGGTTACACTACACCACACGGTTAATCTAATTCAATCTCAGTTTTTCATGTTTCAAAACTTCCAGTGGATCATATACCATAAGCACGGGCACAGCTGAACGATTCACTAAAGAAACTCGCAAACAATGGTTGCTTATACTGATAAGCAAATCGTGGTAAAGTACAACAAATATTATCCCCTTATTGATAGATGAAAGTCTATGTTTTTTATTTTTTTCCGTAGTTGCAGATACTGAAACAGAACCTGAAAGAAGGAAGGCTCGTAATTCAAACCATACCCGCTACAAGATCTAGCACCTAACAGAACCAAGCCCATCCAAACCGCCTTTGTAGCAGGCTACACAAAAAAGTAGAAAGTCTCAAGCTTCTGCAAGAACCGGTTTATGTGTTTAGCGGCTGGCTGCTACCAAAGCCATGTGCTCTATAAGGTCAAGCACTCGGTTGCTGAAAGTAAAATTGGAAACCAACGGTAAGTGTTTAATAACTGGTGGATATACTGATTGAGTATATACGAGATGAGAAACGCGAACTGTACCTGTAACCCCATTCGTTGTCGTACCAAGAGACAAGTTTCACAAAGGACTTGCTCAATCCAATCCCGGCATTGGCGTCAAAGATACTTGATCTGTTATCACAAAATCGAAAATCGCCACATTGGTCAACCACAAAGCAAGATTCAGATGGCTTTGAACAAAAGAAGAGAGACCAACCTTGAATCACCGACGAAATCATTGGAGACGACATCTTCATCAGTATACCCGAGAATGCCTTTTAGAGGTCCTTCTGAGGCAAACCTGTTAGAGGTTTACATTAAAACATGAGAGGTTAGTACGAGTTGGATACTAAAATCAGGAAACTATTACGTTGTGATGAGGAAAATTGGTTGGTCAAGAGAGTTTTGGGAAGCATACTTAATGGCTGCTTTAACATCTTCGTAAGAGGCACCTTTCTCAAGTCGACAAGTTAAATCCACAACGGAAACATTTGGTGTAGGTACACGGAATGCCATTCCCGTAAGTTTCCCGTTCAGTTCTGGCAGAACTTTACCTACAGCCTATTTCCACCAAAAAACCACGGCTCAAATACGATTCCAAAATTAGGATAATTTCATGATTGTAGATAACCAGGTGATTTTTTTTGTGTACCTTTGCAGCGCCGGTTGAGCTAGGAATGATGTTTTGACTAGCTCCCCGGCCTCCTCTCCAGTCCTTCATTGATGGCCCATCAACAGTTTTCTGAGTGGCTGAATATGGAAAGAAAAGACAACCGAAACACAGGTTAGTCTTATCAGGTTAGAAGTATTATACAGTTATGTACAGTAGAAGAGCAAGAAATATAGACCAGTGGTTGCGTGGACAGTTGTCATCAAGCCCTCAAGAATACCAAATTCCTCATGCACAACCTGCCAAAAACAGTTAAGTTGACCTTAACGAAGCTCTTAGCAATGAATGATTTATGGGTAGATAAACAAGCACAAACGAGGGATGAGATCATTGTGCAACATTACCAACCTTAGCAAGAGGTGCAAGACAATTGGTGGTACAACTTGCATTGGAGACTATATCCATGTTTGATTGGTAGGTCTTCTCATTTACCCCAACAACAAACATGGGTGCATCAGCTGAAGGGGCAGAAATTATCACTTTCTTTGCACCACCCTGCGAAACCAATGAAATATCAAGCAAAAGCATGTCATCTTAAACAAGGGTTATTTGAATTAAATGTTATCACAAGTTACGAGGTCAATGTATGTGTGTATGAAGATGCACCTTCAAATGGGATGCAGCCTTTGACAGGGTGGTGAATACCCCTGAAGACTCAACAACATAATCAGCTCCAAGATCAGCCCAAGGGATCTCAGCTGGATCTCTGGGAAAGAGTTAAAAAAGATTTTATGTTCTAAGCTGAGATAACGTGTTCTCTGATCTGCAGAAAACAACATGCCACTTCGAAGAGATACCTCTTGCTGACAACATTGACCTTCTTCCCATTGATCTCCAAAGTAGAATCATCAATGACATTGATGGTTCCCTTGAAATTTCCATGGGTAGAATCATACTTCAACATGTAAGCCTGCGAAATAGGGGATAGAAGATCCACATCAAACTTGAAAATCCAGACATTTGTTCATCGGAGAAGAAGACTTAACACATGATGCATTTTTCAAGGTTTTCTCAAACTATACCGGGTTCGAGCAAGCAAGCAAGAAAGTAACTCAGATTAAGAACAGACATAAATAGCGTTTCAAGATATAGCCTGATAAAATATAAGACATCCTTACCATGTACTTGGCATCAATGAATGGGTCATTCACTGCTACAACGTCAATATCATCCCTCGATGTTGCAATGCGGAGGACCAACCTTCCAATACGACCAAAACCTGTGGAACTCAAAAGAAAAAAAGAAGCTTCTATAAAAAAAATGAAAATGTTGGAGGTGAAATTTTTTTTTTCAGGGAGTAATTGATGATCTGGGAGGCATCAATCGATAAAAGCACATACCGTTGATCCCAACCTTTGTCTTTCCAGTGCTACCTGACCCTGCTCAAGCCAATCAAATCAAAATCACCAATAAGCATACAGCAACAAACACATTCACTGAAGTAATGTTTTCTTACTTACTTTGAACTGCAGATGGCACTTCCGTAGCCGTGGCCTTGATGGGTTGCACACTTGTTGCATTGCATTTTCTGTACGTTTGAACATATATAAAAAAAAAACCTCTTGAGAACTGAAAATTGGAATTAGAAAAATTACACGAGTAGCAGAGTTTTGCCACAGAACTGTAGAGACAAAGGTGACCTAATAGCAATGGCAGCACCAGGAAATCTCGGTGATGTGAGGCTGCGACTAAATCCAAGACTTGAAGACACCTAAGGAATTTAAGAAGAAACGGAATAAATACGACTGTTTTCTGAGAAGACGAAACTTAAAAACCAAACAAACAGCTTAATAACTCCAAAAATCTAGCATATAACTTATGTTAAAGCTCATAAGACATTTAAAGAGACCAACAAAATAAATTCCAAACCAGGCCATTTCAACGAGGTAACATACGAGAACGCAAGAACGAAGACCAAAACAGAAGTCACGTCACCATCTCACGCTGAGAAACTAAGAACAGAATCATAGAAAATATACATCACATCAAACTACTTCTTCGAAGTAACAAAGGCGCGTAAAGACGAAATTCAAGCAGATCAAAGCACGGCCTAAGCTAAAGCAAAACCGAATCGAGCAGAGACACGAGAGAATCAGAAGCGAAGCTAAACATATATAAAGTAACATCAATAAGAGGCAGAACGTCGTCTCTGACCTTGGAATGGTGACACAAAGGCGAGGAGGAAAGGTCAGCTCGAGGAGTAGCGACCGAGAAGGCGGCGGCGGATCTGAGGAGAGAAGAGGAAGCCATTGAAATGGAAGAGATCTCGCCTGGTCAAAAACCCTAACACCTTCGGTGGCTTCTGGGAGTAGGTGTAGAGCCAAAATATAAACGTGAAGAATCCAAAATGTTCGCAGAGTTGCTGCTTTTTCCTTTATTTAAATTCAAAGAAATGAACGCTTTGGAATTGCACTCTTTTTGTCTACTCAACGGAGTTTTTTTTAGAAATAATATAATTTGTGTCTACGACTGACTACTGTGCAGAGACGACACTGTTGCTATATTAACTTAATGCAATTGGGAGAGTCAAGGGTTGCGATTTGGATGTGGAACACAGAGACACGTGTGATGTATCCAACGCTCATGATTCGTCGGCCTCCTATTATATTTGAAGATCTTTTGTCGATTTGGCATTTGAGATACCGACGATTGGGAAAGCCCTTGGTAATGCCACGTCAGGCGGATCTGGGCCGGCGTTTTTCAAAAGCCCTTTCCAGCTCAAATCCTGCAGCTGTTTTTTGTTGATGGCAACTTCAGGCAACTTTTCAAACTGACCTTTATTGTAAAGACTAAATGGACCAGTTTTGTCTTTAAAAAGGAAAAATAGTGGAAAGCTAGGTACATCACCAGTTCACCACAATGTCCACCAAGCTTTGAGATTATATCTGTTCCACAATGAAGAACTAAAGAGGTAACAAACATTCTGAACCAGGCAATATCTTTTTCTGACATGTACAAACCAATTAATGGCTCTTTTTGTCTCCCCAGGGATTCAGGAAACTGCATTATCCTACAGACAAGCTGTGTGTATATATATATATAAGAGATTCAGACCTTTTGGAACGAAACAAGTGATTCAGACATTTTTGTCTTTATTTCAAAGAGATTTTAACATCATACAGAACAAATCAGTGTATAATAATGAAAACTCGAAGCCTCTATAAATAAAGCATACAAAGCATTTACGTATTACCATTTGTTTGTTCTTCTTCCTTATAACCCTCTTACACTCGGTCTTCTCATTTTTCCTCGAGATTCTGGTTCCAGAGATTCATCTACTCTACTGTAATGTTAAGCTAAAGAGAGATTGCATCAAAACCCAAATTCTCTTCTCGACAAACCCCCTCAACAAACCCTCATGTAAATAAACCATTATGTGTCATCTCAGAACCTAAGGATCTATCAGGACCCGACCTTTTCTATGTCTAAGACGTTTCAAATGCCTGAATCGAAGCATCGAGTCAACATTGTACCCTGCAAGTTCCATTCTGTTCATAAGTTGAGAAACAATCTCCTTTTTGTCTCTTGCTTGTAGGAGAGAGCTTAGGAGATAGTTGCAAACTCTAGGCATCAGCTTGAACTTGTTATCTAGAGTGTATGCGAACACATCTATTGCTGCATCAAGTTGTTCTCTTTTGCAGAGTCCATGAATCAACTTGACACAGCTCGGAGGCGTGACGAGGATCTTGTTCTCCCTTAAAACCGAAAACACCATCAAGGCCTCCTGAAATCTCCCGGATTGGCATAACCCGATAAGCCATATTGTGTAAGGTTCGAAGCTGAACTCTTCTCTTCTGGTATCCAATTCGATTAGCCGTCTTAAAGCTCTCTCGGTTTCCCCTTCCTTGAAACATTGTTCAATCTCATTAGCTGCTTCATCGTCCAGACAAGATATCTTCTTCAGATATTTCATCCATAAACTAAAAGCCACCATGATCTTTCTTTTCCGACATGACCAGGTCATGAGCGATCTGTAAACCGCGGGACTATGTCTAAAGTCATCTTTCGCGTAAAAGAGTTTAAAAGCTTCTTCTTCTCTGCCTACTCTGTGAAGTCCGTTGATGAGAGTGTTGTAAGTGACGCTGTCAGGGGATAAACCCTTTAGTTGAAGCACATTGAGCAGCTTGAGAGCACCGTCAATGTTTCCCGCTTTGCAGAACCCGTTTATCAGAACATTGTAAGTTACAATGTCCGGCGAATTCCCAGTATCAGCAAGATGTGCAAGGTCCTTGTATGCCTTGAGAATCGAACCGGATTCAACCATGGTGTCAAAACTCCGATTTCCACTGTGTGAAAGCCGTAGAAACAAGGACGCAGGTCTCCCCACCTCCATTTTATGCAGCAATAACCTGGCTTCCTTGAGCTCACCGGACTTGCACAGTCCATCGATTAAAGCATTAAACGTAGCAACCGAAGGAGAACAACCTCTCTTCTCAATCTCCTTGAAGATTTCTTCGGCTTTCCTAACTAGCCCATTCCTGCACATACTACAAATGAGGATTGTGTGTGTGAACTCATCAGGGAAGGATTCCGTTTCCGACATCTCGAGATGAAGGGACCGAGCCTCTTCCAAAAGTCCCTGCTCACATAGAGCCTTTATAACAGCATTGTAGCAGTAGGTATCTGGGGGAATGCCTTTACTCGGCATGCTGCTTAACAGCTTCAATGCATCCTCAATCTTCCCGGCTTTGGATAACCCTTGAATCAATATTGTGTACAGAACAACGTCAGGCTTGATATTTTTCTTCAGCATAGTTTCATACAACTCAAATGCCTCATCGTACCTCCTAGCTCTGAATAATCCATCGATTAAACTGCTATAACCTCGGAGGTTGAGAACAAAACCATCTTTCTCAAACAGCCGCAAAAGCTCAAATGCCTCAACCATCCGACCTAATTTACAAAACCCATCAAGCAAAGCATTGTGAGCGACAGAATCAGGAGAGTGACCGGCCGCTTTCATCTCATGGAATAGCTTCCGTGCATCTTCAGCACTTCCCCTTTGACACAAGCCCGAAATGAGAATCGTGTAAGTAACTCTGTTAGGAGAAATTCCTCTACCTGTCATATCGTCGAACATCTTTTGTGCATCACCCATTCTCCCTTTCTTATACAACCCATCCATCCAAATGGCAAATGTGTATCGATTTGGGGCACAATTACACTTGAGCATCTCATTATACACAGCAAAAGCCAGCATAAAAAAGACTTCTTCTCGCATCATAACTCGCAGTATCACGTTGTAGGTGAACACATCGGGCCTGCAATCGAACTCCTTCATCCTTCCAAACGATTCCACAGCCTTCTCCGCCTTACCCATCTTAGCATAAGCCGAGATCAGGACGCAGAAGCAATAAGAATCGACAGAGACGCCACCAGATTTGAGCTCCTCCAATGTCTGCCAGTAGAGATCGCACCCATCGTCTTCGGAGAGCATACTGATGACCAAACCGAAACACTCTTGGCTCCTGAGACGCTCTCTTCTCGATGCCCATATGAAGAAACGGAATCCCAATTGTCGATTGACCTGATCTTTGATTACCGATGTGATGATTTTGTGCGATAGGAACGGGACAAGCGGCTCTAAAGCGGGCTCGATAGGTTTCTTCTTAGCTAATATACTTATGACCTCGCCTGCGATATTGAATTCCGCGTTACCGGAGGAGTAGGAACGATGCATCCATGACGGCTTTGAGTAGAACTGAATGACTGATCGAAGGAACATCTGTGATTTCATATTAGATACGAAGCGGATGAGAAATCAAATCTCATTTCTCGGGAGTTCATAGATGCAGAAACTAGGTTTGTGACCAACAAATGAAGAAGACCAGTGGAGAATCTGAGATAAGCAAATGGGCGTTTAGCCCAGCTTCACTTCTCTTGGTGGCGCGACGGAGAAATGAGTGAGTTTACGGTTATCTGAAGAGATTTCAAATACTTCTCTGATGGGAGAGACCGAGAGACTCCGTCTGAGGAGGAAGACGGCTTTCTTTTGATCGTCAAGGGTTTTCTGCCATCGGAGCAAACTCTCCGCTCATACCAGCCGGTTTATGGGTTAACCGGTATGTATGTGAGGATTAGCAAATCGTATCGGTTTTTGGTACAGTATAACTGCGAACAATCTGTCAAATACAAACAAATTCATACATCTACAAAATTCATAATTTAAAACTCAGTAATCGGACTAAAAGTAGTCATTATTAATCTTCGGCTGTAACTGGGTTTTTAGTAGTTCGTCCGGTAATCACATTTCATTCCGGTTAACAAAAATTAAGCTTATAACGTTGAACATACTATTTATAAAGTGCAAACCGATTAATATTAGTTACAATATATTTGAACTGAAGACTTTGATGGAGTAAACTTCAGATGAAGTAACTCCTCCAAAAATAGGTGTATGCCATTTAGCATAGAGAGCACACGGTATTATTTAGTAAAAGGCGAAAGAATAGTTCGCTTTGTGCTCACTACATGGCTCCATGGATTGATGATAAGAAGCATCAGATGCTTTTATACATGAATCCTTTGACGTCTAGGTTTGCTTTTATTCGATGTGGGACACATTTAGTGATGTGTTCACTGGGCCAGAAATTATTTGCTGGGCCGTTCAGTATCTTTATCTTTTTTTCCAATTCGTATCAAATTTATCGTTTAATTATTATTTACTCATTACTGTTTCTTAGCTTTGCACAAAATTAAGATATGAAAAACACGTATTTCATGTATACATTTCACATTTTAAGCGATCACTCAGCTAACATTTTTTTTTCAAATTAAGTATTTGAAGCCAAGAGAGTAGGAAAAAAAAAATCAGCAGACTAAAAAAGCAACTGATAATTAGTTGAAATCGGCAAGAGTTTACTAATCAGAGTTTCATCTCTTTTTTATTAAAAAAAGGCTCCCAACTAAAAAAAAAAACTCCAAAAAAGAGCCGCAGACAGAAATCTCAAGCTGACAATAATAATGGCTTGCTCATCTGGTCATAAGAAAACCAGACGACTTGTTACATATATTATAACACAAAGAGAGATGAAACTTGGAACATTCTCAAGCGTCGTCGAGAGCGAGGACTCCTGGAAGTGGCTTGCCCTCGAGAAGCTCCAAACTTGCACCGCCTCCGGTAGAGATGTGACTCATCTTGTCAGCCAAACCAACCTTCTCAACGGCGGCCACAGAGTCACCTCCTCCTATGATTGTGGTCACTCCCTTTCCGCTCAGCTCCGCAAGCTGCTTTGCTACGGCCTGGTGGTGAAACAAGACATGAGATCAGGTCAGTTAAGTTGGGGCCATAAAGATGAATTTACGGTAGAAGTATTAGCTGCTCGTACCTCAGTTCCAGCTGCAAACTTCTCGAATTCAAAAACACCCATGGGACCATTCCAGATGATGGTCTTGGTTGTGTCCAGAGCTTCGCTGAATGTCTTGATGGAGTCTGGACCAACATCGAGTCCCATCCAGCCATCTGGGATTGCCGTGGCTGGCACTATCTGCAAAGAGTCCACAAGTGTGTCAGCTTTGAACAGAGCAGATCAGACACTAAAATGATTTTTTTGTTCATGACCCATTGAGTCAACAGCAATGATGCGCCTGTTACCTTGCTGTTAGCATCGGAAGCGAACTTGTCAGCAATAACGACATCGGTTGGGAGTAACAGAGAGACACCTTTGGCTTTTGCCTTCTCCATGAGTGACTTGGCCAAGTCAAGCTTGTCATCTTCCACAAGGGAAGATCCGACAGAGTGTCCTTGTGCCTTGTAGAAAGTAAAAATCATACCTCCACCGAGCAGGAGAATGTCAACGGTGGACAACAGTGACTCAATGACACCAATCTTTGTTGAAACCTTTGAGCCTCCAACAATGGCGGCAAAAGGCTTCTTGGGGTTTGCCACAGCTCCGACAAGGTAATCAAGTTCCTAAAACATTAAATCAAGTAATAATAGTCTTATCAGTACAAAAATGGCGTAGACACTGCTAACTAGACAACATTAGAAAAGATGCTGCAAAGCACCTTCTGCATGAGGAAACCAGCGACTGAAGGCTTCAAGTATTTGGCAACTCCCTCAGTGGAAGCATGAGCTCTATGGGCAGTTCCGAAAGCATCGTTAACATAGACATCTGCAAGCGCAGCAAGCTTCTTTGCAAATTCAGGGTCGTTCTTCTCTTCTTCCTTGTAGAACCTGACATTCTCCAACAGAAGAACACCACCTTCAGGTAGTCCTGCAACCAACTTCTGGACTTCCTCACCAATAGAGTCATTTGCCATCACAACCTATTAATACAATACAGCAAGTCACAACCAATGTTAGCTCAGAGTAGTGAAGACTGCTACTTGCACGCGTAGAGGAATAACAGGCACAAACCTCAACACCAAGAAGCTCAGACAATCTCGGCACAAGAGGCTTTAAGCTGAATTTAGGAGTAACACCTTTCGGGCGACCCTGAAACATAAAATTGAGATCAGAGACATCCAATCATTCTTTCTTCATGAACTTAACGAAAGGTGCACGCCACTACTAAGACATAACATGACTAAATATCAATGTTCCAAGAGCAATTAGAACTTGTGTAAGAAAACTTATCCACCCGAAACCAAAATTATCATACAAGAAAGAGTAAACACCCGAATATGTAACCGATCAGATAACGAAGTTCCGTAATAAAACACAAACTTGCTAATAAAACAGATCAGATCAAAATTTCTACACGAAATGAACAAGAGATAAGCTGCTAATAATATCAAGTGGGAGAAAAACGAGATGACATACCAAGTGACTACAGAGAACAACCCTAGATCCGTTTCCCATCAAGTACTTGATGGTGGGAACAGCGGCGCGAATCCTGGTGTCATCGGTGATGTTAGAGTTATCGTCCAAAGGAACGTTGAGATCGACCCTCACGAACACGCTCTTTCCCTTCAGATCCGCTTCCTTCAAAGTTCCAACGCTTCTCTTGGTCGCCATAGTAGATACTTTTTTTGGAGCAAAAGATAACACTGCAAACAACAAGACGCGAATATGAGATTGACGGAGATACCAAACCAAAACGTAGAACAGATCTGGAAACTATGGCGCAAAGCTTAATCGAAATCGATTTGATGAGAATCTGAAGGTACTAATCAGAGAATATACTCACATGAGTGGATGTAAAGAGAGACGATCAGAGCTACAGGAAAATGAAGTGGCTGATATAAAAGAGTTGGTGGATCTTTCGAGAAGGCAAGACACAGTTTATAAAAGCAGCGTGGTGAACGGCCTCAAGGACATGGTGGGCCCGTGACGAGTAAGTTTACTTACCTTTTACGATTTTGCCACTGCCTCTCTCCTTGGGTTCCACGGCCGTTTACGTGCCATGAAGTTAAAAAAAAAAAGAAATGTTAAATTTCCAAAGATTGGGCTGAGAGATCTTCAATGGGCCTTAATTGGGCCTAAGCGACTTGT
Organism: Iljinskaea planisiliqua; assembly: GCA_900108845.1. Lineage (NCBI taxonomy): Eukaryota > Viridiplantae > Streptophyta > Magnoliopsida > Brassicales > Brassicaceae > Iljinskaea > Iljinskaea planisiliqua. Next base: position 8,355,787 of record FNXX01000009.1, read on the forward strand.
AATTAGTTGGGCTTGAGCCTCTGAGTGTGTCTAGCATCATCTTTCTTCTTTAGAACTAAGCACGACAAACTAAAAAACTCTCAACCAGTGTCGCGAGTGTAGTAGATAAACCTCCTTACCGGACAGACGCGTAAGTCTTGCCGGAGAGACGAGTGAGCCGAATGATTTGTTCTCGATATTTTCCTTCCGTAGTTTCAGCAGAGAGAGCTCTTTAACTGTGAAAGTCCTCAAATGTGTCTTGTTTTGTTCATTTGAACTTTAAATTTCTTGTGATTACTTCCATGGAGATTGCAATTCCGTATAAGCCGAATCCGCTTGTCTCTTCACAGAAGCAATTGTTCAAAAGACCTAAAATTTCTGGGCTTGTTCGGTTTCCCGCCAAGTATGGACTGCGAGTTACCCGGAAAAATCCGATTTTTCGTGTCTACGCGTCTGAAAGTAGTAATGGGTCTTCGTCTAATAACGATGGAGGGTTTTCATGGGTGAGATTGACGCAGTCTCTTCGTGCTGGTGTGGAGCGGATTGGGGAGAAGATTGGAGAGTCCGTGAAGAAGGAAATTGGGTTTGACTCGGAAGAAGCAGGAGCGAGAGTGGATGAGTATGTGGGTCGAGTTAAGGATAGCGTGCAGAAGGGCCAGCACGAGTTGACTCGCTTTAAGACCGAGATAGTGCCATCGTTTATTGATTGGAACAAATGGGAGCACTGGAAGGTAAGCTGTTCAGCATTTTTTATCTCTGATTCTGAAGTATTTTGCTAGACAGTGATTCTCTTTGTGTTCAGAAACATTGAGGAACAAGCGGTTTGTATTCCTGTCTTTTGTTTGATGAATTGACGGAAGCAAAAGCTTATGAGGAGACGGAAGCAAATCTAACAACAGGTGGTTTTGCCGCAGTTTCTTAATGACAAAAGATGTTTTGTATCAGGACATCAGGAATTGGGACGGTAGACGAGTTGCTGCGTTGATCATTTATGCTTTTGCGCTGTCATTTTCTTGTCAAAGAGTTTATGTTGCCATCCAAGCTCCCCGGATAGAACGAGAAAGAAAAGAGTTAACAGAGTCTTTTATGGAGGCTTTAATCCCCGAGCCATCTCCTGGCAATATAGATAAGTAAGTTCTTCCTAATCCTCAATTTCCATTGTTATTTATTAACTGGGACATCTTTGGTTCATATTTAAACAATGGTATCATCCTTAAACAAGTGCTTTCTCAGCTATGGAGGCATCTAAAGCATCAAGAGTGGGAAGAATAAAGCATGTTGTGTTTAGTTGACTACTTGCCAGTATGTCCTGATTCTGTCTAGCGTTTCAGGTTTAAGAGAAATATCTGGAGGAAGACGACACCGAAAGGCTTAAAACTCAAAAGGTTCATTGAAGCGCCTGATGGAACACTTGTCCACGATAGTTCTTATGTTGGAGAAAATGCATGGGATGATGATCTAGAGGCAACAGAGGGATCTCTCAAACAAATCATTGATAGAAATTCGAGGATTCAGACAGAGGCAAAGAAGAAACTAAGCCAAGATTTGGGTGTCTCAGGTCAGTGCATATACATTTAGATGGAGACATTTGATTTTCGTTACATATTTTTTGCTTGGTTTCAACTTTTTATAATATAGCTATAGCTTTATTATTTACTTCATCATCAATGTTTCTTGTACACATGGGAAATAAAAGAACGTTCTTCTGCCGCCATGCTGAATTGGAAGTTAATTCATCTTCTTTTTCAATTTGCAAATTTAAACTTTGTGGCTGATTCCTGCTGTAATGTGGAAGAGCACTGGATACCTTTCTAGTAGCTGCATGCTTTAATAATATGTGATTTAAAGTGAGAAACTTTTGCTTTCGATGATCTAGTCTCTCTCTCGAATCAAGTTTCTTGGGGGGCACCATTTCTTGATCTCTCTGTAGAGTAGCCTTGATAACCTTGCTTTTGACCATCTAATCTTCCTATTGCATCCTTTTATGATAGGTGAAGTTGGAGAGAGTGTAGGTACCTGGCGGGAAAGGCTTGCAACCTGGAAGGAAATGTTAGAAAGAGAAAAAGTATCAGAGCAGTTAAATTCATCAAGGGCTAAGTATGTTGTTGAATTTGATATGAAAGAGGTAGAGAAAAGTCTTCGCAAAGATGTTATCGAAAAGACATCTGAAACTGAGGGAACTAGAGCTCTCTGGATATCAAAGAGATGGTGGCGATATCGCCCCAAACTTCCTTATACCTACTTTCTTCAGAAGCTTGATTCTTCGGAGGTACAACTCTCACCTCTACTCTTATTTAGCTTTGGGATTGTGAATGGTATTCATTGTGGAATAGAATATTATTAATAATTTCCTTTTCCAAAGCATTACTTTTAAGCTGAATGCGATAGGCTAATGTATCTTTTGACTTCTTCTTCCTTGAGCTTACGTTGATATCCGCTGTGTGTGTTTCTAACAGGTTGCAGCAGTTGTTTTCACGGAGGATCTAAAGAGACTGTATGTGACGATGAAAGAAGGTTTCCCTCTAGAATATATTGTAAGTAACAGTCCATAGCTGCAAGTATTGAAACTAAATGATGTACACTCACCATGTCGTATCCTTTGTTTATTCTAGGTTGACATTCCGTTAGATCCATACTTGTTTGAGACTATTTGTAACTCCGGAGTTGAGGTGGATCTCCTTCAGAAAAGGCAGATCCACTACTTCATGAAAGTGTTCATTGCACTTCTGCCTGGGATACTAATTCTATGGTTTATAAGAGAATCTGCCATGCTCCTCCTCATTACATCAAAGCGGTTTCTCTACAAGAAGTATAACCAGCTCTTTGATATGGCTTATGCAGAAAATTTTATATTGGTAATCATCATTACTCCTTGAAACAAAAAATGTTGCTTCTTTGTTGTATGACCTTCTTCAAACATGTTCACACCTCTATTGATAAGTTCTAATTTTCTTCCAGCCGGTTGGAGATGTCAGTGAGACAAAATCGATGTATAAGGAAGTGGTACTAGGCGGTGATGTTTGGGATCTTCTTGATGAGCTAATGATCTATATGGGAAACCCAATGCAATACTATGAAAAAGATGTGCCCTTTGTCAGGGTAAAATACTTCTTGACCCAAACTGACATAAGAAAAGTATTATTCCATTAATCTGACTAGGCTCAAATTCTCGATTTTCGTTTTTGAGTCAGGGTGTGCTTCTTTCTGGACCTCCTGGGACTGGGAAAACACTTTTCGCGCGAACACTTGCAAAGGAAAGTGGGTTACCATTTGTGTTTGCCTCTGGTGCGGAGTTCACAGACAGTGAAAAAAGTGGTGCTGCAAAGATCAATGAGATGTTTTCAGTGGCGAGACGAAATGTAAGCCCTCATTTGGTATAGTTGTCTTCTACTCACGGTATTATTGTGAATCTGATTTTATATTTTATCTCCAGGCACCTGCTTTTGTATTTGTGGATGAAATTGATGCTATTGCTGGTAGGCATGCTAGGAAAGATCCACGAAGAAGAGCAACTTTTGAAGCTTTAATTGCACAGCTTGATGGGGAGTAAGGCTCTGTACTTGTTCAGAAGTTTTAATGACATAGATGCCTTGTATTATCTAGATTCATCTGACGTCTATGATTTATTATTATACCTTGGTTTCTTCCCCACTTTACCCGCAGGAAGGAAAAGACAGGTATTGATAGGTTTTCTTTGAGACAAGCTGTGATATTTATCTGTGCTACCAATAGACCTGATGAACTCGACCTTGAGTTTGTCCGTTCTGGACGTATTGACCGTCGGCTGTATATTGGTTTGCCTGATGCAAAGCAAAGGGTGCAAATATTTGGAGTTCACAGCGCCGGGAAGAACCTCGCTGAAGATATAGACTTTGGGAAGGCAAGAATTTTTTCCTGCTAATTTTGTAATCTCGATAGTATGTAGGATATATGTGTTTGCTCATTCATAAATACTCTTCCCCTTTTCTACATTCAGCTTGTTTTCCGGACAGTTGGGTTCTCTGGGGCAGACATCCGGAATCTTGTTAATGAAGCAGCTATAATGTCGGTATGTCGTATTCGTATCTGAATCGCAATTCCCCAACAGAACTATACAATACTTAGAGAAGAATTGTTGATGATTTCTAAGGATCCTTGCTCAATTTCTCAGGTAAGGAAGGGACGTTCGTATATATATCAGCAAGATATTGTTGATGTGTTAGATAAACAATTGCTCGAGGGTATGGGAGTACTTCTTACAGAGGAAGAGCAACAGAAATGTGAACAAAGCGTACGTATTGACATCCTTTGTACTATTTATATCAAATCATACCATATCATCATAGAGCTAAAAAGCCCTTACTATTGAAGTTAATGTAACATCAGGTGTCTTATGAAAAGAAGAGACTTCTGGCTGTTCATGAGGCTGGTCATATAGTGTTGGCTCATTTGTTTCCTCGATTTGACTGGCATGCATTTTCGCAGCTCCTTCCTGGTGGCAAGGTACGTTTCAAAACCTCTTATTCAGCTATTATAAATTGTTGTTTGAACGGTCAACACAGTGTAAGAATGGATTGAATCAACTCTTAATTTGATTGAAACTTACAGGAAAGTGCTGTGTCGGTGTTCTATCCACGCGAAGACATGGTAGACCAAGGTTATACAACATTTGGTTATATGAAGATGCAAATGGTGGTAGCTCATGGTGGACGCTGTGCTGAACGTGTGGTTTTTGGTGATGATGTCACTGATGGAGGAAAAGATGACTTGGAGAAGATAACAAAAGTAAGCTCAGTGTATCTTTCTGTCTCTTGCTCTCAAACTATTCTATCTTTCTATCTCTTGCTCTCTCTTTCTCGTTTATCCAATTACTGTGTCCGCTTCTGATTAAAACATCAACCCTGTAGCAAATAACATTAATGTTACTTCACATATCTGCAAAGTGCTGGCGTAAATGTGATTTTTAGTCTTCCATTTTAAGTATGAAGCTGATATTCTATTTCCAGATTGCCAGAGAAATGGTGATTAGCCCTCAAAATGCGAAATTAGGTCTCACTCAACTGGTAAAAAAGATTGGAATGATGGATTTACCGGATAATCCAGACGGCGAGCTGATCAAATACCGGGTATATCCTGTCATCACAGACTAGTACTTTCGCATTTGCATTGATCTCTGACAATCTCAATAGTTCATAGCGTTTTACTTTGCTTCATGATAAATTTCAGTGGGACCATCCTCATGTAATGCCGGCAGATATGTCGGTTGAAGTATCCGAGCTATTCACCCGCGAGTTGACAAGGGTAATCTTCATTTGACTCAGCATACCAAATCTTATTTATTATCTGCCGTGTGGATCAAAGCTTGAAACATATGTGTATTTGTATATTAAGATGGCTTTCAATTGTTGGTGATAGTATATTGAGGAGACTGAAGAACTTGCGATGAATGCTCTGATAGCAAACAGACACATTCTGGATTTGATCACAAGAGAGTTACTGGAACGATCAAGAATAACTGGATTGGTACACCTTATTAAACCTTTATTCACCAAGTGAATTGATAACCTTCTATGTGCACAGATACTCTTTAAGACTAAGAAATTTTCCTTACATCTTGTAGGAAGTTGAAGAGAAAATGAAGAGTCTTTCTCCTTTGATGTTTGATGATTTTGTGAAACCGTTCCAGATAAACGCAGACGAGGTAGCTTATTATTCATTAATCATCTTCATGTCGATGATCATCTCTAGATCCCAATTTAAGTTCTAGAAACGTAACCTGACATCAATCGTTCTTCCTTGGATTTAACTAAAAACTTTCCAGGAGGAACCTTTGCCTCACAAGGATCGAGTGAGCTATCAGCCAATTGATTTACGTCCTGCGCCACTCCACAGAAGCTAGAAGCTTTTACTCTTCTCCTGCGCCACTCCACAAAGATGGTCCTTTCAGATACCAAAGTGTGCAAACAAAGTATCTGCCTGATCACTAGTTTACATATAGAGAACATCGAGCAAAATTTTGTACTCTGTTTCTGTCTGTATTTGATGCTATTGTAATATTAATTACTTGAAGCTCATATCAAATAGTGCCTGGGAAGTTTCCAGCTTCTAAGTTTTTTGTACCTGCAATGAAGTTGTGAACATTTACAAGCTTTTTTTTTTTCACTATACGAAAAGCTTCTCCTGTTATTGTTATCTCGGGAATGATTTTTCCACACCCTTTGCAAGCAGAATGCTTAGCTTAATAAGGTTGATCATGGTGTATTCAACAAAGACGAAACAATTTTTTCCACCAAACTGAAATATATTTTTCATTTTTTCTTGTTTTTTTGTCAAAGGAAACAAAGGAAAGGAGAAAAAGGTCAAGAAATATCTCTCTTCTCAAACGCCAAACACCTCAGCATTAAAAGAGGAGAAATATATAAAGAATTGGAAAATCCGAACTTTTGACTGCACATAATAAAAAAGAAAGATTATCATTTGGAAGGCCTGTGAGGTGGTGGCTTGGACTGGGTCGAAGTCGCTGCAGATGACATGACTCGTAAGCGGCCAGCTATCTCTGTGAAAGATGGTCTAGCCATTGGGTTTGGCGCCCAACATTCTTCCATTAGTGTTCTCCATTCATCGTCACAGAAGGCCGGTATGGTTGGCCTCAGTGTGTTGTTCACTATTCCACCTGCATTTACACAATGAAAAGTCAAATCTCGTACCCACGACGTTCTGAACATGAATGAAAGAATGAACAGGCATTGCACCTATTATGGCCCCATAGTGCATATTGCTATATGGTTCCTCTCCGGTCAGAATCTCCCACAGAACAATACCAAAAGAGAAAACATCAACCTGCGGATAAAAAACAATAAAATGAAGGATTAACCCTATAACAGATCTCATAGTTTGTTTGTTTGCATTCTCAGTCAGGATATACTATCAGACCATGCAATAACATAAGATCCTCTTCTCAAGAAACTAAACATATACTCCATGTCAAAATATTTCTTATAGTCAAAGTAGCTATTGGAGATTCACTGGCATTATATTCATGAATGTTTTACCTTTTCTGAAACTTTGCTGCTGCTCCCATTTAGAAGCTCTGGTGCCATCCATGGTAAGGTTCCACGTACACCACCAGATACCAATGTATTTCTCTTGATTTTTGATAAACCAAAGTCACCAACCTGAGGTGGATTAGCACGTGGATTTTAATCTGATTTGTTCTAACATCATCTTAAACTGATTTTTTTCTACAGAAGGGTCCACCTAGATCGTATTACCTTACAGATTGGGCGAGAAGGATCTTTCATGTTCACAAGTAAATTGTCACATTTCAAATCGAAGTGAACAGTGTTTTTGGAGTGCAAATATTCCATTCCAAATGCAGCATCCATGGCAATGATAAGTCTCTTACGACGATCAAGATGCCTGGTCATGTAAATAGAAGAAAAGAGTGCATAAGTTTAAATGAAATGGAACCCATCAAACTGATTTCAGATGACCTAATAAACAGGACTTTACCTGTCCTTCCGGACCAGAACATGCCTCAGAGAACCATCAACCATGTATTCAGTTACAGTCGCCAATGTCCCCCCAGGCCCGTCTTTTACAACACCATAAAATGCTACCACATTCGGGTGATGAAGTTTTGAAAGGATTTCAGCCTCCCCCCAGAATTCACCAGCCTGCAGTAAATCAGGTATAAATTAACCAGAGTAATGTGAAAATTAACATTTGCAGTGAATGGCCAAATGGAAAATGCATAAGACATGATATGCAAACAACTAACCAATCTCTCTTGCTCTGATGACCGCCCAGCAAAGCAACTCTTCTTTATCCTTTTGATAGCGACATCTGATCCTCTCCATTTCCCATGATACACCGTTCCAAAAGTACCAGAACCAAGCTCTTTCAACTCCTCAAGATCTTCATTTTTAATGATCTAGTGATATTTAAGAGTGTATTATTAAAATATGTTAGCAAAGCATAGAAAAACGACTCAGTAGAAACACACGGGGGGATAGAAGCAGGGAAATGTTTTGACAGAAGTACCACAGGAAATGAAACAAGACACACAGACAATATTAAGAACCAAATGTAAGCACACCAGTCAAGGTGTAAACGTAATGGTGATACTTATAACAGATCTGAAACTGTGAGAGCCACTGACATGGGCCCATTTCCCATGCAAAGATAGTAAATGTTTTATCAGGTATATATTCAGAGCTCTTCATACCTGCAAGCCATTGTAGTCAAACTCTGAGCCGAGTGGAGGAACCGCAGCATGCCTTGTTTCTGTCTTTTCATCCTAGAAATTACATCCTCGTTAGTACAACCTGTCTTTGGGAATTATAAAATAAAAACTGCCAGTAACTCATACCTTTGGTTCAAAATCTGGCGTCCTCAGGTTCTCCACCATAGCACCAAATTCTTCGCTCTCTGTGACTTTCATCTGTTCATCCTCCTGAGTAGGGAGAATAGAGCTAGTGCCACCCCCGTTCCTTTCAGAAAAATCACCCCCATAATCTCGACCTAAAGTCAACTGAGGATCCGCAACGTTTGCTGAAATAACATCTCTACTCAATGGTGTGACGTGATGCAATTTGGAGCTCTCTCCACCATCTCTAAGGTCAGATGGAAAGTGAGAATCAGCTTGGTCAATACCCGCAACATCTCTTTGGCTAAACTGGTCTTCAGCCAGGTGCTGAAAATACGACCAATTTTTTGGATCTTGATTCTGCACATTCATGCTAACAGCAGCTCCATTGTGAGGATATGGATGGGCAGCAGATGTATCCTCTGAGATTGCCTTCGAGAATATTTCAGAAAGGAAGTCACGAGGAAACCGGTCATTGATATCGATAAGAATATCTCCCTGCATCGAATCAGAACCGCGAGTAGAAGCTTGCTCTTCAGGGATAACATGACCCATGGCTGCGTTTACATGGCTCGAGTTGGAAACATCAATCTCAGTATCTGCCCTATTGACAACTCTGTTCTTGTTTGCATCATCCGAATTTGCAATTTTACGCAGGGGCTCGGAGTCCAATGTATCATCTGATGCCCCCACTTTTTCAAAGATTGTATCAACATTTTTATGCTTCTGGTGGGTAGCATCAACATTAACAGTTTGGGAATCTTCATGTGACTTTCCAACTACTTCTTTTGCCGCACCTTGCTGTGCAGTATTCGTTTGTGACTGAGACATTAAGAACTGAGAGCCCAGCGAGTCATCAGATTTCGACACGCGATTTAGCAATTCTAACTGTTCACGAGGTATTCTCTCTGAACGATACACCCTAGGTGGAGTCTGCACAGGCTCCGGGTAGTTAAGATCAATTAGATTTGACTCATAGTCGTTATGAACAGGACCACAGGTACCACTTGAAGTTGAAAGCTGATCTTCATTACCAGATAGAGGAACCTGCCCAGCAACAACAGCGTCACGGTAAGTAGCAGGTTTTGCAGCAGCGTTCTGCCGTGCGTCACTTCTAGGGGGAAGTAAATGTGCCTCCTGGCTAGGTGTAGTTGTTGCAGTAGACACCTCCCTAACTTGATTCTGATTCCTCACCTCAGCATCATCTATATGAGGCGGATTCTGGTGATCCTTTGCCAAAGTTTGACGGTTTTCAGGCTCAACATGCTCATGAACTTTCGTATCAGGAGATACCTTTTGCTCCTCTACTACGGCTTGCGTGCTTTGGGGTGTAGTACCAGGGTACAGATACCCTTCAGCCCAGCCAGCTTGCTGATTGGCATGCCCTTGGAACGGTATGGAACTGGTACTTTCCGCGAGACCGGAGTAGTTAGAATTTTGAGCATACAAAGGAAAGCGCTCTCGCTCTCCATGTTGAACCACGTGCCCGTAATACTGCGGGTATATTCCAAAGGAGCTGGCAGACCCCGGCGTGATGGATTGTGGATACTGAAAAGAGGAGCCTGGCGTAATAGATTGGGGATACTGAAGAGAGGAAGTCGGGGGAATGGACTGGGAATAATGAAGACCCGAACTTGGAGGAACAGATTGCTGCATCTGATATGCAGCATTGGGTGGAATAGATTGAGAATAATGAAGCGATGAGCCTGTTGGAATAGACTCGGAGTGTAGACCAGTGGGTTGCTGGAAGCCATCTGCCATCAACTGCGGTGCGCTAACTCCAACATCTCCAGCAATGCTTTTGATCCCCTCGGTGTTGCGTACATCAAGCTCAGCTAAGTTGTTTGCAGAAGAGCTATCTAACCCATGAAGCATTGAGTTCCTTCCTGTTCCAATGTCCATGCCATTCACAGCTACAACATATTGGAACTCAGAGTCACCATCACTTTTACTAACCCCCAAAAGAGCATCATCCAGATCGTTAATAGAGAACAGAAACATCCTAAGCTTTTGAGAGCCCCCACGGTTTTCCATCTCATTATACTCTTCAAACATATTCTGGAGATCTTCTTCACATGATACAGAAACCAACGCATCAAGATCTTCACCAGGAAGCTGATACTTTACAATCTTAGTATGGTAATAGATCTCAATGATTTTTTGCCTAAGCGCCGGCCAAGTTATGTCCTTCCTTATGGAAATAATGTGCGTCTCCCCTCCAACATATCTTAGCTTTGAATCACCTGGGCGTGGAAGTATTTTCCCACCAAAGCTGCAGAGAATCTTCACCTTTGCTGTTACACTACCTGAGGCTGAAGAAGATGCGTATCCATTTAAATTTCCTAGACTGCTATCTTTACTAATTGAAGCTTGCGGTGCTGACTGGACATGGCCGAGCTTATTCCCAAACTCGTGAAGCGAAGGGTTTGGCCTCTCATAATCCCTCAAGCCATTTTCCGCAGTGCTCAGCCTGGAGACATCTGAAGCACAGTCGGATGCTGTGTGACTAATCCCTATCAAACCTCTAAGCTCCATATAACCCGTGGTGTTGGTGTAGTTCATGTCGCCAGCTCCACTGGGGTTCGAAGACCTCTGAGGAATCACACGATCACGCATAAACTCAAGAGCAAACTCCTCCCCTGTCTGTATGGAGTAGTTAAGCACCGGTTTCACATCTGAAGCATTTGGATTGGGAGGTCGAAAATTAGCACTCGTGCTCCCTGCTTGATCAGGCATAAACGGTTGTTGAGGAACAGTCTCGTTTCCGTATCCAGGTTCCATAGATTGATGGAAAAACTGTTGATGCCTAGGTTTATCCATCACAAGAACACAATCATCCCAATCTCTCTAATTGAAACACCTGTATAACGAATCTGAGATACTGAACTAATACAGAGAAAATTGATTCAGTGCTCCTTCGAGATACTGGCGACGATTATTAAGCTGCAATCAAATAAATGAAGATATAGGCATTAGTCCCATGGCAAAGATCGAAAAAAACAGCAAATCCACTCAACGGATTCATCTGGTCGTTGAACTATGGAATCGAAAACTCTAAAACAAGATTCTCCATGTATGCTAAGCAGAAATTTGATTTCGAGCTAACCCAACAATTTCACCTAATCCGATTTACCAAAACCAAATGCTTGATCAAAAGCTAACAACAGCATTGAAAAATCCAAAACCCTAAAGCAGCCAATACAACGATTCCGCCACCTCACAAGGCTACAAATTAGCTAAAAAAATTAAATAAAAAAAAAATCTAATGCTGCAGTGAACAGTACCAAAACAAAATCTTCCGGTAACCGCTGGCGAGAAAGCGTGATGAGGACTCAGAATCAGAGAACCAGAAAGTATCAGTTTATTCGAAGATATTGTCTCTTAGCTTCTGTGTGATCAGTCCACAGCCAAGGAAGAACAGATTCAAAACAAAAACCCTAAGTTTTTTCTCCCTCACTTCTCTCGTTTTTTCCTTGCTTTGGATAGAAAAAAAAAAGTTGGAAAATTTTAAATAACAGTAAAATAATAATAAAACCAATTTGTCGGTTTCCTAAAAAACAAAAACAAAATGTTATCAAAATTGTGAAGGGATATATATAAGTATATTTTTACGATTTCAAAAAGAAGAAAATCCAAACTTGGTCAAAATGATTTTAATATCCTGAAAATACCCTTAAAAGTTTCAGAAATTGCTAATTTGTTTGTATTGTTGACCTTCGCCGAGTAAATACCTTATGTGATGTGATAATATTCAGCTTAATGTTGACTCTCTTGTTTGGTAAACGAAAACAACCGTTGATCTTTAGAGAATGCTATGATCTAAAACTTGTACTGTTAAAATTATATCTTATCTTTATGACAAAAATTAGATGGTCATGTGGCAAGTAGGTGATTCAGCCTCTCTACTTTATGATAAACTATAGTTTGCATTAAATTGCAATCTCCCAATCACCAGATCATTATGGAAAAAATAAAACATGACGAGATTTTAAAATCACTATTTTAAGAGGTTGACTTTCAATTTCTTGAATATACTGCAACTATTAACAGAATCTTTTAACTATTTTCTCATTTCATTCTAAAATAAATTTCTTGAGTGGCTTTGCAAAAAAATATATAGCAGCATCTTTCTGTTTACAAATTTTATAATAGACATACTTAATAACGTAATTATAAATGATATAGAAAAAAACAACATAATATGGTATTCTTCCCTGTTTATTATAGGATTCCGTTAGTGCATATATTGTGTACAACTTTATTTATTTTTAAAATATTAATACTCAACCAATCATGTTTTAACTTTATTTTTTCTTACAAAAAATTTTATAAATTTTTACCAATCACAATGTAGCTTCTTTTTCTAAAGCTACAACAAAAAGGAAAAAAAAAATTCTTTTATGTATTGTATTAAGAAAAAATTATACGTCTTTATTTTTTGGGTTATAAAATTTGTAGAGAAAACAAATCATCAATAATATTAAATAAATGTGATAATATAAACTAAAAATAAAAAAGAAAAAGTAAGAGATAAATTTAAAAGAATTAAGATAAAAACCAAAATCCTAACACTTTTTCTTAATATAAGTATGATTCATCTTCCAAAACTCTTACTTTTCATACAAATAAAAAATCTAAAATATTTGTTTTCATTGCTCATACTCATTTTCTTTTTTTCAGAAATCAGTAAATTATTTTTATTTAATTTTGAATAATTTTATAAATATCTAAGTTCTAATAGGAGATAGCTTTGATATCTATATTTTTTTGTTTACTAATACAAAACATTTTTATTAATACAAAAATTATTATTTAATATATGTTACACACATAATTATAGTTTACTAATCATGTTTTATCTAAAAAATATCTACAGCAACAAATTTACAACTACAGCTAATATAACTATAACAAAAATCTTTACTAAAAAATCTACACCAATAAATTTACAGCTACTTACAATACAAATACTATAACAAAAAAATTACAGCTAAAGTCCAACTAATCATCCACATTATTTTTTCGAATTGTGAATGATCTTTAATTAGTTTCGGAGAACAGTATTAAGAAAAAAAACTACAGTTACTAAAAACCAAAATAAAAATTTATTGGCAACTAGTCACGAATTCTTCCACGTATATGATTCTAAAGAGTTTGTTGACTTAAAAAGAAGATAATGTATCTTATGTTATACGAGCAAATTCAACTCTTTTAACACAATCGTAAATCAAATTGTTTATTGTGCAAAATAGTATAATTATAAATATTTACAAAATGGAGACGGTTCTCTGGAAAACATTTGATTTTCGACTTCTTAAAAGAGCCGGGGCACATGCATAAAACGCTTTTAAACTTACGTTAACAATTTATACGGGTCAACACACATTATAAAAAATGCATAGTCGAGAACAAAAAAAACATTAATACAGTACAATAGAAAAAATTATATATATATAGACACGTATGTATTATAAACAGAGTCATATACATAGTTGTAGTTACATATACATTTTTGTTTCCCAACATATACTATAATTATAGTTATCTTACACTTTTACAAGCTTTGTGGTCGAGGCTTCAACTTCAAAAGCGCCTATGACAGTGGAGTGGGGCGGCAGCGAGTGGCCCCACGATATGTAAAAGGAAACTATGGTCGGTCCATCGAATATTTTTATTTTTATTTTTTAATACTGAACATTTTTATTTGTTAGAACTTATAGAAGAAAGTCTATGAGAAAATAGATTTTGGTTTGCGTTGACAAAACGAATGTTTTCCGACCTATAGCGAGCATGAAATACCACAATATCTTGTATCTGAACTCGATATTAATTGCATTTCTTAGAAAATAAATATTTCTTACACTTTTTAAAAGCTGTAGTTGTATGGACTAGTGTAATAAGAGATCAATACTGTTAGTACATTTATTCAAGCAATCGCACGATATATAAGTTCCATTGTTAATTTTTAATATAATAAAAGTAAAGTAATTTGGTCGGCGACCGCTCAGAGAACGACTTGATTTCTGTTCTTTTTATCCGACCAGCAAAATACGGTATATGATACACACCGTCAAGAAAATTTATACACTTTTTTTTTTCTCAAAGCACACCGTCAAGATGGAGACGTCCATAAGTTTATTTTTTAAATTGTCTTTTTCATATCTTTACTCTTTCCAATTCCTTAATATGCATACAGACGAATATGAATATTTGACCCAAAAAATATACGTATACATTGGCGAAAACAGAAAACGTTCGTCTTCGTAACTGTCGAGACGTTAAATTGGCGATCTTTTAATTTCCTCACGAATCCCAACGAAACATGGCCACTCTCGGTAGCATAATTTCGCCGTTAACGGAAAAAACTATCTTCTCATTTGATTTTTATGTATGTAAACTAGCTTGTATGTTGCTCTTGTTTATGCAAAATTTGGCGATCTCGAACATTCAAGGCGAGTCTTTGATTTGATGGAGAGGAAAGACACCATGATCGCTGCAAACTCTGTTTTAATGGACTCGGAAGCGAGGCCTTGTCAAGTTTTTAACAGAACGCTGGAGTTATAAAAGCCTATCGCAGAGTTTGTATTGCAATATTTGAATCAGGAAGAGAGAGAGAGAGAGAGAGAGAGGGGAGAAATAGGAGGAGAAACAGAGGAGGCCAATTTGTCTTTTCTTCTGGACCAAGCCTAGAAACTCTTATGGAGAAGCCTCTGACTAGTAAGTAAAAACATACGAGGCTATATATGGGTTCATGATTTACTTCAAGACATGGCCAAGGATATCATTTGTGAAGGGGAAAGGGAAAAACCATGGAAGCGTAAAATGCTGTGGAATTTTTTGGATGTCAAAAGCTTGTTCACTGAAAATATGGTAAGACAAGATAGTTTAAAGCTAACTTCATGAACATTTACTTCTTCTTATTCCATAAGCTTGCGCTGATCACTGTTTTACTCTTCCGATTACATTGTCACAGCAGGGAACTAAAGACATCGTGGTTGAAAGTATATTGCTCAACATGGCTGAAGAAACAGAGCTTTGCATTAACCCTCTAACGTTTAAGAGGATGTTCAATCTCAAATTTCTTAAATTTCATAAAAATTTCATTTGTGGGAGGAGCAAAATGCGCATGGTCAACGATCTTGACTGCCTCCCTCCACTAAAATATCTTCACTGGAAGGCTTACACTCTAAAATCGTTGCCTTCTCACTTCTAGACTGACTATCTAGTTGAGCTTTTATGCAGAGGATGGGTGGGTTGTATGCAGAGTGTTCAGAGGCTTACACTCTAAGATCGTTGCCTTCGCTCTTCCAGACTGAAGTCATGAACAAGCTCCAAATGTATATATATATCTTTTGAATGTTGGAGTGCGAAGATGGTGGAAACAGTATTGAACCTTATGGGTACTAATGAAAGACAGAACAGGAGATCACTAATGAAAGACATAATTATAGAAAGAAAGAAACACAGATTTAAAAGAACAGTTCGTTACTTTGCTGCTGTGACAACTTCCACAGCTTAAAGAAGAGTTTAAAATTGAAAACATGAGATTGATCGAATCAAATCAAATTTGATTGGTCTACTTTGGGAACTTGAGAAGATTAGCATCGTTTCCCAGATAGTGAAACGGGAACCTTTGATTAACTGGAGATGAAGAAGAACCACCATTGTTATTACCCAGATGGTCATGAGTAACAGCCTGGTCGTTATTACCGTTGTTACTCGAGTCACCAAAACATTTGGCTTGATGGTTCTGCACTTGCTGTTGCTGTTGCTGTTGCTGATTCATGTTGGTCGTAGTGAGAAGCTTGTCCAAAAACGACCAGTCTCCACCATAGTTGTTGTTAGAAGTCAGCCTAAGTAGATTCTGTGAGCATTCGATGTCTGTTGTGTTGATTGACGACACAAACGGCTGTGCGGCTGCTGCTGCCGCTGCCGCTGCCGCCGCTGCGGCCGAGTCAGGGCTAAAGAGCTGAGGGAGATGCATTGACCCGTGGCTTAAAGTGTTTGCAAACTCATGTAGTGGCATGTGGATCTGTCGTCCGATGTGATGGTGATGATGATGATCCAGAGAATGTGGGATCAAAGAAGAATGGTTGTTTGAATTGGATTCAATGTGATGCTGATGATGATGGTGATCATGATCATTGTTGGTGCTTATGTATTGGTGATGATGATGATCTTGATCTTGTTCTTGGTGAAATCCTCTGAAATGGTTCTTCTTCTTGAACACTCTGCATACAACCCACCCATCTTCCTGCAAATTACACATAGTTATGCCACATTATGCAAAATATGATCTCTATATTATAAAATGTAACGTGATCTCTAAATCAGATTCTCATGGAATTAGAGAGTTTGTTTGATATATTATCGTACCTGGATTTCGTTTTCGTTATCGTCTAAGCGGTATTCGTGCATGATCCATTCAGTTTTTTGGCCATGAGGAGCACGGCCAGTGTAGAAGACAAGAGTCTTCCGAAGTCCAATCTTCTTGGAGCTGTTGAGATGTATAGATTTGTCTCTACCCGTAGCCTTCCAGAACCCGGCTGCGGTGGCCCGGTTTGTTCGGGTCCCAGTCGGATACTTCTTGTCTTTGTGGCTAAAGAAGTACCACTCGTTTTGAGGACCCGACCCGATTCTGCATTTCTCTACATAGACACAAACAAACACAACTGATTATTCATAAAATGTACGTAAGAAAAGACCAAAATAAATTCAGTATAATTTAATAAAAGATATATATGGCGTACGGCGACGGGTTTGTTATATGTCTGCAATGTGAAAAACCATTGGCTTATTTTGAGGGTACAATACATAATAATATTATGTCAATATCCCTAGTCATATGCTACAAGACATAACACTTTGTCTTCTGTTACTAATCTAAAAGACATGAGTGAATAGACAACTTTGTCTCTTTCTTGATGTATATATATACATGCACGCGTATAAAGCTTTGTGGATCCATAAAAACTGGAAAATAATTTATCAGGATAAGAACTGATAAAACTTATAAGACATTATATAAGTAGATACATGTTTCCATGGAGACGCAGACAAAACCCTAGACAATGTCACCCAATCTATGTATTTGTCCTTTGACATCTAACTTGTAGTTTTGTGCAGAGACAACAACATAATTCCCCGTATTTTATCTATTTTAATTTCTCTCGCTCTATATAGATATAATTAATTAGAAATCTTTGATGTTAATTGTGATGGATTATATATCATACTGATCAATAAATAATAATCCGTCATTAAGTACGTGGATTAGTTGGTGGTACTTGTAGTTATCAAGGACTAAAAGAGTTAATGATAAGTGGATAGTAAGTTTTACCTTTAAGTTCCCAAGGTTCAAGCTTGTTGAGATCAACTTCTCTAATAACATCTAAATCAATTGGTTCATAAGAAACTTTCTTCTTAAGGTAATAATATAGAAGCTCCTCCTCGGTTGGATGAAACCGAAAACCCGGAGGCACCGAGAGCTGTCCTCCTCCGGCCACCGTGGACGACGAGCCTATCTCCATTATCCGTACTCTTCTTTAAGCAAATCAAAGATGCTTCCCTTTTCTTCTTCGCCCTACAATCAATTATATATGACACAAATTACATCAAAGTAAGCAAAATTAAATGACCAAAGAAATGGTTGTCACAATGTAAGAATCCAAACTATTGTCAAGGTATGAATTTTTTTTAGATCTACAAAACAAAACCCTAATTCAACATGCATGCACATATTCATAAAGAACAACACACTTTTTTCCACTAACAAAAGCTGAATCTTTCTTACATAGGTATGTACACAAAGAACTTGAATATCCCAAAAGAAACATGCATGAAGTTGTTGAAAACCGAACAGTCTCTTTTCTTAAACAAGAGAGTTTGATGATAGACTTAGTCATGTTCTTGCGTAATCAAAGAGAAGAAATGAAAATAGAGAGATGCTTGAAGTAAAAAGTACACATATATATACGAGGGTGTGTGAGTGAGTGCGTGTGTATATATATATATGTATATGCAAATGATGATGATGACAACAATGAAAGATATATGATGGAAGAGGAAAGAAAACGAACCTTGGAGGCCGGAAAGTATTGCTTCTGTTAGAGGCAAGAGGTAGAAGACAATGAAAGAGAGAAGGCAAAGAAGCAAGCAAAATGAATTTCTACAAAACTGAAGATATCTTAGCTTCAAGGGCACGATGTTTAGGGTTTCTATCTCTCTCTCTCTGTCTTCTTCTTTGAGATAGAAAGAGATGAGAGAGAGAGAGATACTTAGGTTTCTCTGGATTAGTGCCACTATTATTTTGTATTCAATTTAATAAACCAAAGCTGGTCACAGAAATATATGAGTATTACTTTATTGTATCGGCAATTTCCATTTTAACTTTTTTCTTGTTATATATTTAAAACTATATATGTGTTATATAATCTAAAAATATATACCATCTCTAGAATAAGCAATTTCTTATACATCTTTGAGCAAATAATCTTGCAGATTCACCATACATCATACTGAATTGTTTTTGTGGTATTATATGTTGCATATCAATTTTCCATTCTTACTTCTTAGTTAACTTTTTAACATTTTGTAATATACATATGGTATTACCGATATTGATATTTTCTTTAACAATATGTTTCATTTTCCAATCAGCTTTCGCTAAAAATTTCCAATCAATATTGTATCTACTCTATAATTATAAATATATATATATATATATATGTATATGTATATATAATCTTCAATTTGTATTTTTACTAATCGGTGTATAAGTATATCAATATAAACGTATAAACTATAAAGAATGTGTGGTTTTGATATCTACTAGAGAAATAAACCTTTTTGCGTGTGTGGCGTCAATATGCTTATGAGGATTAACTTTAATCACCATGGATTACAGCTGTTATTTATTAAGTCTGACTAATTTGCTTTGAAAACAAGTAGGAATCGATTAATAAATACCGAATGCTATTAAAATACATGGTAAATATTATAATAGAAGATCTGATTTATGTATCCCAAGGACAAAACAAAACAAGAATTGAAGCTTCTATACCCTCAAATTGCAGTCAAATGTTGGGAAGAAAAATGATGTATCGTACCTTGAATTATGCTCCCAATTACCATTTTTTATTGCATCAATTTCAGTGCAACTTCATTATAATTTTAGTAGAAATACGATTTTATTTAACCAAGTATTAATGTATTTGTTTATACAATAGTACAACTGACATAAACGTTAGCTCAAAATATTTTTTCCCTGATTACCGAATTAATTAAATTGTGACATAAAAATGATAGCTTTCCTATATGATTGAGCAAATAATATGGTGCATTTCCTCTCACGTTTTATTAATTTCTTAGCATTTTTGTAACACAAGTTTCTTATATTGGTTCGGAGTTAGAATATAAACACACTTAGATACACACACACAAGCATATAATGTTCTACAAATAGAAGAATTCACAATCTTATTACCCCACATATCTATCAAAGAATCATGTACATATGTATGATAAAAAAAAAGGTATGGCCCGTACGTGAGATCTTGTAAAGTATGAATATGATTTCCTGATATCTAGTTCTTATGAATTTTCGAAATCATCCATGTTAAAGAGAAAAAAAAGTCAATATACAAACAAATAGATATGCAGACTTCGAGTCTTTGACAAAAAGGAATAATTAAGAAGAATTGGAACACAAGAGAGAAGAAGATAACAGAGGAAACCGCACGTAGGAGAGGAGTGGCACGTGCGGTACGTAGAAGAGGCAAAATCCTGAAAGGCCGTGGAGAGAAGCACGTGATGGTCCAACACCAAATCCACAATTCAAGGTCCCTCGTTTGACTTAAGCCTAGTCTCGAGATTCGCGCCAAAATTGATCCTTTTCTCTTCTTCTTCTTTTTCTTCCATACGTAATATTATGAAAAAAATACAAATCTGATATTATGGTAACTTAAATTTCTTAAATTCCATGCAACATATACGAAACACGTCAAAACATTGGATTCTCACGGTAAATCATCTCTTTGTAACAATTTATGAAACTTACAAGTTTTTGTTGCCCAATATCAATTTATAATTATCTTATTGAGATGTGCCGTTGCCTTTACGAAGACGTCATGCATTAAACCCTTATTAATGAAAGGTTTAATCATATAGATGCCAACATGTTCTGAAACTTATATTGATATTTTATAATTCCCATTATGACTAAGAGTTGCGTATTTAATAGAAAGTTATACGCTCCTATTAACTAGTATATAATAAGACATATTTACAGGTTTGTGTTGTACTTGTATTCACAGTTTCGTCTCAGGTGGAATACTGGATCAGCTGGTTATATATTGTAGTTTATAAACAAGGAGATAATTAATCACCATGTTTTCGGAAATCATAAATAACACGATTTATACTAGCAAAAGAAATTCTAACAATCTGCATGTAAATCAATATTAAAAAATGTAAAATAGTTGCAGCATAAGGCATACAAGTGTTGTTTAATTATTGGTGGCTTAATTGAAGTCTTGACAATGAGTAACAAAAAGGCAGCTGCCAAGTTGGCAACCAGACCAGACAACCCGGGGCGTTTTGTCATAAGTGAGCAACCACACGGCATCGTATCGTAATGAACACGAACTATAATAAGTCACGGACTAGATATTAATTGGGCCTTAAAGTATACGCTTTTGAAACTCGGCCTATACAAAGCCCAACGCCGAAGAAACCACCACCAGGTTGATTTTTTTTAATTCTCGCCAAGTTTTGACAATCATACAGCTTTGTGTGTTGTAATAAATAAAAAGTCTCATCGCCTCCGTTGCGTTAGAGCTTGTGTTCCGCGCCTGCAAAGTCAGCACGACGATTGCGTTTGGATCACGTATAAGACCCGCGAAAATCAATAAAGGGTTTGATCGCGGTGCGAGGAATCTCTTGGGTAAGCTTTTGGATTCCTTCTTTTCACCATCTAATTTAGGTCAATTCCGTCGGCGGGTGCGTTTGATTGGGGGATATTTTCGGGCGCTGAAGTTCTTTTCCGACCATCCCTGTCTATTAATTTGTGGATCATTCGTATCGCAGATTTTGGTCTAACTCTCTAATTCCTTGCTCAATTTTCTTTTACGCAACAGTAAAGTTTTTATCTTTTTCCGCCTGAAATTTCGAGGTTTTTGCGTCTGTACTAAAAGTTTCCAGATTTGAAAACGCCTCTTACACGTAGTTGTGTTGAAATTCTTGTTAATGTAAGAGCTTTCATTGTTTAGGAGCTAGTTTTCACGCCGTTTAATTGTGTCTTTGCGTGACCATATATAGCTACTTGTGATTGTCTTAATATCATCAATATCGTTTTTTTTTTGGGGTGCTGTTGTTTAATTGGGTAGGAGCTTGTTTGTAGGTCAATGGCGTCTTCTTCGGATGCATGGGTGAGAGAGTATAACGAGGCGTTAAAACTCTCTGAGGATATAAATGGCATGATGTCTGAAAGGAATTCGTCGGGTGCAACGGGACCTGATGCTCAACGTCGTGCTTCAGCAATACGAAGAAAGATCACCATTTTGGGGACCCGATTAGACAGTCTTCAATCTCTTCTTGTTAAAGTTCCTGGGAAGCAACATGTGTAAGCTGTTTTGAATATGGTTTGCTTGCAACAACAGTCAGACCCCCAAATTAGACTACATTTAGTTTCATGTTGTTGGTCCTTGACCTATGTGATTATGATTTATGTGTATGCCATTGTTGATACACAGGTCAGAGAAAGAGATGAATCGTCGCAAGGATATGGTTGGGAATTTGAGATCAAAAGCAAATCAGGTGGCGTCTGCTTTGAACATGTCAAACTTTGCAAATAGAGACAGCTTGCTTGGGCCAGAAACAAAGCCGGATGATGCAATGAATAGAGTCTCTGGCATGGACAACCAGGGCATTGTTGGATTTCAACGACAAGTCATGAGAGGTAAGCTGTCTTATGTCATATTGTCCTAGGGCCATAGTAATAATACTGGCTTCTGTACTAATTTTCTGTTTGATTGTTTACCATGAGTAGAGCAAGACGAAGGACTCGAGAAGTTGGAGGAAACCGTCATGAGTACCAAACACATTGCTCTCGCTGTCAACGAGGAGCTCACTCTGCAGACAAGGCTTATCGTATGTATCTGGCGTTTTTCACTGTTTTTCCTGCTGGATTCTCTGTGTTCTAATCAATATGACTTTGGTGCGTGCAGGATGACTTAGACTACCATGTGGATGTTACCGACTCCCGCTTACGGGTAAATATATTCATTGACCTTCACTAATCCTGATTGAAGCACAAAAGCCACCTTATAGTTTACCAATAGAGAAGTCAAGCAAGTCTTTTAATCAGACACTGGTGTACTGTGTCCAGGAACCTTTCTTGTAATTGTTTTCGTAATCTTAATAAGCAACAGTTTACGGTTTAATGTGGTTACCTGTTTTGGATAGATTGATTCACATATCTCCGTTTGGAATTGATGTGACCTGATTGGTGTTTGTTGAATGATGACAGCGTGTGCAGAAGAGCCTTGCGGTGATGAACAAGAGTATGAAAAGCGGTTGCTCGTGCATGTCTATGCTCCTGTCAGTGCTTGGAATCGTTGGTCTTGCTCTTGTGATATGGCTGCTGGTTAAGTACCTGTAAAGCGAATATGATGAATGATAAACTTACGAAAGTGTATCTTCTTCTTTCGGCCTCTCCTCTATGCGAAAGTGAATATTTATATTGTCTGATTCCTCTTTTGTGCTATGGTTTTTCTTTCAATCCCTTGTATCTTCTTCATCCGCTGTGCGACAAAAGAAGAATATTGCTGCGTGCAAAGAACCCATAAAAAGTATATATATTCTCGAATTGTATAATCAAAATTGTCATGTATCTCTCTCTCTATATAACTTTCATGTTTGGGCCGACTTTGATTCTGCCAACTGGGCTACAAAGAGGCCCATATACAGTACATTGAAAAGGCTCAATTGCATAGAAATAAATAAATAAACACCACTGTTTTTGCAACTTTGGCGCTTCGACCACCGTGTTCTGATTCGTCATTTTCGTTTTATTCGAGTATGGAGGGAAAAGAATGTAGAATTTATTAATTATTGATCCCTCCACTGTTTGAGAAATTGAAAATTTCTCTCTTTTTGTTTGTTTGGGTATCTGTTTCAGTGTGTTGGTTCAGAAAGAGCAGAAAAGGAAAACCCTTAGGAAGAGATGGTGGAATTGGAGCTCAGCTATGAACAGATTCGATTGAATAGGTTGGAAGAGAACAAAAAGAGAATGGTTGAGCTTAATCTCCACAAGCTCTCTCAATCTCTCCGCGTCTCTTCTCCAGTATACGCAACGCAGGCTAAACCAAGGACGTTGCGTATTCCGGTTGACTTGTCGCAACTCAGGAGATCAAGCCGTGCCAAGAATCCTCCTCCGACCTACACAGAGGTCTTTTCTACTACTTCTCTTTACTTTGTGACCAGTTTATCTTTTGTCGAAAATTTCTTACTTTCAAAGCTTTTAATTACTTCTTTCGAGATATAACTATATACTTAGATAGTGACTTTGTGAGTGAGAAGATCTGGACTAGTCACATCTTTCTCCTTGTTAGCTTTACTATGAATATATTCTGGGGTGAGAGAATCTCGAATTAAAATCTTTAGTTTATAATCAGGCTTCTTTTTGCAGATTGGCCCTGAACCTCTGGAAAGGCCAAGAAGGTTGCCCACTCCACGCTCTCTACATCAAACCATACTTGTCCAAATTCATGTGATTTATCAATTTCTTGTTTTGTCTTGTGCTTTGCAGGAGCTATCAGAAAAGAGATTTGCTGAACCGGGTACATGCTTCAGACGATGCTAGGGTGTCTGCAATCGACAGGGCAGAGACGCTTCAGTCAAGCTTAGAACCAGACTTCCCAAGCTTTGTTAAGCCCATGCTCCAATCACACGTAACCCGAGGATTTTGGCTGGTATGTGTCAAGTTAAATGGAGCCAAACTCGAATGCTTAAACATTAACCTGTCTACCAAATATTACATATGTTTTTGTTTCTGTTTTTGCAAACAGGGCTTGCCGCGTCAGTTTTGCATTACACATATGCCACAGCGCGATGAAATGATCACTTTAGTTGATGAAAACGATGAGGAATCTGTGACCAAATACCTTGCTGCTAAGAATGGTCTTAGTGGGGGCTGGAGAGGTTTCGCCATTGACCATCAGTTAGTCGATGGAGATGCTATTGTGTTTCACCTTATCAACCCAACAACCTTCAAGGTCAAAGAAATTCACTTGGAGATCTTGATTTGTTGAAAAATAGACTAGTAGAGAGTTAAGGCATGAGGCTTATGACATTAATGTTTGAAACTTATTGCTTGTTCAGGTGTATATCATTAGGGTATATGATGAATCGAACAATGATAAAGAGCTTGGGAATCAAGAGGAGAATGTTTCAGAAGCTCGTCAGTTGCCAAGCACTAGTAAAAGAAAAAGAAGAGGTAACAATGTCTCAAATCTCTATCTCTTAGTTATCTGTTAATAACTTAACTTGACAGAGAATTCTAATTTCTAAAACGAAAAGGTAATAGTAGTGTCTCAAATCTCTATCTAATAACTTGATAGATGTGTGCATGCAGGAAGTAGAGTTTGAAGGACGGACTGGACTTCAATGGCAGGATGTAGTTCGAATAAAATAACATTTTATTTTGTTTTCTTGGATGAGCTGTGAAATACTCATGTGGATATTTTGCAGCTAATATTTTTGGTAGCTAGGTTGATTTTATATGAAAATCGGAAATATCTCCCGAGCTCTTGCATCAAATTGTGTTTTTCTTTTTGTAGTGATTGATTGATCTTCAACAGCAACAAGATGCGTAATTGAGTATCCAAATCTCTTTGAATTTTTTTTTTGTATTGTACTTTTTCGAAAAAGCGTTTTCTCATCGGTTAACGTTTGTTTTTTTCTTCTCACAAGTAATATACAAAGAGAAAGAATGATACTATATTACTATAATAACATGAAGCAATTCTGTGGTTTGCGAGTGTCTCGCCTTTAATATACAATTTACCATTTCATTCATGACAAGAAAAGAGAACCTATGGGGTTGGTGACGAAGATGGTGTTGTGGCTCGAAGGAGTTGTTGCAGAAACCGAGCTGCAAGACGTTGCCCTACACCTCCTGCAACACGTCCTCCAAGTCTTCTTGCTTCCGGTTGTTGTAACACCTAATTAACAACATACCAAGAGTAGTACTTTAGCACATAAATCAATCAAGTATACTATAATTATTATTATTATTATTATAAGGTCAGTGCACAATGTCGATGACATTATTACCTGTGCTATTGGCTGCAAAATCGCTGGGTCAAAGCTTTCTGAAGACTGAAGAAGGCTCCAGATTCTTGAGACCTGGTCCCGAAGCTCAAGCGTGCTTTCGAGTTCCGTGGCATTCATTGTAAGAGGACCATTCCCATTCCCATTGAAGACGAGAGATCTCAAGAACTCAGGCATGGAATTGTACGTATCAACAACAGTGCCCAGAGCAATTGCTTCACTGACTCGTACAGCTTCTTTTATTACCAGCAGTCGAAGCTCTTCGCCGTTTGGATCCAGCAGCAGCTTCAAAACAGGTTGTAGAGCATCTTTTGCTGAGAAATCCCTATCTTTACTTCCCTGTTGTAGAAGGTTCTCAAGTCTATTCCACCTAAACTTTCCATCTTTGAACAGAAGCTCAATAAGGGCATCTCTTAGATACGGGTTCGGATCAGTGAGAAGCCTTTTGGCAAAATACGGGTATGATGCAGCTAACACTTTGAAATTAGGATCTGCGTAAAGTGCCAAACCTTCAAGCACAGTAAGCGACCTCAGAATCAAAGCATAGTAGGCCGGAACATTAAACGGGTACTGATAGAAGACAGCACCTAAACCATCAACCAGTGTTTTGAAATTGAGCTCGCTAACCGTATAATTAAGTGCATCGTCAAAGAAGTCTCTAAGAGCTGGTACGATGGGAGTAACATCTACATCAGGCGACAAGAACTTCAACGCATAGTAATCTCGGGCCATGGCTTCATAATCTCGGTTGACCAAATGAACAACATGGCCTATGATAGCAAATCTAGCTTCCTCTGGTGTCTCACTCATCATGCCGAAGTCTAGAAAGGCAAGTTTCCCATCAGGTGTTGCCAGGAGATTACCAGGATGAGGGTCAGCATGGAAAAATCCATACTCCAAGAGCTGCCTTAGGCTACACTGGATTCCTGTATTCACAAGATCAAGAACCTTCAAACCTTGACTCTCAATGGCAACTTGTTCGTTCAGTTTAGTTCCCTCGACCCACTCCATGGTTAGCACCTTGCGGCTCGTGTAATCCCAGAATATATCAGGTACAAGAACATCCGCTTTATCAGCGTACAGTTTCTTAAACCTCCTAGCATTTTGGGCCTCCTGGACGTAGTTAAGCTCCTGATAAACTCTGCAGGCAAACTCATCGATAAGGGTAAGGACATCGGTGGTGATAAAGTCTGCATACTTGTTTATGAGTTTCCCAACTCCTCTAATAAGGTAGAAGTCAAGGCCAATGGCTTCTTCGATCCCAGGGCGTTGGACTTTGACAGCAACAACCTGTCCCGAATACCTCAGCTGGGCTTTGTAAACCTGGCCAAGACTAGCTGCAGCGATCGGCTCCGGGGAAACAGACGAGAAAATGGATTCTAGAGACAAATCCAACTCTCTCTCTATGCAAGCAAAGGCCTCTGCATCAGGGAAGGTTGGCAAAGCATCCTACTTAGGCACTCAATAGAAATAGAGAAAGTTAAGAGATGTTGTCCAACCTCTTTCAAAACAAAAGTTACAAGAAAGTAAATGAAGAGCGGTAAGAGGTGAACCTGAAGCTCAGCAAGCTCTTCGAGGTAATCCGGCGGACAAAGGTCGGGTCGGGTGGATAAACCTTGACCTAGTTTCACGAAAGTAGGTCCGAGACGAGTGAAAATCCGCCGGAGCTCACCAGCTCTCTTCTTCATGTTCTGCTCTAGCTTGACTTGCCTCTGATCAATCCACAATTTCAGCGCGAAACCACCCAAAGCTGCCAATATCTCCACACTTCTCCGGAAAGCCTGATACCGAAATTGCGATGCATCATCTCTCAGTTTCACCTCTCTTTCTTCTCTTGTTGTTGTTTAAAGTTCAGAACTTTACAAAAAAAAAAAACGTTGGAAAAATTGAGGAAGGAGCTAACCTTGAGAGGCTGAGAGCCATGTTTCCTGGCGATAAGCTCCGGGGAATAAACAGAAGCATCAACAGCACGACCCAAAGCTCGCGCCTCCGCTTGAAGATCATCCGCGAGATCGGCTCGTCGGTATTGTACAACCGGCGCAGAAGTCGGTCTAGACGACGGGGAAGGACTTGCCGCAGCTCCATCCTCCCTGGGCCTAGCTTGAACAAGAGCTGCACGAGCTAATCTCTTCCGATTCACTAGGAAAATTTTAGATTTTCCACCGTTTCTTCTCGAATTGCGTAACCAAACAGCATCGCCGACTAGAGTTAAACCCAGCGACTGACCAACCACAATACTCATCGTGTAAAGCCCCAAAGCTCCGCGAGAACCAGAGAGAGAGAGGGAAGAAAGAAAACAGGTTGTGATTGTTCAGCCAGTAACAGCCATGAAAGAAGAAGAAGAGGAAAGAGAGAGAAATGAAGAGATATTTACGAGCGAGAGATGGAGAAAGATTAGAAGAGTTTTTGGTTGCTTCGTTTCAACTAAAAAATAAAACTCAAAAAACAAGGTCCACACTTTTGGCATGCCGTGACGTTTCTCTATTTAACTCTCACGAAACGAAAAGACTACAAGCCAAATATAATTATTATACGGAGCATTTGACAGAAACTTAAACCAAATCTAGAGAACAAGGTTCGTGGGATTTTGACAAGTATAATCAGCCATTGCCATTTTAGTTTTTTTTTTGTGTGTGTGTGAATGTAATTAGCCAAAACAATATCCACCAAGGTTCGTTGAGAGCAAGAACACAGGTCCGGTAATCTGACTACTACTACTACTCTCGGACCACGTTCCAAATTGTTTTTATGTACACCAACTGCTGCTTCACTATATGTCTCCCTGTCAATGCGAATAACTAGGGTTCTCGTCTCAGAACATTTAGCCTCGGTTATTAAAGTTCCCTCTTCTAGTAAAAGGAATTCGTTCTTCTGCATACACAAAAAAGAAAACCAAACCGTTTTAAATTTCCATGGGTGTAGAGAAACGATCCAGCATATAATAGTGGACAAGAGATTATTGACATGTTATTACCATGGTGTTGCTCATTGTTACCATCATCATCATCATAATCTCCGTTATTACTTGTGAAGAACGGTGTTAGGTAGTTCCTGTCTAGTTCTGTAAAGGACGCAGCGCTGCATAAAACAAAACAAAACATAATGAATGAGATTTTTCTAGCGTTTTATTTAGAAACTTGATTTTTCGAAGTGTAGGTTAATCAGTAATTTACCTCTTATGGAACTCTCTTAGTTTTGTCCGGAATCCGCTTCCTGATGGTGAATCTTCATCATCAAAGCTAGTCATATAACGATTGTTCACCACCTCAAAGCCCTGACCAACAAAAAAAAAAACAAAAAATCAAAAATAGGGTATAACCATGTCGTATTTTCTTCATCGAGAGAGCAAGATTAAGTTTACATCGAGGCGAAATATAGGAGATCTTTAGGACATGTAAATAACCAAAATAATTACTTTCACTTGACTTACATCACCAAGGGATGTTTCACGGCTATCGCCTACAACTTCTAGGGCTTCAAGCATTGTACCAGTGGATCCCCCAATTAGCAACACCTGAAATTATTTCCAGTAGCATCAAGGATCACATAAATTGCAAATTAATTTGTCTCAGCTACCAGCAACAGAAACCTTTTGATCGCGGCGCTCAGTTTTAACCAAATTGTTAGTTTAAAAAAAAATGATGGCTTACCGTCAGAACAACAATGGCTGTAGTTGCTGTGAAGATAGTTTGACCATGGCCCTCTGGGAGATCGTGAACAGATTGCAGAGCAAGAGCAAAAGCCATAGCACCTCGAAGTCCTATGCAACCCACACATCTTGTTTACTTTTTACTGAGGTATTACCAAAACAATATCTACATAATGGAAACAAATAGCAGTATCTTACCACTGTACCAAAGTGCTTTTTGATGCGTCATAGGTATTTTCCTATGCGCAGGTCGTGCTAGGTTGACCAAATATCCACAACCAAACACATTAGCTGCCCTGAGTAAGACATATACGCCAAAGAGTAACACTATCAGACACGAAAACCAACACAAAAATTGCAATTTGGAAATGAATGCATGTATTTATACACAAAAACATGATGTGGAAAGATCCTAAGTGAAACAAAAAAAAGTTTACCTCGCAATAACGATGAAGAGCTGAGGTTCGCCACGAAAGATAAAAAGAAAGTTAAGGAACAACAGCAGTTCGTACAATTTAAAGAAATTTTTGAATTCCAAACCAGTAGAACTTGCGTAAGAGGATACAATAGAGAAAAGGATGAATCCCAAGTGTGACCAACTGTGCTTTTCCATGGCAATATCAAAACCCATGTAGATGAACCTGCAGATTTGATCATTTGGAAATATAACGTCAGGCCATTGACAGCAAGCAACCATCCAAATGTTTGACAGTCTTCGAATCAAATGCATACACAAATGTCTCTGCCAGGGAAGATATCAGATGAAAAAATGCAGACACAAATCGCTGAGAATTTGCAGACAAGTTTGAGTAGGTATAATGCTTCATGACCTGAAAGGCACAGGCAGTTTCCAATATTACTTAGACTTTGGCTGAGAATCAAATCACATAAGACTCATAGAAGTAGAATGATAACTCACAATCCCAGTAAATAGAATCGATACGATGCCTGATAGACTGAGACCTTCAGCAAGCATGTATCTAGCAAAAGAAAAACAAAGTTAACAAACTGTATAATCTCTATGAGCGTGAACTAAAGAAGACATATACAAGTTTCAAAATTACTTACGAGAAATATGGAAAAAGCACAAAGAGGCAGCACTCCAAGTTCTGCAGACTGAAAGGTGGAGCGAGAAAATCAGAATAAAAATTATTTCAATGCTGACATAGAAAAATTTCAGACATAGAACTATGGTCACTCACTTGTCAACATCCAGCCCTGCATACTTGAAGAGGTGCTTTGCATTAAGGCTAACAACTCGTTTATGAGTATGAAGTGAATTAAAAATGTTTCATAAGAAACTAAAACCAAAAAAAGGATATGAGAGCAGAAGTAAATCCAACTCCAACCCCTGCAGAAGCACACATTTGTCTCGATTACAACCCACAAAGCACACATATAGGAATATATAATGACATTGGAAAATGTTGAGATGCTTGATAGGTCAAATTCAGTTTGATATACATATGTTATTTTTCTAAGGTCGATCAAACTTGTTCATAACTTTAAGAAATTTAGCAGCGTTCTCAAACTCAAGCGCTACCATGCCGATTCAAGTCGAAAGAGCCAAGCCATGCATGAAATATAGAGACATAGAGAAAGGAAGCAGATGATAAAAGCAAACCTGCAGACATTGAACCGACAAAGGTTTCGAGAAACCTGACTATCACCATAAAGAAATTCTGACCAGATGAGTGACTTCTCACCAAGGACATTGTCCTGCACCCCAATTTAAAGCCTTGTTAAAATATCTTACCATTTTATTATCGTCTATCACAGCATATTTTGAATTAGCTAACATACCTGTACAGAGATATGGCCATCTGCCAAGAGCAACATAAGAAAAAGGAGAAAACCTGATAAGTAATGTGATATTTTTTCATCCTAATATAAGGAATCAGAAATCACTACTCAAAAACTACTAACAGCATCATTCAAAACTGATTCTCCAAACACCAGGGCATACAAATTTACATCCGATCCAAGTTCCTGCAAAACAATAGAGTAGTAAGAAGTGGTAGATATCTCTTGGCCAGAAAATTGAGAATTTCATAGAAAAGCAGCAAAAGGAAGTACCTGAAATATAGACAAGACAGTGACAGGATCGGTGGCTGAGATAAGAGAGCCAAACATGAGACACTCAACGAATGGAAGTCTGTACATGAGGAACATCACACCGCCAAGGTACCTTCAATAGAAAAAGAGCTTAATGAACAACAGAAAAGGGACCTTTTCATACACCAAACAGAAGCCAATCACTGGACAGAGATACATACACTAGCACACCAGTAACAATGGAAGCGACAAAGGTTCCAAGTACAGAAAAGGTGACAATGGCTCCAAAGTTTGAAAAGAAAGGTTTCTGCATAAAACCCAGCGACAAAGTAAGCATCATCAAGAATTTAAAAGCAAGGATCTCCGATGGTAAAACAAAAAAAAGAAACACAATAAAGACATGAGAGCTCTCAGCACTTACGGGTTGTAGACTGAATCCTGATTGGGTGCAAACAAGTACGTCAAGGAAAAGAACATATTTTGTTGCCCAGTTGAGTTTCATGAAGAAGAAAATATGTCACAAAGAGACATATGTAAACAAAAGGCAAGAACAGTCGCAGAAGCAAACTCGATTAAAGGATATAATATGATGGGTGGCAGCAGAAACAGAAAGAAGAACTCATCGTGGAAATTGAACCATGTCCTGAACAAAAGGAAAATTGATTAGCATTGGAGACTACTTACTTATTACACATATTTGTTTATGTATATGTAAGTAATAATACTCCTTTTTGAGTTTCCAGGTCTGTTGAGAAAGGACAGAAAAACAGCAATAAAAAATGAAAATATTTATATATAAACTAAATAAATAAAAAGAAGAAGTTCACCGAACCTTATGCTAGTCTCCGTGTTCGAGATGTTCGCTAAACCACCAACGATCATCCCTAATATTCACAATTTTACAAGGAATCAATCAAAACCTCCGATGGAAAATCGGGGAGGACGATCGCAATGCAAATGAGTAGGAAGGCCGGAAACCAAACCGATGAGAAGCGAAGCACTAGCTTCGGGTAGATAATAGAACTTATGACGGCGAAGGACATGGCCAAGCACAAAAGAGAGGACAAGCATCATGATCTGAAGCAAAATCCCGACTCCGGCGGCCTGCTGCTGCTTCTCTTGCCCTTGCGGATCGTGAATCGCCGGCGAAATCTGCAGCTCCGACATCACGCCTCGCCGAAATTGCCAAAAAAAAAAACTAGGGTTTCTATCAATGTTAGTTGCTCTTGTTTGCTCTTCTTTTCTTCTTCTTCGTCTGTGTTTGTTCCCACAGATTCACGAAAGTGAGTTAATGAAAATTCGTTTAACTCGTGGGATGGACTTCTTCCTTTCTGGAGACGCATTTTGCTTTTTATAGGAATCCGCGTCCCCACTGTCACTCAGGTGAGTTTCCGTTTTGGGCTTTAATGGGCCTACAAGTTTCTCTACTATTGGGCCCAACTGCTCTATATAGTATAATTTAGATACATTTGTAATATTACCATTTTGGAAAGGAAACTTAATGAATACGTTAACATCCGTTTAATGCTTAGTTGACAAACTCAAAGAGATTATGTTTCTTCAGCATTACTTGGGCTCAACTTTTGTCGGAACAGAGAAGCCGCCGCTATAATCAAACGCTCCTCCGTCTCCGTCTCGTGCTTCTTTCTTCCTCAGGTTCTCTCCGTACAAAAGCTTATCTCCGCCTTTCGCGGCTCCAAAGTCTGTTGCGGAAGACGAAGTGGATGCGGAGGAGCTGCTAGTGCTCGCTCCACTGTTCTGGATGATAGTCTCAATCTCCTTCACTACTAGGCTCATCGTTGGCCTCTCAGCCGCCGTCTCATCAACGCATTTCATGGCTAGCTCCATGTACCGACCGAGTTCTGGCAGAGCTCCAGCGTCTCTCAACGAACGATCCATCTTATCTCTCAGCCCGTAGAATTCCTCGTCGCTCTTGTTCATTACAAGCTTGATCTCTCGAACAATGTACTTGCCTTTCTCTATCGGCTGTTTCGCGGTTATAAGTTCCAGCATCACAACGCCGAAGCTGTACACGTCGCTCTTCTCTGTGAGTTTCTGCGTTGTGTAGTATTCTGGATCCAAATATCCCTGCCATTCACATTTTCTTGATTCATCGATTTTGCGTCATCATAATCATTGCGTTGCAATAAAGAAAAAAACACTAACCAGTGTGCCTTTGACTTGGGTTGAAACATGTCCCTTGGTGCAGTCCGAAACCAGCTTGGACAAACCAAAATCAGCAACCTTGGCCGTGAGACTCTCATCCAAAAGAATGTTGGTTGATTTCACGTCCCTGTGGATGATGGGAGGATCCGCCAGTTCGTGGAGGTATGCTAGTCCTCTTGCTGATCCCAGAGCTACTCGCAGTCTCCTCTTCCAGTCCAGGGATATACCAGATCGCCCTATCAACAATGCACAAGGATATCTGAATGTTCGTAGATTCTACTGATGGAGATCCAGTTGCTAAATATCAGAGATTGTTTGAACAGCCTAAGACCAGACTCTGCAAGTACCTGTTAAGCAATCTTTTAGTGATCCGTTGGACATGAACTCGTAGACCAGAATCTGCTCGCCTTGTTCGAAACAGAATCCGACAAGCCCAACGAGGTTCTTGTGATGAACTCGAGAAAGCAACTCAATCTCTGTTTTGAACTCGAGACCTCCTTGTGTTGATCCTTGCTGTGCTCTTTTGATAGCCACCATCTGCCCATCTGGGAGCATTCCTTTATACACCTGTGGATAAGAGGCGATTATTTGTCAAAAACTCTGAAAGTGAAAGCTTAGTTTCAAGCACTTTGATCTTTCAAAATGTTTTATGAGAAACCCACCTTTCCATAACCTCCATAACCCAACTCGCTGCTCATGGAGAAATTGTTGGTTATCTTCTTGAGTTCTTCGTAGGAGAACCATCGTGCCCCTTTCAGCTGCGGCGCGCCACCGCTGTCTTTCCCACTGGATGCCCATGAAACTGAGAGAAAACCACTGATTGTCTTAGCGAGTCAAAAGATTCATTGTAAAACCTAATATTTCAGTCTTCAACTTTATAATGAATGTAAGCTACTTTGAAGTTCCTTCTTCTTCTGGTGAAGCTCATACTCTGTAGGCACTAATCTTAAAATGTTATCACAATCTTTACTAATGCAACCGCTATAACATTCGACTTACCAAACGGTCTACTCAAACCGATAGCTTGCTCTGCGCGTCTCTTCTGCCAAAATGCGTATATCCCTAGCGCAACAAGGCACAGGACCAAAGCGCTGCAACCAGTTATTATCCCAGTGACCATCTGGGAGCTTAAGGGGCGTCCGTTACCTTCAGCTGCATAAATTTTGTCAGATCGTTAGAACTCCAATTTCTTCAACTTCAAAAAGAGGTGGATAAGGTTTTTTATGTACATGCTACCTGGGAAAGTGTAGGGAGATGCAATGAAATAGTAAGGTCCAAATAGGGGAGGAGGCTTGTATGTTTGGTTACTCAAGTCAAATCCAATTCTCTGTACTTCACTTCTGTTGAAATACTTTCCCGTAGATGGGAAAAGTTCCAACTGTATCTGGAGATAATCATCATTGTTGAAGAAAGGGTTTTGTAGAGAGACCGAGCCTGGAGTGAGTCCTAGCTTCACCCACAAGCTCATCTCCAGTGAATGGTATGTGTTCGCATTGGACAGGTCTCTGAACATAGGCCCTCGGAAGTAGAGCGTGCCTTCATAAGGGTAAGCGCATTCACAGCTCTGAGGGCTGACTTTTTGGTCTAATGGACAAGATTTTCCTCCACAGTTAGCAAGACTGGTCGAGTATATCCGTTTGGCTTGTTGCTGCTGAATCTGGCAGTAGTTTGTGTTCGAGAGAGCTGTTGTGCATACAGGGTTTCCTACGAGTCTAAAACAAGAGAGCTTCGTTAATAAGTTGCAAAAAACAGTTTGAGCAGGTATTAGTTACTGGCATTTAAAGAAGAGTTTCACATTAATGTATTGGTGTATCCAGAGCTCAGTGTTACAGAGGAAATGTCATTATCTTGCAGATCAACGAGTTGGAGCTGTGGACCTACTGTGTCTCCCAAGCTTAGTGTTCCATTAAATGCATTCTTTCTCAGTTTCCTGTGCATATCCAAATCAGCAGTTAGATAATATTTAAAGCTGTTGTCAACTTCCTTGGAGAATAAAAGCTGAAACTCACACTTGCTGAAGCTGTGGGTACCCAAAGAGCTTATTAGGCAGTGGTCCTTGTAGAGCTCCATATTCCATCACCCTAAATACAAAAATAAAAAGAAGATATACTTACATATCTCCTCATGAGAAAATTCGCAAGTTTGATATGGTTTGCTGACGCAGCACTTACAGTGTGGTCAGTGAAGGTAAGGTTGAGAACCAGAGAGGAGACTCTGATGGATCAAATGAGTTATTGCTGAGGTCTCTGTAACAGATATCACATTTTGTCAAAACATACAAACACAGAAGTGTATTAGACAAAGGCGATTGCTGGTGCTGAGAAACTTACACATAGTTCAGCGATTTCATGTCTGATAAATCTGGTAAAGACCCTACAAGCTTGTTGTGGGCTAAGTTCCTGAGAACCACAAGTAAAAGACGTATTCATTCATTAGCGAATGGCACCGATGCTTATAATTATTACAAGTAGTATATTAATAACACTCACAATTCAATGATGTTTGTGAGATTACTGAGATTCTCTGGCACTTTCCCGGTCAGAGTGTTTCTGTCAAGCCGACTGATGCAAATCCAAGAGATAGATAATCTTTATTGAGGGAATAAGGGAAGAAATATGAAGCTTAGGACATAGAGATGGTATGTTACTCACAGAACCTCTAGTGTCTGAACGAGTCCCAAAGTGGAAGGTATGCTCCCTGTGAATTGATTTCCATCGAATAATCTGACATTTGAAACAAACCATCAGTAACCTTAAGCATGAAAGAAGTTTAGTGTGATTAAGAGTACTATTTGACTTACACATGGATCAATATCATCTCAGAGCTGAAAAGTTTTGGTGAAATGGTGCCTGAGAGCTGATTCTTGTTGAAGTGACTGCAATTTTTGTTAACATTTGCATCAGATGAAATGAAAGATCGTTGAAGCTGAAGAGATACACAGACATAAGATTTCTTGTAACGGCATTCAGTAGAGAGAAATACAAATACTCACAAGTGTTTTGCTTTTAACAGAAGATCAAGACCAGGACTCGAGCCTGATGATATCGGAATGGGTCCTGTCAACTGATTATCCGCTAGATCCAACCAATAGACTTTGGTGAGGTTTCCTAGAGATGCAGGAATTTTACCCGTGAAGTTATTCGAGTTCAAGGCCCTGGAGAATATATGATGGAACCAAAGTGTCCCTGAGGCCCATCAGAGATCGATTTGCTTTCAGGGATAATAAGTATTAAGATTCAACATTTGCAAAACCCGAGGAGTTTCTTACAAGAAAGATAGATCTTTGAGATAACCAATCTCATTTGGGATGCTACCAGTGAAGCCACAGCCAGCAAGTATACTGAAAATCCAATACGACTGTTTGTTAGATAGATACACAACACACACACAAGGAAGAGAACAAGGATAGCTTTAAGGATGTCTGAGCCAGAGAGATTCTTACAGAATGTTGAGCTTTTGCAGGTCTCCTAACCGGGAAGTAAGTGAACCCGTGAGTCCTGGATTAAACGACAGGTCCCTGAAACAACACAAAGTCACGGATTCAGGTGAAAGAAAAAAAAAAGACGTTCCTCTATTGTATTCATCGAAAGAGACTGACAAGGATCTTAGTTCAGCTAGTTCTCCAATGTCCCCACTAAGCCTTCCTTTGAGACCCATTGTTGACAAACCCCTGAACACAAAAGAGTTGCTTGCTCGGTACGTTATTCAAGTGAAGTAAGTCTAATGTTTCACACACACAAGTATGAATGAGTGACTATTAAGCAACACTCACAAAGCAGTGATTCTGGAGTTATTGCAGGAGACACCTTCCCAAGGAGTTCCACAAGGATCATCAGAGCCTCCCCAGCTAGGCGGCGTATTGTCCCACTGATCCATCAAAGAACGAAGAGCCGCCGCTAATAAATCCAACACAACAAAGATCAAAGAAGCATTACAATCATTTCCACGGGAGAAGCAAGGGAAAAGCATAATTTATCCCGAGAATACCATCACGAGGGTCAGTGACTGATGAAATCATTGAGAAAACAGTGAACGAGTAAGCGAGACAGATCAAGAGCAACCGCGAAGTAGCGGTTATGGTGGTTGTTGCAGCCACCATTGTTCCTCAAGATACATGAGTTCTTGAGGTTTGATATTTAAGTGAAATTTTGGAGAAAGAACAAATAGATTAAAGTATCTTCCTTATCAGACAAGATTAATCATTATCTCATCAAGAAAAAAAAAATGTTTGTGGAAGTGTGCCAATAGAGACACGAGTGGCACCAAAAAAGTTGGTTTCATTTGCTTTCAATCAATTTTCCTTCTCTTTGAAGTCAATTTAACGGTTCGTATGTCTCTTTTTCAAAATACTTAAGTTATTAAAACATTTGAGTGATACATCTCCAAATAAGTACAAAATAATTTCAGATAAGTAATCATTTAATCACTCTAATCATGTAAACTTAAGTTACCGTTAAGCTCTGTTTTCTAATCAAAGCAACCTTCTTTCATCATTATGCTAAGACAAAGACGATAGTGGAACCTACAATTACAGGTGGGTCCTGCCAGTACCCAACCATCTCAATATTCTCTATATTTGGTTAAATTAATAAATAAGACAATAAAATAAAAATCATATGAGTAAGGCAATAACTAACAGAATAACAATGAAATGGTTAATTATAATTTTTGGAGTGACAAGATCATTAATGTGTAGTATTTCATTTTTTTTGTGAGAAAAACATTTTACTTCTACTTCTTAAATAGTCTATTAATGGTGCTAGCTAAATCTAAAAACAAACATGAACTAAATAGAATAAATGATCAACAAATACTCTTTGCTAAAAACATTCAACATGTTTACTACAGAAAAAACTATTGATCTAAATCTTGTTGTCTTGTAGTGAATTATATATGTACGATGGACGAACAATCTCACATGTCTGAAAGATTAATTGGAAGGAAACAAAAAAATATTACATGAAGAGAAGCAGACAAAAACAAAAGTTCGATATGAAACAAAGAACTGGTGATGTGTTGTGTTTGTGTCGGTTTAACTTAAGAAGCACACAAGTAAAAAAAAAGTTACAACCATTTTCTCCAACTACTTGATCTAAGCTCACCAGAGAAGAACCGTGGAATGCTCAGTAAACTATTAACCCTCGTCAATCCTTCCAAAGCAGACCACTCTTCATCATCCTGTGCAACCGAAATACATTCAGCAAGTGTCATTGTTATCATCTTCGACTCAATCCCACAACTCTTAGGGATATTTTCGTCTTTAACCGGGACAATCTCGTCCTCCTCCTTGTTACTGATACTGACACTCTCTATGGACTCTTCTTTGTGTGAATCATTTGTTACTTTGCTTGCAACTTCCATGGCTACTGATTCATCTTGTAGAAAGAGGCAGACTACAGTACAGTCGTCGTTCTTGGAAGTTGGATACTTGATTCTCCATGATCGAACCGCTGTGTCCACTAGAGCTCGAGCTGCTGTGCTTCGACTAGGAGCTGAAGCAACAATGTCCACAGCTTCTTTGTTCGATAACACATCCCATACCTTTAATACAATTCCGAAACAAACATTTTTAGCTGAATTTTTTTTGCAATTTAGTTGCAACAAGTCGAAGGTTTAACTAATTACCCCATCGCTAGCAAGAATAATGAATTGATCTCCTTCTGTAAGGCGGCGGTAGTTGATATCCGGAACTGAGATAAGACCGTAATCTTTGAGACAGAAGTCACCAAAAGCTCGAGCCATTGCTAAACCAGGTGAGTCGCTGTTTGGTAACCATACACGAGCTACCTCAGGCTCATCTTGCAATGCAAAAACTCTACCTTTACATTTCTGGATCCTCGCTGATTCACCTGAGAGTTCATAGGAAGAGGACGTTACGAAAATTTTCCACTGGCTTCTCACTTTTTGGAGTTTATAAAGATCTAACATACTTGGCAAATCCGGTTTTAAGTCTACGGTTAATTGTACAGCGACCAAAGCATTGTCTTCGTCTCTTGTGGCAAGAACAGCTCTCGAGTCACCAATATTTCCGACCACCAAGTCCTCACCCTGAAAGGAATCATTATTAAACAATCAGAGCGATTAATAAACAATCAATGAGATTCTAAGCAAGTACCTGCTTGATCAAAGTGACTGAAGTTGTTCCGCTGCAGAAACAATCAATAGTTGGATGCATTTTCAGCTCTTTATCTATCTGCTGACAAGACTTGAGCAACGCGTGTTTAAGAGGCAGATACATCTCGGGAAGTTCATCGTTGTTCTCATTTGGATTTAACTCACACCATTGCTCATCCATAGTAGTAACAGACTCACTTCTCTCCGCTTCTTCTTCCTCTGTACATTTGATCTGAAAGCCATTCTCATTCACTAAGCCGCTTTGTTCTGACTCTGAAGTCAATTTCAGTTGGGTTGAGATTGTGAAGGGCAATGTATCTCGGACTTTCTTCGCGACCAGATGACCAAATGGCCCGTGTCCATCGAATACACCACAAAACACTGTATCTTCTCTCGAACAAAAGTTCTGGAATTTGAAGTAGTTTTCATAAGTTATACAATTGTCTTTATTATCTTAAATTAACACTTGAAGAAGTAAGAGGGAAGATATGGAATCAAGTCACTAGTGGTCCCTGCATAACTATGCGGAAACAGGTCAAAGACTCAAGACAGCACAAGAAGAACCCAAATGCCAAAACAAAGGCACCTCATTTTCAAAGCTCTAAGCTCTGTGATGGTCCCAAAAAAAGACATGCATCATTCCAAGTTTCTAGTTTCTCTCACTTCCAAAGCACTAGCAACAAAAGAATAATGCAAACCATGTTCTGAATATCCAGTTGATCTGCAACAAGACACATGTGCAAGAAACCAAGTAGGTTTCCTCAAACATTGAACAACATTTCTTCACCAAAATCTCAGAAATTGATCGAATGAGGACCCAACACCCTATATATTGTTCTTTCTAAGTAGTGATCAAAAACTGAGTGAAAAGATCAAACTTTACAGAGAATATGAAAGACTTTTTAAGAAACTAACCTCGAAAACGAGCATAGCGTCTTGATTGGTTCCTTTTTTGCCTTGCTGTGTGTACAGACATGCAATTTTACTAGAACCATTCGAGATCGACCGGCCCAAAACCTGTTGAATCCCTTCGATTTCGCCGCCGCCCTTTGAATCTCTCGGCCGCCGCCACCGTCCGGAGCCTAATCTATCCTCCGCCGCAGAGGCGGTGGTGCTTGTTTCTCCTGGTTCCTTGCCGGTGGTTCTATCTACTGAATAACACAGACCCATTTTGAAAATCCGGAGAAAGAGCTCGAAGCTTTCAAAAACAAGTTCAAATTTTTTAAAAAATAAAAAAAGTTTTGAAATTCCCGATCGAAATCTACGACTTTTCTGGGGGTTTTGTCGGCAATGATTTACGGTATAATCACCTCGGCGACTAAAGGAGCCAAACGAGAAAAACGAAATCCAGAAAAGAGCTCTTATAAAGGCTCGAAAAACCGAGACTTGGCCTCTATAGTATCCACTACTTTAGCTTTAGCTTTAACTTTTTGGACCTCTGGTTTTCAAAAAAATTCTCGGGAAAACTGCTATTTTCTCGGGTAAAAAAGACTCTCGTAGTTTTGCATTGCAAGAATCAAAAAAAAAAGGGAGAGAGATAACAGAACATCACATCTGTACAAAATCAAGTTCTTGTGAATTGATTTACTATTCTTCTTTGAACACAGTGACGCCAATACTAGCAGAGCTCAACGTTTACTTACTCCACTTCTGCGTAAGAGAGAAATTAAAAAATTGAAATTTTTGTCAAATAAGAAAAAAAGAAGGAAAGAGGAAGTAGTGATGCAGCAAAGAACAATTGAGAGAGAGGGGAGACGAAATGATCAGACAAAGGTCATAGTTTGGTTCCGCACGTGAGATCTTTTTTTTTTTCCTCAATAATAATTGTGGAAAATTTGGTTCTTGGCTGCATCGTACCCTCCATCACCAGAAATTCATCCAATAACGCATTGCCACGTGTCAGAAACTCGGATGTCTTCTGTCGTCTAAGTGCGTGTACTGTTTCAAATTTTATTGTTAATTAATAACTTTATTATTTTGGCTCCGCTAATTAATAGTAGTTAGTTAAGCGCTAACAATTAATTAGTCACAATGTCCCTTTCGGCCTTTATTAAACCTAAATTCTGAAGCCAGCCAAATTTAGAAAAAATGACTTTTTGTCCAAAATCATTTACTTAAGTACCCACTTGTGTTACCATATCACAGATTTGAAAATAATATCTAGTTTAATTAAAGGTGTTAATCTGGATTTTAGTTTGGTTTCTGTTTGAGCTTTATAATTTTAAAGCTTTTAAGATCTTAAATAACCAAAGCCTAATTTGGGGTTGGTTTAGGAAAACATAAGAGAAGATAAAATTACTATTCAATTAACCAAGCCTAATCGTTTTCATTTTATGTATCACATCTTCTTCATAAATATATAGGCTATACACTTTAAGAACACAGAATATAAATAAATATGTAAACATTTGAGCATTAAAGAAAAGCAATTATGACTGAAAATAGAATTCACGGATTGTGTGTTGCCCTTATGCGACACGAGGACAGGTCTGAGTTGTCCCATTGAGCTGGTAAGAGAGATGCATTCATTTACACGCATCCAAAATATACACATACATGTCATATACTACAATCATTTATCAAACTCTACATCTAATTCATCATATTACGAAGACGCTTCTCAAGTAACCCTTTCTGAAATTCAGTAACACTACAAACTCGACTAGATTGTGAAGCCCATGATCGCCCCATCTTCCTTTACGGTTTCTTATTCATTATAATACGAAGATGCTTCTCAATAACCCTCTTTGTATCAATATTACACATATCATTATGTAACCATGGTTATAAAATAGCTACCATGGTACATATAATACATATTCCTTAAACAAACCTAAAAAGACTATAAAAAAAATAACAGAAAGTGATAGTAGGGAGTGATGTATTTATGAAACAAATTACAAAACATCTGAAAGCAAATCTTGCCTTCATTAGATGTATTATACCTTATTGAAATACTTATTGCTGAGGATGAATCAAACATCTTATACTTAGACACACATCTTCTCAGGTTTCTTAAGAAATCAAACCTGTGAAATTTGAACAGGGAAGTATGAAATTTTTTGGTGGTCATAGATAGAATCATATAGTTGAATTGAAAAGGTTGCAGATAGGATGATTGCATTTAGCTACTCAAACTTACTTGGGCGTGTTCGGTTTTGTATTTCTGAAGCTCTTCTTCAGCACAAATGAGCCTATGGACACACACAAAAAGAAGAAAGAATGTTTGGATTTTAGACTACAACCTGAGAAAGAAGTATCTCACAAGGAGATGCTTTCGATGGTGGGAGATTGTCGTAGTTACTTACCTCCATTGCAGGTCGGTTATGTCGTGGAGCAACTCTTTCTCTCTTTCGTGAGCTGCTTCAAGCTGTGATTCAATACAAGAACAATTCTACTGAGTTCCAGTTTCGTCGGAGGAATATGATTCAACAATTTTTAATTTTTGCAAACGATTACATACCATTGATTTCTCAGTAGGAGCTACACTAGGTTGTTGTACGCTTCCTGGTTCAACTGAACGCCCGTCTACATCAGAGATTTTAAATAATTTCAAATCCCGTCGCAAGAAAATTGTAATCAGAAGGGTGAATGGAGACATAAATTAACCTGTCAGCTCTCTGTTGGTGAGTACTTTCATCATATGCAGAATGTTATCCTGTTTTTGGGACGATGTAAATTATGCAATGAACCTTTTCATCTTCAATAGATATAAAGAAAGAAGAAGACATACCCTTTCCAATATATTGGTTTGCAGAACTGGATACACCAGCGGATAAACGTATGAGCTGGTT
The DNA here is from genome assembly GCA_900108845.1 of Iljinskaea planisiliqua. NCBI lineage: Eukaryota > Viridiplantae > Streptophyta > Magnoliopsida > Brassicales > Brassicaceae > Iljinskaea > Iljinskaea planisiliqua. The sequence goes on from FNXX01000009.1 coordinate 8,399,222, forward strand.
AGATTTGGTAAAGCGACATCAGATCCTAAAACAGACGGAGGTAGAGAAGCAGCAGAATGTTGGCAGAGCACCTACATAACCGCAAAAATGTTTTTTTTTTTCTTCTCTCTCTATGAATGAATAGTTGTGGTAATAGATATTGATTGTTTGTGTCTCCAGCTGATCAGGCTGACCTCGAAACAATTACAAACCTGCATGCTGTGACTCTTTTGCAAGATTGGAGATGGAACCACCACCTGATAAAAGAGAAAGTGAATATGAATACAAATAAAAAATCTTAAAAACGTGAGTGAACAAACAAGAAACCGCACATTTCCCCCTCTTACAACCCAAAAAAAAAAGAGAGGTTACCTTTTCGATGTCGAGATTTTCAGAAGTTACTTTAAAGCGTCCTCTTTGCTGCACAACTGGCGGCTTTGATTTGTCGTCAGATTCATCTAGGCTCGCTGACACAGATACACCATTTATTTAATTAGAAATGCATTGATCCACAGGGATGTTTAGACTGGATGCAAATGTATACAAGTTCTGTAAATTTTTTACCTGCTGCTTTGGGTGGTTTAACAGCCAGCTCTGTTGCTACTTCCTCTCCTCCCACTGTAGGATGTGCCCCATTGCAGGTTGACCCATTTTGAAGCTGATCGTGAGTTTTATCACTGCGAATTTACATATTAGCTCAACGTTCAATCTCACATACAGAGTACATGTATAGTCAGTGAATATGAGCGTTGAAGTCCTTATTTTTTTTAGTCTAGAATCAACGAAAATAATTTTCAATTACTTTATAAGAGGCAGGTAACGGTTAAACAATAAGAATGGAAATCTGAACCAAACAAAGGTCTTACAATAACAGTACATGTTGAAGGACTAACCTCTCTCCCTTACTGGCACAGCTCCCTGCTAGAATCTCTGTTTGTTGATTGGTTGGGATAGATGTGGTATCCATTGATTTCCCATTGATTGCATGCGTACTAGGAACAGTTGTATTATGATCATCATGACGGGGAGAGGAATATACGTAGTTATCATAACTGGGGCTGGCAAGACTTGAATCATCATCAGATTTATCCCTGACCAACCAAATTATTATCTGTTCAGTTTATACACCTCTAGTGGTTCCACACAAGTAGACAACGTAATGAAAGACCCAAATAGAGAACAACAGTGCTCAAATTAGGAGATAAACCTCGCGATACTTAGAGTTCGGTGAATTAGGGGCTGGAGATACTTATTTGCCACTTGTCCAATATCCTCCTGCAGAGATAGTAACAAAGAACCCCTAAACCTTGAGTGAAAAACTAACAAAGATGTACACTAGAAACTGAGAAAGATTTCTACAAGAGGACACCTGAGTCTCCGGTTGCATATCCTGTGAATCTAAAGCCTGCAACGAAGTTGTACTTCCAGATAAACTGTTCTCCGACAAGACACAGTCTATGTCCTGGATCTGATGGAAATCAGAACATCATAATGTGAAGCACAGTGAGATTTACAGTTGGCTACTTTTTATGAGCTAGAGGAGACCAAAGTTATACCAATGAAGCTTGAGCTTTCATGTCATCGAGATTGAAATTCCATCCACTGATACCTCTCTTATATTCATTCTGCATGTTACTATGACAAGAGGTTAAAGACTAAATACTAAAAGTCAAAAGATTTTAACGTAGACAAAGACAAAATTGGAAACTGGAAAACACAAACCTGCGACAATTCCTCCTTCTCTCCATCTGCCATTTTCTCTTGTGCAAGCATATCTTCTTCCTTTTTCTGCATGTAGAAAGCATATCCCCATCAATTTTCGTCATAAGATGCTGACTGATAAAAATGAATAGCTATGGATTTATCTGCTTAGTTCTACATATCCAACCTTAATTGCCTGAACACGGTTAACAAGATCTGGTAACCCATCAAGAAGTTTTCGTGCAATGTAGTCGCTTGACCTTGCTTGCTTGAAGAAGGAATGCTTTAACAACTTTTTCGCAGATGGGCGTTTGGAAGGGTCTTTGACTAGACAACTGGCAATCATCTGCTTGAAAGACTGCAAAAATACCAGGAAAAGAGGCAAAAATTGAGGTGATAATAAGCCAACAAATCTGACGAGGATGTATAGTATTGAAGAGTATACCCTAGAAAACTTCCTATCTCTTTCGTAATCCAGCCCTGGTGGTGCATTTTGCAAAGTCATAAGCAGAACCTGAAATCATATTTGTTTTAGAAGCGAACTAAAGATTTTGGAGCTGAAATACAGATATGACAAGGCTATGAACCTTCATTGGTGGATATTTAGAGAAAGGAGCGTGGCCATGTGCAAGCTCTAGCCCAGTTATACCAAACGACCATATATCAGCCCTGAAGTAGATGTTCCAAATAAGAAATATTATATACTCCTCTAGTGAAAACATAGGCAAATAGAATGATATAAACTTAAAAACACGAGGCTGAACTTACTTGAAGTCATAACCATGTAACTGCTCCATGACTTCAGGTGCCATCCTGTGACAACAAAAGACAGAAGGTGATGCACATGAGAACTAAATTCAAGCTGTTGGGGGCAGTGGTTACCACCACCTAGCACTTACCAGCAAGGTGTTCCAACAAATGTGTTCCTGGTCCGTTGCCTATCACCTGAATCAAAGAGACAGGCAGATACACCAAAGTCTCCCAACTTGATTGCACCGCGAGCACCGAGGAGAATATTTCCCGCCTGAAACGAAGCCAATACTTCTGTTAACTCCACAGCATAATTCATAAATACTAAAATTCCAATGCGACATGAGCTAAAAGAATTGGCAACTAGAGAGAACATCCATAAGTTTTGATTTACTACTGACTTTGACGTCCCGATGAATGTGGCCATGCTGGTGGAGATAGTCTAAGCCCTTCAAGGCCTCACGCAGTATTGTGGCTATAATAGCTTCCTCAAAGCCATCAGGATATGCAGCTTTTAGTATGTGAAGACAAGAACCACCAGACATGTATGGCATGACGACCCACAGATTGTGCTCACTAACGAAAGAGCAATGTGATTTCAACACATTGGGATGATCAACAAGCATCATCGTCTGCGCTTCACGAGAAATGTTGTTCTGCCAAGAAAAAAAAAACACGTAATTAGATTTTAGCCAGTGGAAAAAGTGATCATTCGCAAGCATGGAGAAAGAATCACCAGATCGCAGTTGTCTCGTTCGAAATCAAGGATCTTAATAGCAACGACTTCATCGAAGGGGATGCACAAGGCACGATGCACTAGAGCACTGCAACCTTGTCCGATCACCTCGTAAAGGGTGTAATGCTCTGGCCCGATCGGATACTTCTTCTTCTCCATTGCGATCTCTAGATCCTTGCTTCACTAAAATCAATTCAAACAAAAGGAGAAGGCTCGATCAATATCTGAGTTCCTCCAAAATTCTCTAATTCTGCTCATCAGGAACAAAATAGGAAAGTTGTGACCTGTAAAAACGATTCTGGAATCAACTTTTTGGGAGAATCGAAGATTTACCTCGGCGAAGACTCAAACGCAGCTGGCAGAATTAAATTTGCTTAATTAATCTACAGAAAAAGGGAAACAAAATATAAGATTCGAATACGTAATCGTAATTCGCGTAAGGATGTGGAGAGGGAAGAACGAATCGTTACCGGCATCCATGGAAAATTAATTAGAAACAAATTAATGAGGAGTGAGAGAAAAGGAAAGAGATAGATGTCGTGCTGATGAAGATATCGATGATGATGATGAACGCCCCCTTTTTTCTGCTGTTTCGTTGCACTTTCTATCAAACAATTTTCTGGAGAAAGATATTGAAACGAAAACGAGAGAAGGAGAGAGAGAGTCACAATCGGATCGCCGCTCAAATGGGGGAGAGGAAGCTTTTTGGCTGGTGAATATTGTTAAATTTGGAATCCCGCCACTTTAGGTCTCTTTCTGCTTTTTTGCCCTTTTCTCTTCTTCCTTGTTTTATCAATACTGTATCTAAATCAAATATTTCAAATTTTTATCTACCCAAAAAGATACTGACCGTCTATCTTTCATTATCTTTTTAACCTAATGGATAAGCAGAAAAAATTACAATTAGTAATACTAATTAACAATTTGAAATTTATAAAAAAAAAATTAAACTGATATAAATATTATAATTATAATTTAAATTGATAAAAAGGAATATATTAAAATTAGTCAATTTTTATATTATTCGATTATATAGTATGATAGGATATGAATGATGTTTTATGATTTGCTATTTTTCATCGATTTTTTCCGTCAAAATATACATATATTACGAGACAAATTAACTCATGTTGATTATAGTTTAAAAAAAAAAATATATATATATATATATATATATATGTACCAGTAAAAATGGGTTAAGAAAATTAGATAAATCATTGCAATTATTAAAACATTAAAAACAAATCAAATGAACAAAATTTTTTTTTTTGAATTTATATAAAAAAATATAAATTTAATTATGAAAACACTAAAAATAAACAGAAATTATTTAAGATAAAATAGATATTGTTTCTATAAAATATAAAAATAAATTAAACTTACATTATATCATTTTATAATAACTATTTTGTTAAAATTGGATTAGTACAAAATTATTTTAAAAACATAATCTCGAAGTGTATCACAGAATCAACCGAACCTAGTTAGTTTAATAGATTAAACGTAAAAAAAATATCATATTACACAAAAAATATGATATAGAGATTTAATAATAATAAAAAAATGATTAAACCATTTTTTTCAAATTTTAATAATTTTCTTTCATTTTTAAAATACTATGAAATTTATCCTTAAAATTCATCTAAATTTCATCAAATTTAAAAATCTTCAAATCTTCTGAAATCCTAATCCAATAATCTTCAAAATCTTAATATTATAGAAATAATTTTCTTGTTAACCTAATGCAAGAAAATTAAAATCCTAAATTAATATAAAATGATTGACTTAATAATACCATTACAGCCGGCTAAGTCACTGGTTTGGCCTGAACCAGATGAAAACCGAGACATTTGTTTCTAGAAATTTGTTTCTCTTTTCAAAGATTTTTCCTAAAAAAATTGTACCAAACCAGGAGGCTGTCGGTTTGCCTGAACCAGATGAAACCGGTTTGCCTAGATTACTAGACTAATGGTTCACCTTTCAACATCGGAAAATCCGTGAACCGCAATAAATCACAACGACAACATAGGAACAGTTCAGTTATGATAAATATCTATTACACTTTTATGTTTATCCATCCCCTCGAGAATTACATGATCACACTTTGTATTTCTGCTCACATAAAAATCTATCACACGTAATAACCGCACGACAATGCAAACCGAGAAAAAAAAAAAAATTGATAGATAAAAATACCAGGACACTACAGTAATTCTGATAAAAATGACCAACAGAAAGTGGAGGAGACGCAAGTATAACTGGATTTAGATGAAAAGGGCCAAAACTTTTCAAAGAGAAATTGTTTTGGGAAACTCAGTCTTCAAAATCTCCTGAGTTCTCCAATAGATAGTTAGCTGCCAATTCCTCGTTACGGTCACATGCTAGGAAGGCTTCTATTACTAAGGCTCTATCAAATCCCATTGCCTCCAGCTGTTAGAGAGGCCAAAGACAATGTTGTTAGGAATGGATTGCAAAAAGTAATAAAGTGAAAACAGAGTGTTACACAATCAATGGTGCTTAACCCGTTGAATCGCTTCTTGCTCTGCTGGGGTGACGTTAATGGCATGTGGCATTTCTTGCTCGGGTTGATCGAAAATGTCTGCATCCCTGATGAGTTTTGTTTCAAGTGTTGTGAATCAGCATATTATTACATCTGACAGGACCTTAAACTACGATAAACAATTTGGAGGACTCACCCGTCAGATCCATCATAGGGCTCGTTTACTAACTGAAGAAACTCTGCATGGTTCTCTTGGATAAGCCTCAGAAGTTGAGGGTTTTGCTTTCCAAGTTCCTGAAGCATGGGCTGATAACAAATGCAGCCGTTTTCAGCACAAGACGCTCAGAATCAGTGACAAGTCTTACAAATAACCGGACTCGATTAACAAAAAAATTAGGCCAGTCTTACCTGGAGAATTTGAGGGTTGGAATGGACCATGGTTCGTAATTGTTGGAACTAATACAAAAGCATATACAAGAGGATGAGTATATTGGATGAAATTCACCAAAGTTAGAACTAACAGTCAAACCATGTAAACACATCTAACTTTTCATCCTTGTTGTATTGGCTATAATAGAAAAAAAACATTTAAGTTCATGAAATGAGGTTCTAACCAATCTAGATGCCCATCTTTTCGTATCAATAATCATTTACTCAATATCATGACTGATGAGGATAGATTCAAATGGTTAAAAGCAAATGACTTTGCAACGAACAGAGATGCGGATAAAATTAGAATAGCAACCTGATCATTGTTTCTAAGAAATTCAAGCGTGCCGAGATCACCAGTGCCAGCAGCAGCAGCTGTTTCCTGGGGATATTGAATCATTGAGTGAGAAGGTAGCTCAATATACCTATCAACTCTTTTGGATACACAGATAATACTAAATACCTGCGGGAATAAATCCAAAGGAGATGAGTTAGGACCGCCAGATGCAGGTGCGACAGGGGCTGCACCAGATCCTGCCATCTGATCCCCAGGTACTGGCACAGCTACTTCAGCAGTTTCAGGAATTCCCTACAAAGTAGAATAGTGTCAATATCTTCATCCTTTAAACCTTTCGGGAATAATGTGACAGAGAGAGCCCTTACAGAGTACAGATAATCCACTGCTCTCTCAGGGTTGTTATAAGCTGCACGAAGTGCACGGGTAACTGTTTCTTTGTCCCAGCTTCCGCCTCCCATTTCCATTAGTTGTTGCACCACTGGCTCAAGACTATTGCCACTAACCAATGTTGAAGCAGCTTCTCCGTAGGTGTCAGTCTGTGCCCTGCCACATACCATTCAAATGAAGAGTTTATAGTGTATCAATGAAATCCAGAACAAATAAATCATACACCATATACTAGAGGTCAAACATGGAATCTTTCGGAAAACCATAAAAGGGGCAGTAGGCAAGACCAGCGGAAGAAAAAATGAAAACGTAGAGAAGAGAAGGACAGTAAAAAATTCTTCTCCAAAGAAGCTCATTATTCAATAATAAAGCTTACGCTGGTTGTTCTTGAGCAGGAATAGGTGAAGCAGGCACAGCTGTGGACGGGGTTGTAGATGGAGCTGCAGGCTGATTATCCAATACGAGCTTGAATTAAAACAGCCAAAGGAGCGAGAGAGCTGGTCATCGCATATTTCCACAAGTAAATACATGCAAGAAAGTTACCGTAGTCGACGATGTGGTAGACGCAGTAGTAGTGGAAGCAGGCTGTGAAATAGAAGAAGGATTTTCCACTGAGAAATATCAGACAGAACCAGCGATGTGCAAAAAAAAAAAAGATGAGAAATAAATAAGAAACCTGAGTCGACGACTGACCAGATGAACCTGCAGTTCTGCTCTACAGTTGATCATAACCAAAGGCAAGGACAGTGTCAGTAACATGACAAGATAAATGTTTCATATCATGAAAACAATCATAAAAGAGACATCTAGCAAACATATATGCCTAAGAAGACTCATTCATCAGCTCTAAGTGACCAGAATATTCAAGGATTACAGTTCTTCTCTTAAAACATTTTTCTTATCTTTGAATAGGTACCTTGCTGAGCATGACGACAAGAAAACCTTCCTCGGTAACCTTGTTCTCCACCAAAGTAGTTTCATCTTTCAAAACTTTACCATTGTGAATCAACAATTGCTGCCCACATGGATAATTGTCTTTTCCTTGCGAATCCTCTATATTCTTCTTCACCGCCATTATCTTTAAGAAACAAGCTCATCATATGATTCACAATAACATTTAAAATTCTTGTCACGGAGGGATTCGCGAGTCGTAATTTGAGCAGTGAGGAAAGCTAATAATACAATTCACCACACAATTGTAAAAAAAAAATTCGATCAGCAAAGTTCCAAAATTGTGGATCTGATGCTATTTATGTGAAAAGGCTACATTTATCTACTCTCCTGCGCGAAATCGCTCACACTCCTGCCCGAAGAAAGTGAAGAAGACGAGAACTAACCGTATCGGAGGACTGAACCCTGATTTCAAACTGACGACCCATGAGAGTCTTAACGGTGAGCTTCATCGTTCGGAAAATGTGAAATCGACGGCGAAGACAGAGGGAGGAGAGACCTAAAAAAGCACAATTTCAAGAGATCGAGAGCGACGCTACAGAAAAGCCGACCGTAGTTAAACAGTGTCTTTCAACGGTGCGTTTCGGATTTTAAACGCGGCAAGAGATCTCCATGTGCAATCCACGTGACACATGCCCTGACTAAATAGCTTTACTGAGCTCGAAGGAATCGAGAACCATTGTACACTCGAAACTACGCGCCAAACAGATATATAGCCCATTAGTAGCCCAATAAGGCCCTATTTAAGGAGTATAACCACAAGGGCCCACTCCCTTTACTAATGACATTAAATTAGGACTAACTCTAAACAAAGTCGTAGTAGTTATATTTTGTTTGTCGGGATTTAGCAATCAATTTTCATGATAATTTGACATTGTTTGAGTCAACCAATATACAGTATCCATGTGTATGTAGAGTCATGTAATGTCGGTCGAAGACTTAAAAGCCAGCTAGAAAAACAACAACCCCCACATGTTGAGAGCATTTATAAGTTCACAAGTGAGTGGAAAATAACTCAAATTCCAGAACACAACCTAACACGCTTTCTCCTTTTTTTCTGTCTTTCTTTATTTTAGTTAAAATCATTTTCCTAAATTTTCGGTATTTGTAACGGACTATGTTCTTTTGACAACCCGCGTTTACCGGCGAATCGGCTCTTACTCTAGCCGTAACTCGACGGAGGTGAGATTTACAATTTTGGCGACGCCTCGCCGACGAAGACAAAGCATCTGCTTTTGGGAGCTGCAGGAGGATTTCATTTCCCTCCCAAATTAGTTTTTTTTTTTTATATAATTTTCTTGGCCGCCTTCCATTGTCGACGGGGCTGTAATCAGCTCTTCTTCTTCTTCTCCAGATCTCTAATCGTTTTCGTTTAGCTCTCTCTGTCTCACCGGTTCGTTTCCTCTTTCCCTCATTGGATCTGTTTCCTTGCTTTTATTTTGCGTCATGCCTTTGAGTTTTCTTCGATTCAATCATGTTGTATCGATTATTTTTCGTGATGGATGGATGATTTAGATTGATTAACCTCGTCGGTACAGATCAAAACATCGTTCTTATGGAAATGGTAGAAGCTGTATAAAATGTTTTATGATCGAACAAACAATTCACAAGTTTTCTCATCCAACCAATTGTATTCTCTTGCAGAAACTTTTTTGTTTTGTTTTCGTTTGAACTCAAACTCATGTGTGCTTTCAGGTTGGTGTTTAAGCTTAAAAAAAAGATCGTTTTGAGAAGCTATGGTTCTTGATGGGATTGTGTCGTCACCATTACGGAGGCCACATGCGCTAAAGAAGCAATGGCAGGACTTGGGTAGCTGCTCGACTGTTGTGGAGAGGCATCGCTTCCTTTTAACCGCTATGCTCCTTTTGGCATTCCTCTGCACCATTTATATCTACTTTGCCGTCACATTAGGCGCTAGCCACTTGTCGTGTTCGGGGATGACCGGCAAAGAGAAGGCCATGTGTCAAATGGAACACGTCCAAGCCACTTTCTCTAAAGGGAAGCTCAAATTCTTGTAGAGTGTCAGCCTAAGCTGATACGCATTATCAAACATCTTTGTTTCCTTTTCTCCTTCTAACGCTTTGTGTGTGTAACAACAGCCTTCAAGAATGGCTTGTCTTCAATCAGAATGTAAACTTTTTTTTGTATTTTATACTTGGATTATTATGTCCCAAGATTATTATTCCACAGCTATTGTACAAATGAATCTTCTGTAATGGAATGTAATGCTGAAAGGTTTTTGAGAACATTCTGTTTTGTTATCACACAATTGAACAACATTTTGGTACATTTTTGCAGTATTATAAGATTCCATCATCACCATGTTCGTTGAGGAACCAGTGGTTCAGCATCTAACTTGGGCGATAAATCAAAGTGGGACGCTGGAGCAGTCATGTCGACGCTCCAAGAATCATCTATGTTGAGCTCCATTGCGGTTTCTTCTTCTTCTTCCTCCTCTTCGATAGTTACCTCTAAATCTTCAGGTGATGAACGGATCCTCTCAAGCTCGATTGAAACCTCTCTCATGTTTGGCCGCTTCTTCCCTTTTAGGCTTAAACACCTTCTGGCAAGTTTCGCCACAGCCAACACTTGTTCCAGCTTGCAGTCTTCTTTGATCCGAGAATCAACAATATCAAGAACTCTGTTCTGTTTCATGGCCTCGATGAAATGAGATGCAAGCCCTCTGTTTTCTTCAGGCCGCATGACAGAAAACGGTTTTTCTCCGGTTATTAGCTCAACCAAGACAACCCCAAAACTATAAACATCACTTTTATCCGTAAACTGGCTAGTTTGAAAGTACTCTGGATCCAAGTATCCAAAAGTACCTGCAACTAGTGTTGTCAAGTGAGTCTGATCTATGTTTATAGATCTCGAAGTACCAAAATCCGACACCTTGGCTCGATACTTCTCATCCAAAAGTATGTTTGTGGTCTTGACATCTCTGTGATAGACCGGAGTAGATGCAGCCGAGTGCAAGTAAGCAAGTGCTCCTGCAATCTCTACAGCGATGCGCAGACGCACTTCCCAAGTCATTGTGTAATCATCAGAGTCATCATGTAGCCGCTTGAATAGGTCTCCATTTGGAATATGCTCATAAACCAGGATAGGAACCTCTGTCTCGAGACAACACCCCATGAGTTTCACAATGTTTCGATGGTTAATCTGAGAGAGCACACCAACTTCATTGATGAACTCCTCGACTTTGTCTTCATCCAAAACTTTAGATCTTTTCACAGCGACGATTCGTCCATCTATCAACATTCCTTTGTAAACGGTACCTTGACCTCCCTGCCCAAGAATTCTGTTTTTGTTGAAGTTATCAGTCGCTTTCTCCAGCCCTTTCGAACTGAATATCCTCGATGTCTCCACATTACCTCCTTCTTTTATAGTAAACTGTTGTTTCAACAACAAACCTCCGTTACGTTTAAAGAACTTCCTCTTTCGGATAATCTTCCTTCTCTTCTTAACGAATTTGACCAATCCCCATATCCCAAGTACCAAGAACAACAGTGCCAAACCTAGAACAAGACCTGACAGTGACCCCAAAAAAAACCATAAAGATCACTCTTTTTAAGAATCTGAACAAAAACTCCATCGACGTACCTTGTATAACAGGCTTGATTTTCTCTATTTCCTTTGGCTCGCACGTAAACGATCCAGGGACACTCACACAAGTTTGTTCTCCACAGCTGCTTCGTCCTTTTCCTTCCTCACATTCATCAATGTCTTAAAGAACAATTACAAAGCAAAAAAGGCAGAACCAAATCAACAGATGCGTAATTAACTAAATAATCCCCATTGAAGACAATCAGATGAAGCTCTTACCAATACATCCACCAGGAAGATACGGATTCCCTCTGTAACCAATCTCATTGCAGTAACAGTTACTGTAACCAAACCCAGAGAAGTAACCATACTCGCAAACACAGCTCGGTGCGCTCGTGTAAATCCTAGTTTCCGTCAAATTCACACAACCCACTGGATTCGTCAACCGAGAATCCGATGTATCAAAGTACCATCCCAGCTCAATCACAGTAAACCCGTTACTAGAAATCTGCTCCGGCTCGGTAACATTAGCCGGAGAGTAAGTCTCGTTCGTCAAGAAAGCGACTTTACAGTTTCCTCCTTGAGTTGTGTTACCACCGGAGCTTTCTAGGTTAACGCCGATTACTTGCGGTCTATCCGCCGGAATCATCGCCTGGCAACATCTGTAACCACCGCAGATATTGTCTAGGCGACTCTTGTTCCCGTCGCAGCTCGACTCGCATCCTATGATCTGAGATTCGATGCCGGTAATCAATGCTCTGGCGTCGCAACCTACTGAGACGAGACGATTCGATTCGGTGATGAAAAAGGGACTTCCTTTACCGGTGAGGTTCAAAGGAAGAGGCTTTTGGGGTCGTTGAGAACAGCCTGAGGAAGTCACCGGAGATTTGATGTGGACGACTCCGTAGGAACTGTCGATGCTATTTCGAAGAGTGATGCTCACTAACTCTCTGTTGATCTTAGAGAGGAAGGGAGCTAGGGGCTTACCGGAGCCGGAGGTGGTGGTGTTACAGACAACCTCGTACCAGTCGTTGAGATAACAGTCTTTCCGTCCGATCCCGAACGGGAAAGGAATCGAGATTCCTCCACAGATTCGATTGCAGGAATCTGAGGAAGAAGAGTTGAGATTTTGAGCTGTCGTTAACAAAGTAGGGCTATTGATGAACAGAGTGAGGAGAGAGAGTAGAATACAAAAGAAAACTCTCCCTCTCTTCATTCTTTTGTTCGTTAGATGAAAGTTCCATACTTCTTCTATGGAAGCAAGCAAGCTAGTAGATCACACAACGAACTTACCAAATCGTCCACGGTCCAGGGTTTAACCTTTTACTTCAACTGATTAATGGATATGGGAATTAACTGAGTCCACTACCTAACGCAAATCATACAATCGGAAAGTTGACTTATCTTCGTCTATATTAATATCAGTTCCCATCACGTTATCAGTTTACTTTGTTTCTTTATCACTATTTAAATTGGTATTTTCAGATTTGAAGTGGACGTGATCCATTTTGGTCTGTGAATATGGTTATGGTTATGCGTCATGTCTAATTAACTATGCATGACGTGCAAATAGTGATAACAATGACCACGGATTAATCCATTCGCATATCAGATCGTTCAATTTCTGCAATTTCCTTTTCCTAATACTGTAGGTTCTTTGTAGTTTCATTGATCTTTATTGGTGGAATATACGGTTTATTGTTGCCAAACCTTTTTTTTTGTAATAGATTATGAAATTATTCTTATGTATTGGGAAGTGCAGAGTCTAGAGTGAATACAAAATGAGATCCTTTATTACACACTCAGAGGCGTTCATAAAATAAAAAAAGAAGTACATTCACACACACACAAACACTGAAATCGGACGGAAAAGCAAAGACATTAGATTATGAGGTGGTATGCAAGGTCGAAGTTCTTACCGTGTTTGAAAAGGAAACAAAGGCTCAACATCTGACATTGACAAAGACGATGTACCGACGTCGTATTGAGAAGTTGGAGCAGTAACAGCGGTGTTGTTCCATGATTGTACCCCTATGTTAGCATCCACAAGTCGTTCTTCATTGTCTTCTTCGTTTTCACTAACATGCTCATGTAGTTGCATCTCGACGGAAGACGCACGAATTTTCTCCAACTCCATGGACACTTCTCTCATGCTTGGCCGTTTCCTCCCTTTCAAATTCAGACACCTCCTTGCAATTTGTGCCGCTGCGGCCACTTGATCCAGCTTGCAATCATCTCTGATTCGTGCATCGATCATGTCAAACAGTTTGTTCTCTTTCATTGCAAGAATGAAATACGTTGCCAATGTTCTGTTTTCTTGAGACCGCAAGAAAGAAACTGACTTCTCTCCGGTGATAAGCTCCACAAGCACCACTCCGAAGCTGTAAACATCACTTTTATCTGTGAACTGGCTAGACTGGAAATACTCGGGATCCACGTATCCCACCGTACCTGAAACAACTGTTGTAAGGTGTGTATGATCCACCGTTACGGTTCTTGAAGTGCCAAAATCAGACACTTTAGCTCGATATTTCTCATCCAACATTATGTTTGTAGACTTGATGTCCCTGTGATATATTGGAGATGATGCAGCCGAATGCAAATACGAAAGAGCTCCTGCAATATCTATAGCAATGCGGAGGCGCACTTCCCAAGTAGTCAGCGTGGGCTCATCCGACTCATCATGAAGATGTTCGAAAAGGTTGCCATTGGGAATAAACTCGTAGACGAGAACAGGGACATCTGTCTCAAGGCAACACCCTAAAAGTTTCACGATGTTTCTGTGGTTGATCTGGGAGAGAATGACAACCTCGTTGATGAACTCTTCCAACTTGTCTTCATCCACGACTTTAGACTTCTTCACTGCTACAATGCTACCATCAACAAGCATTCCCTTGTACACGGTACCTTGACCACCCTGACCAAGTATTCTAGTTAGACTAAAGTTCTCGGTGGCCTTCTCCAGCTCTCTTGAGCTGAACACTCTTGTCTTTTCAACGTTGCCTTCAGTTGAAGTTAATTGTTGTTGCAACAATAAACCTCCATTACGCTTGAAGAACTTCTTCTTTTGGTTTAACCTCCTTTGTTTTCTTATAAATTTGTATAAAGCGTATATTCCAGCAATAAAGATCAATGAGCCGAAACTTGAACCAATCCCTGCAAAAACCCACAAAAGAAAAATGAAAACCAAATTACTTATCTTGCACGAAATTGGGTGGATGATTAAATAAATGTAGTTCCTCGCCTTTATACAATATTTCTGAAATGGGTGCGAGTGTATTTGAGATAGAAAGTTGCACGGTTTACCTATAGCAAGTGCACGGTGATTTCTATACACGCAATCATAGGATCCTATCGAATTGATACAAGTGCCTGATCGCCCACAGTAGTACGTGAGATTTCCATGAATGTCTTTTTCTGTGCATTCATCAATATCTGGTTTCGGGAAAAAGATGAAACTGAAATCAATCAGGGTGATCTCATAGTTAACTTTGATCATGGTCATAGAAGACTTGGATTGAAATAGGAACTATAAACACAGTTACTAACCTTTGCATCCACCCTTAATGTATGGGTTGCCCGTGTAACCTGTACTGCAACTGCAACTTGCATAGTTCTGCAAAGAAGAGCTATAGTCACATGCACAACTTATTGGGAAACTCTCTCTATATGAGTTTGAGTTACTTAGATTTGTGTACTCTTGCATAGTTGGGCATCCTAGAGAGTCTATGAACGAAAGATTCGTATCATGGATGAACCATCCTAGCTCAACTGTAGAAAATCGTTGAGCAAAAAGCTTTTTTGGATCAGATACATCTGACCGAGAGTATGTGTCAGTTAAGAAGGCAACGTTACACTCTCTTGTTGTTGTGGTGGCGTAATCATCTATTCTGACACCAACAATCTGTTGAATCTGATTGGGCATGTTTGCCGCGCAGCATCCAACACCGTTGCAGCTTGTTTCATTCGTATAGCTACTTTCACTACAATAGCCGTTCCCATAGACATTCTTAATATTACAATTGACTGTCGCTAGATAATCTTGTGAATCAGTACGGTTTGTTTGGTGCGGGCAACTGGAGATGCATCCCACGATGCTTGGATCGACATATGTCAACGACGCCTTGTTGTTGCAACCAGCCGCTATCAGTATATTACGTTCACCAACGTAAAAAGGGCTCCCCGTCAAATTCAAGAGTGATATATTCTCTTCTTCATTGCTGGAGCATCCCTTTGAAGTTATTGGGTTTTTTATGCCAACTGACCCGTATTGCAATGAATCAGAAGAAGTCGTGTCGAGTTGACTCGGAAGAGAGATCCACAAAACTTCCTTGTCGATTACTGAGAGAACAGGGACGA
Source organism: Iljinskaea planisiliqua (assembly GCA_900108845.1). Classification (NCBI taxonomy): domain Eukaryota; kingdom Viridiplantae; phylum Streptophyta; class Magnoliopsida; order Brassicales; family Brassicaceae; genus Iljinskaea; species Iljinskaea planisiliqua. Next base: position 8,414,858 of record FNXX01000009.1, read on the forward strand.
GCTTCCCTGAAACTGAAAGAGAAGTATTATGTTCACATTTAATTTCGTACCATTTATTGAGATAGCACTCCTTCCCGATTCCAAATGGGGACGGGATGTCGATTCCTCCACACGTTTGGTTCAGACAATGCCCCGGAACAGTGAGATCTGCAGAATCAAAGATGGACAAAAATAGCAGAGAGAAGATAATCAAAAGGGAACAAGGATTATGAGAGCTCATGTTTAAGATCTTCTCAAGATAAGTTCCCGAGTGTTTTCTTTGGTAAAAGCTGTCCTGGATTTTGTAAGGAAGGGGCGCGCAGAGGAGAAATGCTTCCGTTTACTTCTTAAGTCTTCGCCTTTGAATTTTCAGTTTCTCAATCATTACAGTTAGAAGGATCAAGACAAGTAGCAGAGTAATTAACACGACATACACCACATGCTTATCTGCTTACTCCTTACTTTCAACACAAGTTATAATTTTTGTAGGCTTACTGGAAGCATGTCACATCCTCCATCTTTTGAATTTTCTTCTCCACTAACTAACTTACGTAAACAGAACCAAAACAAACAAATGAAAAAGAAAAGGTGGAGTCAATTTTCAAAACTGAATACTGTAGTCTATAGTCTACAGCTTCTTCCTGGCAATTGCAAGATATTTTTACATACATCAATCAATATACACACACTGATAGGTATCTTTACTACTTACGTGGCAAATGAGGAAGCTGACTTGGCTAAGGGAATCATGATATTGAAGATCAATATCATTATTGAAGATGATCGTCCAAGACGAAGAACAGTATATAAGTTCCCGAGTGTTTTCTTTGGTTAAAGCAGTACTGGATTTTGTAAGGAAGAGACAGAAGAGAAATGCTTCCGTTTACTTGGACGCAGCCACCATTAAGTCTTAAGTCTTCGCCTTTGAATTTTCTCAAGTTTCTTAATCATAACAGTTACAAGGATCAAGACAAGTAGCAGAGTATTCACACCATCTACTGTACTTGCTTACTCTTACTTTCAACACAAGTTATACTTTTTGTAGGCCTATTGAAAGCATGTCACATCCTCCATCTTTTGAATTTTCTTCCTCCACTAATTAACTTACGTAAACAGAACCAAAATAGAACAAAATAAAAGGTGGGAGTCAATTTTCAAAACTGAATACTATAGTCTACAGCTTCTTCCTGGCAATTGCAAGATATTTTTACATACATCAATATAGACACACCTAGCAAAACAAGAGATGTATATCCAAAAAAAGGGTTTAGGTCGCGCGGAGATATTTCCACTGTAGCTACTCTCACAATACGATTCTCATCCTGTACTAAAACGTTGCTGAGAAATGTAGCAACTAGTAGTGTGTATAAACATGATCCAACATCCTTGACTCGCTTAACTTGTACATAGCTTGTGATGACGTTCACTATACCAAACTTACCTAAAGCCGTCTCTGTTTTGGAACCGTGTTCTTTTTTATAGGAGTAAGATTCACCGAGATGGAGATTACTATCGATGCAGTTCATGACCAATGAATTACATCAATGCCATTCACTATTATATGTAATCTTGTTTTTGCCTCTATTGCAAGAATCCATACATCTGATCAGAGTTGGCCACAAAACAACTTGCGATTTTGCCTTGAATATCATATAATCCACACTAGTAAATCTAGCTGCTGATATAATTGTCTCTTTTAACATTTAGAGTGTAGTAGTTGCGCATCTCGTGGGCAGAAAGAAAGCCGAGTGCTTGAATAATATGAACATTGATTTGTTCACCCATAAATGAACTGAATGCATGTATTTCTTGGACATATGTACAAATGTCTGCTTCATCTCTTGACCCCTAAGGCTTTTTAGAACAGTGTGTTTGTAAAATGTGTCACTTTTGAATGTGGATGGTGACATGGTGTCGAGCTGGGTCATTTAACTGAAGAGGGTCCCGTCCGGTTTAGGTGAAGCCAAGTAAGCAAAATGTCTTTGTTTTTGACGGAGAGATTTTGTCTTCTATAAATTTGGTACCTTTTTTATCAAATTTTACGGACAATCACGGAGAGACAGAGAGCTATGGCGGAGGAGCACTTCGACGTTCTGACCAAATCCGGTGAGAAGACCGGTGTGTCCAAACCCAGGCATGTGTTCTGTTCATGTGCTTTTACCTTTCTTATTAGATGAAAATACCCAGAAATCGATTCGTACTAGAATCAAACCATTGTTTATACTTTGAAATTCTACGTTTCTTCGTTGGAAAAATTCGCCTTTTTTTGGGTTGATTCGATGCTTCGTTGACCCGTTAACTAAACAAATCCGAGGCAAGGGTTTTAGGCCACTCACAGAAATTTCAATTCGATTACGGATGAAAACTCTTTAAGGAATGTAGAAAGCCCTGCAAAGAGATTCGCTCATAATTTACTTGACCATCTGTGTTCTCTGATCGAAAGCAAGAAGAAAGTTACTGTGGGAGCTGTTTTTCCAATGAATTACATCAATGACATTCATTGTTAAACCTCATTTTGTCTCATCGTGTCCTTCCTTATAGGTCCGAGATTCACCGAGATGGAGATTACCATCGTGCAGTTCATGTCTGGATCTTTGTGGAGAGTACTCAAGAACTGCTTCTCCAACTCCGGTCTGATGATAAAGATTCATGGCCTGGACAATGGGACATCTCAAGTGCTGGTCATATATCAGCCGGTGATCCATCGCTTATATCGGCCCAGTAAGTAAATCTGATTCTGCATTCCCTTTACTTCTTCTATCCTTTTACCAAAGTTGCTGTCCAATTTTTGTGTAGGCGAGAGCTCGAGGAAGAGCTAGGCATCAAACTCCCAAAGGATGCCTTTGAAAAGATATTCGTCTTTCTGCAAGAATGGTTTGTTTGTATATTCAATTTCATGGCTTATGTGATGCTTGTTCTCTCTCTTTATAAATCTTTAGTTTGGTGCTCAAAAGTGTTTAGCTTGATTGGTATGGTCGTTGCATCTTGAAGCTAACATGCTTTCTCTAATCTAAATATCCACACTGATTTAGATTTTCTTATCCGCAGTGTGTTGCTTTTTTTTTTGGTGCTTTTACAGTGTCATAAACGATGGAAAATTCATAAATAATGAGTATAACGATGTGTATCTTGTTACAATTCTGGAACCAATCCCATTGGAAGCCTTTACTCTTCAAGTGAGATTTTTAACCTTAAGACGCTTTAAGTTTAAGTACTAAAAACCACTTTGGATTCTTAAGTTACCTCACCATTTCGTTTTTTCTTATATATATTAGAAAGAGGAAGTCTCTGCTGTAAAATACATACCTTATGAAGAGTACAGAAACCTTCTGGCCAAGGAAGACCCTGCTTATGTGCCATATGATGTGAATGGAGAGTATGGAAAACTATTTGACATAATCAGACAGAGGTACATATTCTCGTTTTGGTCTTTTCTGAGTTATTTCTTTTTCGTTGCTGGTCATCTCTGATATATTCCATAATATATAGTAACAACACCAAACGAGAATTTTGTGCGACATGTCCATTGCTAATCTATAGGTTTTATATAGAAAGTTCTTATCTTACAAAAGATTGTTTCTTCTGAGTTTGTTGAAGGTGCCAAGTGAACACTGAAGCCCGTAGTTTATCTCTGCAGAAGCAACTCCAAAGATATTCTCCTGTCACCCTCGAAGCAAAGGTAGTAACTTGTCACATATGTTACTTTGGTTTCTTTGTTTTAAATGCACCAAAAAACTCAGTATTCCGTTCATATTTGCATTTTGAGATACCTTTCTTGACTATGCAGTTGACAGAACTTTCTGAGGGAGATCAGAAAGCGTTGGGTCTAATCGTGAAGGCTGCAAAAGTTATTGACGATATTTTCTATGAGCAGGTATTGTAAGCCGGTACTCTGAATTTTATGTTCTGTTCGTGAACATGAGATCTCATGGCTGAACTTATACTAAGTTAGGTAAGTTGTCTGTTATCCTAATCAGGTTTGGCACAGCAATCCAGCTCTAAGAGATTGGCTGAAGGAGCATGCTAATGCATCAGAACTGGACAAATTAAAATGGGAATACTTCCTGATCAACAAAAGTCCATGGTGAGTATCATTGAACTGGCTTTGTTCTAACATCTAAGTTATTTGGGAAAGGGTTGGAATTCGTCAACGGAACTGGTGCAGAATTTAACAATGTGTCTGTTAATAGAAGTTGCAAAAGATGTTATGAAGATAATTCGTTAACATATTGTATTTGTTGTGTAAACCTCATGACAATTAGGAGAGATCAGTGCAAAGATTGATGTTTCGTTTTACATTCGTAGGTCGTCTCTGGATGAAAATGAACCATTCTTGACTACGGCGGATTCAGCTGTAAAGTTGCTTCCTAAAGCAACGAAACCTATTGCTGGCTGGAAGGGTCTTGAATATAGAGCAGCCTTTCCTTTGACTAAACCACCTGGTGCCAATTTTTATCCTCCCGATATGGATAAAATGGTACCCACTATCACAATGTTTGATGTTTGTTATCCATTTTTTTTTTCTATGTTCCCATAACTAATGGTAAGTACTGTGTTTTGAAAATCTTATAGGAGTTCACCTTATGGCTCAATAGTCTTACGGAAGAGCAAAAACATGCTGCAACAGGATTTTTCAGTATTATAAAGAGGCGAAGTGAAGCTAATCTAGATGTTTCTCTAGCCGACCATCTCGCCAATAGCACAAAGAAGTTACCAGACTCGAATTCCGATCTGTATAGCATTCCCTATTCAGAGATATATCGAGCTTACCTCACAAAAGCTTCTGAACTTTTGCACAAAGCTGGAGACTTGGTCACTTCACAGAGGTAAAATATCATACAGTTTCTTATCTATACCATACCATATAAAAGATATTTTCCCATTCTAGTGGCTTTGTGTATTGAAGTACTTCATAATGTTTTTCCGTAGTTTGAAGAAGCTGCTGCACAGCAAAGCTGAAGCCTTCCTTTCAAATGACTACTATGAGTCAGACATTGCATGGATGGACTTGGTACCTCTTCTTTGCCCATTTTTATGTTCATAGTTAAGTAGTGTTTCATAAGACAAAAGAGGATAGTTTCTGTAAGACGAGGTCTGGCTATTTTACTAGTTTTTATCGAGTTTGCAATTTCGTGTTTCGGAGGTCGTCATTCACACCATAATTTTGAGTCTTTTTCGCATCCTCTATCAACTTCTGTAGGATTCAAAGTTGGATATTACAATTGGTCCATATGAGACATACGAAGATGAAATTTTTGGTTACAAGGTAAGAATTTCCATAAAATTTTCCTTCTGCAGTGATCTACTTATGCTTATACTCACAATCCTTGGCTTCAGCTTTGCATTTGTACATTAACGGTCTCGACATGCAACTCCTTTAACCATTTGGATTTAAATTTACATTAGGTTCTTTGCATGATATTTCTCTCTAATCTGTATTTATTTTTCATCGAAGGCGTCATTTGAAGCCTTCATCGGTATTCGAGATGATAAAGCCACAGCTGATCTAAAACTCTTTGGTGACAATCTAAAGGTACATTCCTCTTTTTGCAGCTTCGATCAATCAGTGTCCCAATTGCTTACATTTTCCATATTCGCTGAGATCATTTTTCCTTTTCACTTTCCGATAGCTATTGGAAGACCATCTCCCGCTTGACAGTGTATACAAATCAAAAGATGTGTCTGCTGCTCCTATTCGGGTCATCCAGTTAATTTACAATTCCGGAGTAAGTTCCACTGAGTATCCAAAGATGATCCGAGAGAGGAGAGGGAAAGAGAGGAAAAGTAGCCTTGTCTTGTCTTTATCCGCCTTTCACTTGTTTATTGATTGTGACAGGATGTGAAAGGTCCTCAGACTGTTGCTTACAATTTGCCAAACGATGAGAAAATCGTCAAAGACAGAGGAACATCAATGGTTATGCTCAAAAACGTTCAAGAAGCAAAGTAATGTTCCTTCTTCCTCCATGTTTCATCTATATACGGTCTCACGCGTTACTTCTTACTAAGCTTTTTCTTTTCCAGGTTTGAACATATTCTAAAGCCCATAGCTGAAATCATCATCAGCAAGGAACAGCGAGGATTTGTTGATTTTGATTCTTTCTTTACTCACACCATTTGCCATGAGTGTTGCCATGGCATTGGTCCGCATACCATAACACTTCCTGATGGTCAAACCTCTACAGTGAGAAAGGTTTTACTTCTTTCTTCAAGAATGCAGACATCTAATAAGAATATTTTGTACTGCGATCACGTACTAATGACAAAACAACTTGTAGTTTAATCTCTTCGTTTCGCTTGTCTTTTTATTTGATCCAGGAACTGCAAGACGTCCATTCTGCAATGGAAGAAGCAAAGGCAGATATAGTTGGTCTTTGGGCACTAAAGTTTCTCATCACCAAGGTCTATTATCATTTTTACGTTCACGAAGCTTTGTTCATCTGATTCCAATTTGCAAAACCTTGATTTATCTCAGAGTCAAAGTCTCTAGAATCTGTTGTCTACTCAATTGAACCACTGCTTCCCGTTCTGTATCTGTATGTGAATCCACAGGGTCTGCTTTCCAAGAGTATGGTGGAGAGTATGTATGTTTCTTTCCTAGCTGGATGCTTCCGATCCATCCGGTTTGGTCTCACAGAAGCTCATGGGTAATGAATGATACAGATAATCTCTGCCTTGTATAATCAAACCTCCTATATGTAATGCTCTTGACATAATTATCTCCTCCGGCCTCAGGAAAGGGCAAGCGTTGCAGTTCAACTGGTTGTATGAGAAAGGAGCCTTTGTGTTCCACAAGGACTCTACATTCTCGGTTGATTTCGCTAAGGTATCCCGTCCAAGTTCTTGTTTTCCTCCATGAGAACGTTCTCTTATTATACATACAGAAAACTCTAAAGTTCTTGTTTTTTTTTCGGCGTTTAAAGGTAGAAGATGCAGTTGAGAGTTTGAGCCATGAGATACTCACAATCCAAGGACGAGGTGACAAAAAGGCAGCAACATTGCTTCTAGATAAGTACTGCACTATCACCGGGCCATTGAAAACCGCTCTGGAGAAGCTCGAGAGCGTTAAGGTACAAGTCTCTTAACTGGATGATGATAAACATTAAGTGAGTTGAGATTTCCACATGATGGTTCACATAGAAATGATCTGCGTTCATTGTTTGTTCGTGTTTTAGGTACCGGTGGATATATCTCCGACATTTCCATTAGCAGTTGCATTGATGAATTGAGTTCTGTCTCAAGCAATGTTTCAATTTCAGCGAGTTTGTGGTCTTACAATAAAAACTCAGATGATTCATCGTGAACCAAATTCTGGATTTGAAAGAATTATCTGAGTGGTGTTTTGTGTTTTTCTAATAAAAGTTGCTACCTTTCTACATCTTTGATTGAACAGCATCATCAATTTGAGAACTTTATCATTTTTGATTGCATACATACGAGATTCGGAAGAACAAGTAAACAAAAACTTGTAATATAACGATCAAGGCCCATACTCAAACTCGTTATAGAAACCAGGGTTTATGAAAGAACTGAAACTACCGAAAATAACGTCTTCCTCCGTTCCTAACTTGCCGGAATCCTGACACCCAAAATACGTCTGGATATCGTCGGGAAAGCTCCGGCGAGATGGGATAGCTTCCGGCGGCGTAGACGGTTCGATTACCTCCTCTGTTTTCGTAAATTCGTTATCGTCCGACGAAGTTTGATCATCCGGTGATCCGGGCTCGTGATTAGGATTTCGAATGGGCTTAGAATCGAAATCGGATTCATCCGGGAGGTGATTTGCGGCGGCGTTCGGTTTTTTCGACGCCGGTAAATTTAGATAACGGCTGACGTCGAAGTTGGTAACGGCGTTAAGTCCACGGTACTCTATTGCCGCGATGTCATATGCTCTGGCCGCTTCTTCTTGCGTAGCTGCACGTGACCAGGGTTTAAAATTAACAAATCAAAACATTTGGGTATAGATAATAATTTCTCAGAGTTTCCATCCCACTGGTATAAATAACGTTTTTATTATTATTAAACTTTCCCGATGTGATACTTGGAAACCTATCACGCGTTTGCCTAATATAGTAAGATGCATGTTCTGTGACCGTGATCTCAATAGAAATAAACCTTATCTTTTCATGTGTAAAAATTGTTATTTATTCATTTATTCTAAAATAAAATGAATAAAAGTAACTGAGAAACGATCGACATATGTAGTAGCATAGAATTTTTTTTTCATATAAATATTATTGCGGAGGTTTTAAGTCTATAACAAACAAAACAAAAAAATGGTCGGCTCTGAGTAAGTGAATGAATTTGCCAATAAAGATCGGATGAGCAACTTGAAAAGTTAAAAAAAAATAATAATAATAATAAATAGCTAGAGTAAGTAGATGGGTTTGGTGATCTAGTTCCCAACCAACAAGATTTGATTACTCTTAAAGGTTCATAAACAGTGAGCCCGTATATCAACCCCAAAAAATAAATAATAATAATCTTATTAATTAATACCTTTTATATTCTATTTGGATTTTTTTCTTTCTATGAGATCTATCATGTGCGTGACTTAATATTTTCTTGGAGCTGTGGACAAGAAGAAAAAAAAAATCTTGGAGTTGTTTGTTTGACTACGTTCATATGCATATCGTGACCTTCGTTCTTTAATTTCTACCAGTTTTAATTCTATCAAATCTCTTTTATATGTGTATGTAAAATAAATAATATGAAATTACGTCATGGTCTAAGTATTTTTGTAGTAGTAGCCCACTAAGTAGGGGAACAAACAATATATAACGCCACTTTTAGAACTAAATCAAAATTTTCAGACTTGGATCTGCTAAAATGGGTTTTACCAAATTAGGATTCTGCAATTTTCATAAAATATTACTATCAAAAGGAACATAGATAAAGTAAGGATAAATGGGATTAAATACCGTATGTTCCAAGGTACAGATATTTATTACCAAACACCCTTCCAATTCGAGCTTCCCATCTCCCATTATGGTGATGCCTGCAAAATTCATGCTTCAACAACTTCTGTATATATATATCCTTTGGAATTTTATAACCGGTCGTTGCTCTAATATGACGATTTAATTATTTTGCATTGAACTTCTATTTACCTTGCAACGCCTCTGTATTTTGATATACCACGAGAAAATCCACTACTTTTTCTGCACCAAAAATATGATAGTATATAGTTTAATTAGGAAAACTATGTTCAATCAATTTAATACACACTTGAGTGATTTGTTTTACCTTCTCAAAGATCCTATGTACTCTTCCTTGGTATGGCCTTCCATTTCTTTGACGTCTTCTTCATAAGTAGACAACTAAAATTTTCACCCATGAGACACGAAATTTAACAGTTCAGTCACTTCAAAATAACTAAGGAAAGTATTTTGATGTTCTAAAAACTAGTATGTGAGAAGATTGGGAGGCAGACAAATATCATGAGGTATAAGTAGTTTTTCGACGTTTAATTATAATTTTGTTTTAAAGAAATTTAATATGGATTTGGAGAAAAATTACAGGGAAGTTCAAGAGTGTGTCTCTTCCCCAGTACTTCAATGCCGCTAAGTCGTAGGCACGTGCTGCTGCTTCTTCTTCGTCATATGCTCCTATCCATAAACCATATATATTAATTTAAAGATTATAAAATCATTTTTATTACTTTATATATATATAAGGACAAATACGAATATAGCGTTGGACCCAAAAAGAACAGCTAATAATAATAAACCGGCTTTACCAATTTCGGTGGAATTCATTCTTTAATTGATAACCACATCACACATGTATATGTAGACTTTTTTCATCACTATGTCGACGAGTAGTTAAAAGAAAAAGTGATTACAAAAAAAAAAGAGAGAAAGAAAGAGGGAGAGAGAGAAAAAAGAAAAAAAAACTATAATACGTTATCAAATTATGTATTTATTATATAAAAATGATATGGATATTAGCTAAAATACTCACCTAGATAAACTGTACTTGATGAGTCAGCATTCATCATCCATTGCACATCACCATCATCAAAAATACCCAAAATTAGACAAAGAAAACTAAAAAAAAATCTAAAGAAATATCAAATCAAGAACAGTGAAGGACGAAGTCTCTCCGGAGATACAGGAGTTTCCGACATCATCGGAATCCAATCTAAGACCGTAAACTAACTAAACAAACTCTCTGTTACGCCATAACCCTATATGATGTGTATGTGCGTAAGTAAAGACACAAACCTTGTCTTCCTTTCTTGGTCTGCGTCTCGTTCCAGCTGTTCTTATCCCACAAATGCGCTTCGTATCTCCCTGTCCATCTATGCCTATTCAATCGCGAAATGTTTAAATTAAATAAATAATGAAAAGAAAGGAAGAAGAAAAGAACAACGTCGTCGTCTGAGGTTTGTTGTTTTTGTAATCAGAGAACCTTGTCACGCCTCTGTAGGATGAGCTGCGTTGAGGAGGAGCGTTTTGAGGCGGCGACTTCCGTTTGCGTTTAGATTTAAAGACAACGGACGCAGACGCAGTCGCTGTTTCATTGATGTTTTCGTCCTCAGTGACCTTCTTGCTCCGCTGAGAGACTTTTGCCATTACCCGTGAAAGAGAAGAATGAAGGAGGAGAGACAATGGTGAAAACTGAAAAGGTTTTTAATGAGAAAAAAAGATAGTTGGAAATGGTTGAGTATTTATATTAAATTCATCAAAGTTTTCTTTCATTTCTTTAAAAAAGAATCAACAATAATTTTTCGGGGAAGAAAACAAAATCTAGAATAATTCGTAATTGATTTTTATATATGCTACCATTTTCTTTTCACTTTTCCTAACTTAATTGAATTTTAACAACATTACTAAGAAATTAAAAATGAATTATTCTCTTAAGTTGATTATGACTAGCAAATATATATACATCTCGATTGATGCTTTGTCTTCTCATTTTAATTAAGATTCGACACGTGGAAGGATCTACTTAAGTACAGGAAAGATTAGAGATAGTAGGCAAGCAAAATTGTTGCCTCAAGATTTATCTCTTACTAGTTCATCTACTCCTTAGTCGGCCCATGAGAGATGTGGTGCCAAAGAGCAAGAAACTTTGTTATATTTTTTCATATATTTTTTCCAGAAATAATTCAGTTAAATATTTGAATATATTTTTACTTGTCTTTCTTTAACACAAATATATATTATTTATTTTTCTTATCAACTTTTATTTTTTTAAATTAACAGTATTGAAAATAACATGTCACACATATACACAAAAATATATAAAAGAATTTATCATGAGAGAAAAAGATTATATTTTCATTATTTATTCGAAAATATATAAAATATGAATTAATGTATATAATAAATTTCCATAACTTCCAAACCATTATCTGTTTTCTTGATTTTGTATGAACAAAAGTCATATTTTATTAAATTGAATGGGTCTGATATCTGCCTCCAAATTTTGTTGCAGGTGGAAGGAGTTGTCAACAATTATGGTAAAATTTGTCAATTAGAGAGTCCAATTTTACCAACTAAGCAGCCTCTGAATAAATTTGATAGTGACAGGTTAAAAGTCTTTGCGATTGAGAAATTTGCCATTCACATCTGAAAATTATAAATATATTTTTTCTCATAGGAGATTATTAACATAACGATTAATACGAATACGAAATAAAACTTTACATGTTTCGTATTTTCTCGTCACCATGTGTGTGTGATATGCGACTTTCGAGAGTCTACTATCGTAATTGTTGGTGTTGGCATGACCTCTCAAAGTTGCAAGTCTAACGCAACTGGTGGATCAGGTCGACTTAATTTCCTAAAGCTTACACTTTTGAGACTATAAATGCAAGGCTTGTCGTAACCTATCAGCTTCTGTGTCGGATTATTTAAATCCACACTCACCGACAAGGACGCAGTCGGTATCAACAACTCACCAGACAAGTTCACAAATTCTTCATAACCAATGCTTTTTTCTTCTTCTCCGGAATGATACACGAAACAATGTCAAACTCAACATCAACTACCATTAGTTCCTTCTCAGTATATCCAAATACATTTGATATGTTGTAGCTGATGTGAAGCAAGAATCTCCCTGCAACTCAAAAGTTTCTACTAGCTGCTGACACTCTCTAATGCCATCATTGTCATTACAAGACAACACTACCAGGAGCTTTAATTTGTTTGTTTTCAATCTTCAAAAGACCCTCCAATTTTCTTCCTTTCGAGCACCTCAAGAGAAGGGCAAGATGCGAGAAGTCTGTTAAAGACTCCAACCTCGTAGGCCATACATGATACTTTAAAAGATTCAGGCAGTAGCTCAAGGGATGTGAGCTTTGGAGAATGTATGAAGTTAGTGAGAGTGACTCTTATGGCTCTGGATGTTCTAGTTCATGATGATTACATTGCATGTCGGCCTAATAAAATAAGATGATATTTTAAAAATAAAATAAAAAATTCCGAGGACTAACTTCTTCTTAACAGTCAACTAACGGAAACACACTCAATGCCGTCAATGGAAAACATTTCACTCCTCAGGGAGGAAGACGAACTTTGTGGGTATATCGGGACACAAAGTACGATTTCGATCAAGTACAAGCTGCTTGTCACGAGTTTCAAATTCCGAGACTTTTCGTGTTCGTGATTGATTTCGTCATCCCTGACGCCATCAAACCACTAGTTCCTTATTTTAAGAAGAAATTTCTCAGCTTTTAAGTTTGGTGTGCTTATATAATGATACTACACATTCCATTGGCCTACGTACTTATGTAGTTAGATCCCTTGTTCGTATCTATGGCGAACCGATCGGAGGAAGCGGAGTACGAGAACGGTTCTCGGCGAAATCACCAAGACAAGAAGAAAGAAGGAATCTTAGATCTGGTGTTGAAACGGCCGCTACGGTGGCTAAGAATGCTCATTGAAGAGCTTCACTGGAGCTTCTTCTTTGGCGTGATTGTCGTCTATGGTGTTAGCCAAGGGCTTGGTAAAGGCCTCAGCAAAGTCAGCACGCAGTACTACTTTAAAGACGAGCAGATGCTACAACCTTCTGAAGCTCAGGTTTATGTTGGCTTGATTCAGATTCCTTGGATCATCAAACCTGTCTGGGGATTACTCACCGATGTTGTCCCGGTTTTGGGTTACAGGAGACGACCCTATTTCATTTTCGCTGGTAAATTCACTTATCAAGCTATAAAAGTAGTTTCTTTAGTTACTAATAAAGGAAAGATGTCATTTTTGTTTTGTTTTTGTTTCTTCTATTTGGTAGGTGTTCTTACTATGGTGTCCATGATGGTGTTATCACTGCACAAGAATCTGCATCTTGCGCTGGCCTTGTCCTGTCTTGTGGCAGGAAGTGCTGGAGTTGCTATAGCTGATGTAACCATTGATGCTTGTGTAACACAATGTAGCATAAGCCATCCTACGCTTGCTGCAGATATGCAAAGTCTGTGTGGTATGAGTTCGTCCATTGGATCCTTGGTTGGTTTCTCCCTTAGCGGCGTTTTGGTGCACTTGTTTGGGTCCAAGGTAGGCTCTTAAAAGCTCTCCTTGAATTTGTAAGAATCTAAATGTAAGGTTGCCTCTTATGCCAAGTATACACACACGGTGGTTTTATAGCAATGCCTCTTTTTTTTTCTTGGCAGGGTGTGTACGGTTTACTCGGCTTGACTGCAGGATTGACTGTTGTGGTTGGGTTGCTTCTGAAAGAATCTCCTTCCCGTAGTCCAGGTCGCAAGCATGTACGTTTTTGCTACCCTTTTGGGGCCAACGGTGTGCTTCGTATTTGTTTACTTAATCGACTGACTCTGTATTCAGGTGAATGAGAAGTTTCTAGATGCCGGAAGTGCAATATGGAAAACCTTTCAATATGGTGAGGTGTGGCGCCCATGCTTGTTTATGTTGTTGTCAGCTGCAGTGAGCTTGCACATTCATGAAGGCATGTTCTATTGGTACACAGATGCAAAGGATGGGCCTTCCTTCTCAAAGGTACTTTGACTTGTTTCACCCTGTAACCTAAGATGGAGCTCTTGTCTCTTGGTAATGTTTTTGGCTTAATGTTGTTATTTTCTGTTCCTTAGGAGGCAGTTGGATCCATTCTGTCTTTTGGTGCGATTGGCTCGCTGGTGGGCATACTGCTTTATCAGAACTTTCTGAAGAACTTCCCTTTCCGGAATGTAGTCTTCTGGGCACTTTCCCTGTCTGTCCTGTCAGGATTTCTGGATTTGATCCTGGTGCTGCGCTTAAATCTGAAGCTCGGTGTTCCTGATTACTTCTTCATTGTGGTAGATGAGTTTGTTTCACATATGATCAGTAGAATCAAGTGGCTACCCTTACTTGTTCTTAGTTCCAAGCTCTGCCCTGCTGGTATGGAAGGGACATTCTTTGCTTTGCTCATGTCGATTGAACATGTAGGCCACCTGTTGTCGTCATGGGGCGGAGGAGTCTTACTCCATGCCCTGAAAGTTACGCGTACTCAGTTTGATAATCTCTGGTTGGTTATTGTGATCAGGAGTTTGTTGAGGGTAGTTCCAATTGGATTGGTCTTTTTGATACCAAATGTTGATCCCAGCTCAACCATTCTTCCGGCTGAGATGCTAATGAACAGAAGAAGTGAAGCTGTGATCGAAACCGACAAGATAGAGATGACTGCTCTGTTAAGTAGTGAAGCTTGAGTTTAATCAATTCTGTTATTAGGCAGAGGAGCATCAGATTCTTAAACAAACCTATCAAGTGGATTCACTTAAACGTATTTGTTTGTTCATTGTTTGTTCTTCTGTTTTAGATAATTTTTCTTCCTCACAGAAGGATCATCAAAGCATTGTTTCTTACAATTCCTCGCGAGCTACTGCTATACCGATACAGACACACATATATATATAACACTGACTGGTTGAAGAATTCAAATTGGCTTTGCCAAAAGAGATGATTGGCTTTCATGATATGAAGGGAACACACAAAGGATATCATATAAGTCATCAGATACTGCAGTTTTCTCCTGCAATTCCAAGCTTCTCTTGTTTGGTATCATATATTACTCTCTGATTTTTCTGTTGGTAATTTCCGATGATGCCGACTTCGTTTTCATATGACAGACTTGCTAAGGCCAAGCAGACTAGAGATGCGTCGGGCTTGACAAAGTAGAACACACCAGTGACATCCACTTCGAGCTCAGCGTTACCTTCGAAGATCATTTTGATAGTGGGAATGCTTACGTCTTCATAACTTGTGAGGTTAAAGCAAGTGTCTAGGATTGAATAACCAGGAGCTGAAGGAAACCCAGAAACCTGTTTCAGAAACTCTGTCTTCACAGCTTCGTAAATGGAAGGTGGCAATCTCGTGATAACCGTTCCTGAATCGATTATAATCCCTCTACCAAAGCTTGAACTTTCCAGCTCAACGCCACCAATGCTAGCACCGGTGAGATTCAGAATGTAAAAGGAACGAAGCTGAGGGTTTTGTACTAAGGGAGTGTAGGAAACTGAAGTTGAGTTCTTGTAAACAGAGGAATCGTCACCGAAAGACAATGAGCCAGAAGCTCCATCCTCAAGAGAAGGTAAACAGTATGAGAAAACTCCGTTGAAAATTTTCATAGTTTGGGAGACAAAAGAAACTGAGGTTCTTCCCAAACCCATTAGACCAGAAGCTCCTCCAAACAAACCTTTGTTGCTTCGGCCACAACCAAAGACAAAGTTTTCGACTTTCGTGTCGCCCAATTGGATACTTTCACTGCCCAAGTCTCCTCGAGTGTATGATCCATCCCCATAGCTGACAACGTAGTCACAAGTTGTCTTTTCGACACCATTGTTATCTTCACAAAGGCGCGAATTGCCGGTAGCTGCTACAAGATCCTGACAAGTGGATGAGTTGCAGAAAACTGTGTTGTAAGAAGATGAGATTGATGGGTCATACAAAGGACCTTGTTGGTTGTAACAGGACTTGCAAGGTTGGCATTGGACCCAAGTCAAGTCACTTCCAGTGTCAACTATCAAAGTCATGTTTTTGCCTCCTAGTTCAACCGTGACAATGTAATTCAGAGTTTGAAGTTTCATCCCTGAGGTTAGTGGAATCTGAGTTTCCGAAATGGATTCTGTGGTGCTTGAGCTCATGGCTTTGATTCTCAGTTGAAGTGATTGGACTCGGAGGTTGTCAAGAATTAAGGCTCTTCTGAGCTTCTTACCCCAATCTATAGTCTTTCCTGAGCAAAGGTCCCTATGTTTCACCTCCAGTGTAGTGGATTCTCTTCCTCTGCCTAAGTTTTCAAAATAAAATCACCAATTTCTTTTATAAAGATAAACAGAGCTTATCTCTTTGCAATAATCAAGTAACAGAAACAGAGTAAAGAGTCAACAAGAGGATATCGAAAACAGAGGTTTAAGATGCAACAGAGTATACTAACACTCTGGATTGGAAAACAGAGTTTACACGCAAAAGATACAAACATTTATGTTACATGAGTTTTCTCCTATGGAGGAAAGAATCTAAAGATTCCATAAATAAATTGTAATGCTTTAGAAAAACAACTACAGTATTATTACTAAATCCCATTTAAAAGAAAAGGGAGCTAAAAAATAATGTAAAGAGAATGACTTTAATTAAGTGTTTAAACAAAATTTGAGGCTTTTGCTAATCTAACCATAAATCACGCCATTAACAATATTAAACTAAAGCAAAGAAACAGTATCTCCATATCTTTCTCTATGGTTGGTGAACGTTTGAGGGAGAAACAAACAAAAAAAAACTCACCAAGATAATGAGTGAAACATGAACTCGAAGGTTGGTTTGATTTCGTGGGAGACCAAATGTTGTTGTGAAGACTGAGAACCTTCTTCTCGTCGGCGCTATGAACAACAATAACACACAACAGAAGAAGATAAAGAAGAACAAGAAGGAAAGGAGCAAGTGAAAGATTCAATGGCAGAAAAGTTGTTTTCTTCGACATTTTCGTAAGGTGGATTCTCTTTAAAATTAAGAGGTGAGAAAGAAGAGAGAAGCGAAAGGAGAGAAGAGAGAGAAGGAGTTACAGAGAGATTCTTGGGAAGTTTGGAGGTAGTGAAGAGAACAAAAGAGGAAGGGCTGGCGAGAAGTGGCAAAGGAACAAAAAAAAAAAAGATTTAGGACCCCACTTTGTGCATGAGAAAATTATTGGGGATTCACGTGAATTACTGCAATTTTATTACCTAATTATTACAAAAGTTACAATGTTTTTTGGGTTTCAACTTAGGACAAACTTTTGTTTTTCTTAAAAAACAAATGAGTGATTTTATTTAATTCAGTGAATGAAATGGATTGTGGTGCTATTTGTGTTAGTTCTTTAGTCCTCACAGTGTTGGCCGTAAGTGCAAGTAGATTTTTTCAAACTCTCTATGTTTCCAGCATAATATTTACTACATAATCTTATAGAAAATACCATATTTCTATTCAACACTCAGAATGAGTTTTAGGCCATTTTTGTTTTGTTTCGGCCAATAGTAAAACATTTCTTAAATTGTGTAAATTATTTTTTTTTTGCCTGAATAATCTTAGTTCATACATTTAAAATATTATAGTAAAATAATGATCGACTCCTTTTGTTTTTGAATCCCAGTTCGTCACACACTTGGCTCACCCTAATAAGCCCGTCCTGGTAACATTAATGTTTCATATGGTTGACCAATAATAAAAAAAAAAAGCATAACTTGTTTCATAATGATTATACATCGCGCGCAAATTAAGGTCCTTGCCAAATGAAAAGACAATGACATGAATATATGCGTTGTTTTTATCATAATCTACGCTTCTGATTGGTTTTCAACAAAGAACAATCAAAAATAGAAGAAAAGACTACTCAACCTCACACAGTGAAAGGGAATCTAACTGTCGCAACTTCCACTTTTGCTTTAGGTTTTGTCTGAGAAAAAACAGTAAGCTTGTTAACTAAGGTTTTTTTTTTTCCTAGCAACTCTTCTTATTGAGTGAGACCTTCTCGAATTGTTTTCTTACCATGACCATTTTTACATTATGTTTCTTAGCGAGACTTTTAGTAAATCCAACTGCGCATATAATATACTCGATTTAATCTCTTATTCACAAGATTTCACTCGTATATATAAATCATGGTGATAGTAACTATTGATGGAGGTTGAATAGCTATGATTATGTCTTGGACTCTGAAAAAACCTCAATATTATATTAACCAACTTGATTGTTAATGTCCGGTTTCTTTACTCGATAAAATAAAAAAACAAAATGATTAATCTTGCTTTTGAATTGAAAGGAGACATGCCTTGTGATCGGGTACGGTTTTATTTTAAGTAGGGCAAGTTGATACATGATTCGCGTTGCTCTGTGTTTGCCACTATATAGTGTAAATACAGATACTGAGTAGTAATTAGTAAAGTCCCAAAGGGCATCGATTTGGTCCGAATTAAAATTTAAAAAGAATCCATTAACAAACATTATTTACTTTGATCAAGATGTTAAAGGGCCGCGAGTTTCATTATGACATTTGATTATATAACATTTCGTGAAATAAGGTGTCATTGGAAAAACTCGCAAATCACGCATTAAGGAATAGATTCACATATATAACAGCGTGTTTTCAAAGAAATTAGCATGCTATTTATTTTAAACCTGTATGAAGTCCTTAATAATTTAAAGGTCAAATTGTAAGCTCACCTCAAAACTGTTAACCTAGCAGAAAAAAACTAAACTCATTTGCTTATTAAATAAAAAACAGTTACAATAGTTCATATATTCTAGCTAGTTATAATATCTCTCCCTTATTTTTACGTATTCTTTTAGGGTTTCTCATTGTCTATTGTTGCATCAATCCGGATAAATATTATCCAAGAAGATAAGTATGAATCACGCAATGTAAATCCAAACAAAATAAGGAATTACCATTTAGAGAAAAAAAGACATCATCTACAACTAATAAGACTCAAATTTAGATGGGAGAAATCAAGAGTCAGATGGACCCCATATTTGATTGGGAGAGTCTCCTCACCTACTTGCAAAGCCGGGTAGCTTCTAAACCCCTCAAACTACTTGGACTTCTTTCATGGCAATGTGCCATTTATTACATTTGGACAGAGCGGAATCACCGCATCCATAGGCAGCAATACCGAACAGTTGACTCCATTCTCAAAACCATTGACTCAACCATCCGAAATAGAGCCACAACCATCCGTGACACGAGTCCACTACTTGCCTCCGCCTCTCTTCAACACTGGTTCTCAACGGCACTTCTCTAATGACCAATCGATCACTCTGCATGTTGCTCTCGACATTTCCACTTCGTCTTCTACTTTAGATTTGGTTCACTTGGGTTTCTTCACATGATTGGACTTCTACTGGGCTGGTAACTTATTATCCTTTTGATGTAATGTATTGGGTTTAGCCCAAAAACATATGCCTTGGCTGGGCTGTCTTTTTTCTTTCTTTCTTTTTTAATGCAATCAATAGAATATCTTTTCTCAAAAAAAAAAAAATAAAAGGAAAATATTATTGACGCTAATCTGTAAAATATTTTCAGTTTGTTTTCAACCAACACGATCGTGGTGCGTTTGTTGTTCCAAATATCCATCGGACGGTTAAGATCAGCGAGCGTATATTACATTACCATGCACGTCGTCTCACCGAATTAAAGCTCCATGTTTTCGTTTTCATGTTTACCTTTTACGGCGAATCTACGTGTGCGCGAAAGCTGAAAACTTCACGGGAAATCTAGAGACGACGAGAGGAATAGGATGACACTTTCCTCAGATCCGCAATCAACTTTATCGTCATCCAAACATCACATGAACCCACTCTTCCTTGTGTGATTCCGAAACTCGAAACCCCTTTGTTCATAAAACAAAAAAAAGAAGAAAAAAGAGTAGATTTTTGTTTAGGTTAGGTGAAAAGATATAATGGAATCGGAGCTAAAGGATATGAATTCGAATCCACCTTCGAGCAAAGAGGAGAGGCCATTGCTCAAATCAGAATCCGATGTGGCGGCTGCCATTGAAGAGCTTGACAAAAAGTTCGCACCTTACGCGAGGACGGATTTGTACGGGACGATGGGGTTGGGTCCTTTTCCGGTGACGGAGAAAATCAAGTTGGCGGTTGCAATGGTGACGCTTGTTCCAGTGCGGTTTATCCTGGCGATGACCATCTTGCTTCTGTATTACTTGATATGTAGGCTGTTTACGCTGTTTTCGGCTCCGTATCGTGGAACAGAGGAAGAGGAAGAAGAAGGTGGAGTTGTTGTTCAGGAAGATTATGCTCACATGGGAGGATGGAGACGGACTGTTATCGTTGGGTGTGGGAGGTTTCTCTCCAGGGTTTTGCTTTTCGTATTTGGGTTTTATTGGATTCCCGAGAGCCGTCCAGATCGAGATTCAGCTATAGATTCCAATCCTAAAGCTACTTCTGAGGTATAGGCTAAGTTCCATAACCTTAAATGTGTGGGAGGAACTTGTAGGTGTCGTTAGGGAACCTTAAAGTGTCAGACTTTGTCGTAAGAAGACATAGTTTTGGGGCCATTTATTGGTAGGATTCTAGACTGTACCACAACTTTGGCTCGAAGGAGAAGTTTGGTTGTTGTACAATTTATTAGGATGGTCCTTATCTGGGACCTCTTTTTTTTTGCTAAAATTGATTCAAGGTTTCGTTCCCATTGTTGCTTGGCCTTTGTTTTTTCTCTTAATTTGTTCTGCCATCTGTTACAGATTGCACAGAAAGGCGATAAAGAGGAACCTGAAAGACCTGGAGTCATTGTGTCTAATCACGTTTCGTACCTGGACATTTTGTATCATATGTCTGCTTCTTTCCCAAGTTTTGTTGCCAAGGTTAGTTGATAGAATTATGCTATATGGTACTTCTGTTAAATCACTTTCCCAAGTTCACATTTTGGGTACCTTTTTCTGGCAATGACAATTACATTTATTTGTCTGTGCTCCCTACATGATTTTCGCTGCTGAAGAGATCAGTGGGCAAACTTCCTCTTGTTGGCCTCATCAGGTTAGTTGTGAATGACTTTATCTAAGTTCTTAAAACAATCTTTGTAGCTCATTCACAATTTAAAATTGTCCTTGTGTCTGTTATTTGTTTGTAACGATCATCTCAAACTTGGTTATACTAACTTGTTTCTTTTCTGTGGCAGCAAATGCCTTGGTTGCGTCTATGTTCAGCGAGAAGCAAAATCGCCTGATTTCAAGGGTGTATCTGGTAAATTGCTTTTCACCTTTCCAAGCACCGTAAATCTTTAGCTGCTCGAAATAGGCTTCGTACTATGTCTTTAACTGCTATTTTATCTCTACAGGCACAGTAAATGAAAGAGTTCGAGAAGCTCATAGGAATAAATCTGCTCCAACTATAATGCTTTTTCCAGGTTCAGTATTGCTCCTTTAAACAAGTGATACCCAAAGCATCATTGATTCCTTAAAACTGTGGCTTTGATCTCACTGCAGAAGGAACAACTACCAACGGAGACTACTTACTTACATTCAAGACAGGTGCATTTTTGGCCGGAACTCCTGTTCTTCCTGTTATTCTAAAATATCCGTACGAGCGTTTCAGTGTGGCATGGGATACAATATCTGGGGTGAGTATCTCTTTTAACAAACTCGCGGTTTTCTCAGAAGTTTTCGCCTTAAAATAAAACAACTATTCCTGGTTTTGCAGGCACGCCACATTATCTTCCTTCTCTGTCAATTCGTAAATCACTTGGAAGTGATTCGGTTACCTGTATACTACCCATCACAAGAAGAGAAAGAGGATCCCAAACTTTATGCTAGTAATGTCAGGAGATTAATGGCCGCCAAGGTATTTGCTTCTTAACTACAGTAAAACTAAAGACATGTATATACTTTTGGCTTGTGTGTTATCGTTGACCCACCCTTGGCTCTGCATTTCTCTTGTTGCTTGCAGGGTAACTTGATTCTGTCGGATTTGGGACTTGGCGACAAAAGGATATATCACGCGACCCTCAATGGTAATCTTAGTCAACTCCGTGTTTTCCATCAGAAAGAAGAATGAAAATTTTACTGGCTTGACAGTGTCTGTAATGTAGTAGTCATTACCAAGAACAAAACCATGACCGTGATTGAATAATGGATCTGTGATAATAATAAAAAAAACAATACAAAAGTTTGGTTACACAACTCAGAGCTTTCTCTCGGTGTCTTTTTAACTATTTGTGTTATAGTTGGTTTTCAATAAATCAGAAAAGAAGCTGTGGCTCGGATGGAACTTTGGGCATGTAAATCTGAAGCAATCTCTTTCGTGTTCGTGCAGGTTTGTTTTGCAAAAGCTAATATGGACACTCGAAATTCGTGGTCCGTAGATTTCATTTATTCATAGGAGAAGGAAACACGTTAACCCCAGTTTAGTAGCATACACAAAACATATCTATCTATATATGATCGTGTCTCGTTTCTGAATTTTGTATTATTTTTTTGCCTCCATCTCCTGCTAAAGCAACTTTAGACACATACACATACACACGTAACACACCCAGCAGTTCTTCGTCCTCGTAAGAACTTCAATGAAAGATCATCGAGTCGATCGAATGCCAGGTTCATGTATTGCAGAGAACTGGACTTAGTATATAATGTTCTTTATTCTTATTTGTTCTAACAGGAGGAAACAACCGTAGCTTAACCGGATAATAGATGGTGGTAAAGCTTCTTTCTTCCTTCCTTCTTATGGACAAAAGAATAAACAAACAGAACAGAACTATTATAGGTAGACGGGACGTACGTATGATAAAATACTAGCTAGGGTTCTTCTGCTCCTTCTTCTTCTTCTTCTTGTATCATGTTCACAAGCATATCGACTTGCTCTTTCAACATTGTATTCTCTCTTTCAATCTCTGTTCTCTTGCTTCTCTCTTGTAGCAGCTGAAGTTGCAGATGCTCTAAGCAACGTGAGTCCTCTTCTAGCTGCTCGTTTAACCCATCTATCTCTCGATCCTGTCACAAGTCTTAAATCAAAATTTCCCAAGAAGAACAAAGAAACACACCAGCAAGATTTGTGTTCCGGTTTACCTTTCTGTTCATTTCTTGAACAGCGATTCTTCGCATGCTCTCAACCACATCAACATTCACCAGCTTCCTCTTCTTACCGATCAACCAGCCTTTCGGGTAGTTTGCAGACTCGAAATCTGGCGGTGGCAACAGCGAATCAGCCGCTGTTGGTCGCTTTCCGTTCAAGTTTGTAATGGGTTCGAGTGGCTCAAACAGAGCTTTTCTTTTCTCGGACAGAATAGGAGTTGTGGTCATTGGTTCCCCAACTTTTTCGGTTTCCATTGTTGTTGTCTCATCCTTCTCTGGTGTGACCTCCATGGCAGTTTCCGTTGCCTTGTCTGGGTTCACAGATGCTGCAATCGAAGTTGTTAATGCCTTGACTTCTAAACACACATATAACGGGATCAGACCAAAGCTAAAGCTAAAGCCTTTTGGTTTTCCAACTTAAGACGAAGGGGTGAAGACTACTAATAAGTTTTGAGGAAAAAGTTTACAGAGAGCTAAATTTCTGTAAACAGATCACCTGTCCAGATCTCTGAACAGAGACTTTGAGGAAATAGTTCACAGAGAGCTAAGTTTCAAGCATGGTTTTAACAATTAATAAGTTCCCGTATAAAGCCCAAAACTTTCAGACCAAAAAATGAAAGGGTAGATAAAAATTCGGAGAAAAACGAGAAACAGAGGAGAGACAGAGAGAAGAACCTGATCTTTTTCTTGACTTCCACGCGATCTTGGTGGTAGAGACAGGGAAAAAACCGCCGACAAATCCATCACCAACTGTCTTCTTCTTTTTGGTGTTCCCGTTCTCAAATCCTGCCCCTTTCTCCATTTTGACTGAACAAAATTCCCAGAAATGAAACCGACACACGATTTGGAGAAAGAGAAGTTGGAGAGGAAGAGAAAGAAGATAGCGTACAAGAGATCGAGATCCCTAGAGAGAGAGAGAGACTGTTGGATTTCAGTTGAACGGTAATGATTTGGCGTTTCGGTTACGACTACGAAAGGCTTTTGCTTTGTTCTTCAGACTTGTAAAATGTTTTTTTTCTCTCTTTTTTTTTGAGGTTTGTAATAAGAAGTCGACAATAGTTGTCTGATCGTTTTCTTCCGTGGGACCCTTTCCCTCTTCCTCTTTAGCTTATTTTTCATGCATCTTTTAATTCTAACCATGATTTTACATACCACTTTAAATAAATCAAATAGAGGTTTGATCATATAATTCTCGTGAATTTTCACAGTTATTATCCTCGATTTTTTTTTTTTTTTTTGGTACTGATGAATACACCAATCTTATTTTCTATTTGAATATCCTTAAACTTTACTTGGTGTAGTTTACGTTATGATTGGGAACTAAATTACGTTATAAAGGTCTTTAAAATGATTTATTGTGTACGATCATGCGTCTAGTCCACAAGTCTTCTCCCGGCATAGTTCTTGCTCTAAATCAAATAAATTAAAAGATGTATATGACATCTGGTTACTTTTTAATTTTTACAATAGTCAAGGTAATATTATAATCAAATGATCGGTTGAGACTTATTCCAAAAAATTTCGTCCTTTGATTTTGTCAGAATATTTTGCTTTTATTATTTCGATTCTGGTAATTCTGTTTCCCACTTCTTATATCTTTAAGTTAAAAATTACTGACACTTTCACTTGTTTACATAATAATCAGTCAAGATGAAAAAATCTATTCATTTTAGTAAGGGTTTGTGTTTGATCATCTTGTATTGGGACATATTAAGGGAATTTAAGAGTTTCTGGTGTATTTTTAGCATTAGAATCAAATTATTATTTGGTAAAAATAAATTTGGAAGTTGCAGAGAGCATATGCCACGAACGAAGGCATCTTTCTTGAAGTTAGTAATTTTCTTGGGATGTGCGTCTTTTTGTAATTACAAAGATTCGGTGACCTACTATACGAATTTGGAATTATATTATCCCACTCGAAATAAAATGTACTCATGGGCTCATATTGGGCTACAATTGGGCTCATATTTATATGGATAACTTTTATATAAGCCGGCATCTCAAATTGGGCCTTGACCCATTCTTCGCATCGACCCGACCGCCCAAATAACGATAGATATACACATTGTGCCGTTTCGAGAATCAGGAAAAGGACAACGTGCCGGCTTAAGAGCGGCGTAACTCTCGGATCAAAACCCAAATCGAAAAGATTTTTGTTCACAGTCCATCACTTCTGCTCGGCGATTCAGATCTTGTCGACAACCTCACAGTAGGGTTCTCGCTTCAGGTTTACATCGTTTGGATAGGCTTAGGGTTTTCTGTAAAAATCCGGAAAGCTTCTTACTTTATCTGTAATTCGCTGTTGGGTTGAGTGTTTTTTCAGCTGAGAATTTTCCATCCATGGGTAGGCACGACAGTTCATCAGAGGAAGACGAGAGAGCGAGAAGGAGTGATAGGAGAAGAAGAGAGAGGAGCCCAGATGTCAGGCGGTCGAGGGTGGATACGGAAGAGGTTGGTCGTCGGGTTAGGGTTTCCGATGACGACGACCATAAGAGCTCGCGAAGAGATCTTGAGGTTGGTGGTGTCGCAGATGCGGATGACCGGAAGTCGAAGCGAGATGTGAAAGAAAGGGAGAGAAGCCCGAAAGATGGGAGAAGTAGGCGGGATGGAGAGAGAAGCCGTGGAGATAAGGTGAGAGCAGATAGCTCTTCTGATGAGGAATCAGCTAGGCGGTCTAGAAAGAATCGTAGAGAAGTAGACTCGGATTCTGATGATGACAAAGGGAGAGATGGAGGTAAAAGAGTGGAGGTAGATGATGATGCTGATGGTGAGAGAAGGGTTAGTAAAGGAAGAAGTAAGGGTAAAGTTAGAGCAGACACTTCTTCTGATGAAGAAGATGAGAAGCATCTTTCAAAGGATACTGAAGATGGAATAAAAACTCGTAAAGGTTTGGACAGTGAAGATGGTGGTTTGAAGGGAAATAAAAAGGAAACCATTCAGGTTGAGGATGAATATGAAAGGAGAGGAAGGAAGAGAAGCCCCAAAGGCAGGGAGAAGCATGATAGAGAGAGGGGCCATAGGGGTAGTAGGGTCATAGCTGATAAGCCTTCTGATGAAGAAGATGATAGGCAAAAGAGCAGGAGAGGTGGGCGAGAAAGCGAAAGGAAACGTAGAGATCATCAAGCATCTGACGACGATGAGGAAGGTGAGATTAGGAGCGGCAGAAGAGGGAAAGAGACTGATAGAGATAATGAAGGTCTCTTAAAGAGGGATCGGAGGGAGAGAGACTGGTCTGGTGGGCATCGGAGGGATGTTGAAAGGAAGGATAGGCATCGGAGGGACGATGGAGGTAGAGATGAAAAGGAGAGGCGACACGGTGATAGATATGATGATAGTCAAAGAGAGATGTTGAGAAAGGAAGACAGCAGGAAAAGGGAAGAGAAGAGTGAAGTTGCGAAGCCCAAATTGGCAGAACTCAATCCATCTGATAGCAATGCTATGGCTTTAGGAAAAACTGGTGGAGTTTATATTCCTCCGTTCAAGCTAGCACGCATGATGAAGGAGGTGGAAGACAAGAGCAGTGTAGAGTATCAACGTCTTACATGGGACGCTCTCCGTAAAAGTATCAACGGGTTGGTTAATAAGGTTAATGCAAGCAACATCAAGAACATAATCCCTGAACTGTTTGCTGAAAATCTCATCAGAGGAAGGGGACTTTTCTGCCGTTCATGTATGAAGTCTCAAATGGCATCTCCCGGATTCACTGATGTCTTTGCAGCTCTAGTCGCTGTTATCAACGCCAAATTCCCTGAAGTTGCTGAACTTCTATTGAAAAGGGTCGTTTTGCAGCTAAAGAGAGCGTATAAGCGTAATGACAAGGTTTGTCTTTTTTTTGCTTCCCCAATCTGTAAGTCTTGTTAAAGCATTTTGATTTATATGTCATATTTATGCATTTGTGTGTTTCATTTTGTTTTGCCAGCCTCAATTGCTCGCTGCCGTAAAATTTATAGCACATCTCGTAAACCAGCAAGTCGCTGAGGAGATCATTGCACTTGAATTAGTCACTGTACTTCTGGAAACCCCTACTGACGACAGTGTCGAGGTGGCAGTTGGATTCGTTACAGAGTGTGGTGCCATGCTTCAGGACGTTACACCAAAAGGATTGCATGGTAAAAATCCTTTCAACCTCTCTTTCTGTTAGAAACATTAGACTGCTTGTATTTCCACCTAATCCATCAAATTACTTCAAAAGGCAATGATTATTGATATATGCTGCTATGATAATCTAGTTCATCTCTTGTTAAAAGATAGCGTTGAAATCTGGTTGTGTATCTAAGCGATTCACTTCACGCATTAAACCGTGTTTTCATGTCATGCATGTTCTATTTTGCCACTGGTCATCCTCTTATATGTGTTTCTAAGCTCTTCCAATTATTAATACAGGAATTTTTGAGCGGTTTCGTGGTATTCTGCACGAGGGAGAGATAGATAAGCGAGTTCAGTATCTGATTGAAGGGCTCTTTGCGATTAGGAAAGCGAAATTTCAGGTAAATATATTTTAGACAGAACTTGATTGAATTATATTCTGATATTCGGGTTGTAGTTGAGATGATTTCACAGATAGCATAATGCTCATAAAATTGTCTGAATGGTTTACTTTCAGGGACATCCGGCTGTTCGTCCTGAGCTTGATCTTGTGGAAGACAAATATTCGCATGATATATCTATTGATGACGAAATAAATCCTGAAACCTCTCTTGGTAAGCTTGGTATTTAAGTCTACTCCATGGTTCGAGAGAGATAGGTTACTTTTTAGTATTAGTAAAACAGCTCTCAGTTTTAAAATTCTCTCTCATATTTCTGTTTGCAGATGTTTTCAAACCTGATCCTGACTTCCTTGAGAACGAAAATAAATACGAGGCGCTGAAGAAGGAGTTACTTGGTGAGGATGAGTCTGAGGATGAAGATGGCTCTGATGCTAGTTCAGAGGATAATGACGAGGAGGAAGATGAGTCTGATGAAGAAGATGAAGAACAAATGAGAATAAGAGACGAGACAGAGACTAATCTTGTTAATCTTAGGAGGACAATATACCTAACCATAATGTCCAGCGTTGATTTTGAGGAAGCAGGTCACAAGTTACTTAAAATTAAACTTGAACCAGGTCAAGAGGTAACTCCTTCCAAACTCTGATTATCTATGCTTTCCGCTGCATTCCGTTTTTTTTTTTTTTTTGTGCTTGAATGTTTGATGAATAAATCAGTCCATCTTAGAGTTCGTGATTTGCTGGAACTACACAAGGGTTTTAACATTCTTATCCAATTCAATATTGCAGATGGAACTATGCATAATGCTCCTGGAATGTTGCTCTCAGGAGAGAACATATCTACGCTACTACGGTTTGTTGGGTCAGCGTTTCTGTATGATCAACAAAATTCATCAAGAGAATTTTGAGAAATGTTTTGTTCAGCAGTACTCCATGATCCACCGTCTTGAGACGAACAAGCTGCGTAATGTGGCAAAGTTTTTCGCCCATTTACTGGGCACAGATGCACTCCCCTGGCATGTGCTTGCCTACATTCGGCTAACTGAGGAGGACACAACTTCGTCGTCCCGTATCTTCATTAAGATCCTTTTTCAGGTAACTTGGATCAACAACACATTCCATGAAACTAACCATTTCAGAGCTGTTTTATGTCATTGGTTCGATTGGAGATTGGTCATGTGATTGATTAATTCCTTTGTTTAATATGATTTAAGTAGACAACTATCTGAAACTATGGATATGTTACTGGACAATTAGGACTCTGCTAGGGAATTTTGTTTGTGAGACTGTTGTGTTGATTTGGTTACTACTTTGCATTGGTTGCAGGAATTGTCAGAACACTTGGGGATTAGGCTGCTTAATGAGAGGCTTCAGGATCCAACAATGCAGGAATCACTTGAATCCATCTTCCCTAAAGATAACCCAAAGAACACGAGGTTTGCAATCAATTTCTTTACCTCCATTGGTCTGGGAGGCATCACAGAGAATCTCAGAGAGTATCTGAAGAACATGCCACGCCTCATCATGCAACAACAGAAGCAAGTTGCGGAATCAGAATCAGGATCATCGTCTGGATCCGACAGTTCTGATTCAGATTCAGATTCATCGTCTTCTTCTTCTAGTTCGGATGAAAGCGACAGAGAGAAGAGGAAGCGAAGAAGAAGATCCTGAGAGGCTGTTTTGTTTGTCATTTCTACCAAAATTTTTTTCGGATTATCAAATCTTGTTTTGGTTAATCAACTTGAATCTCAATGAGCAAATCATCTGGTTCTGTTCTTGCATAAGCTGATGAACAAGAGAGACTAGACTAGCTAGACAATGAAGGTTGTGGACGGGAATGTTTTCTTTGTTATTATTGTCTTGAAGTTTGAAAGACCCTTTTTTATAAAATTTTGGTCTTTTTTTTACACATAATATCAGTGGAATATGAATATGATCCACAAAAATATGTAAATTTAGTTTGCGTGCTTGATGAGAGTCATGAGATATTTTGAATCGTGGAGAAGTATCAAATTGCGGAGGAATCTTTCCAGTGTTTTCTTCTTCAATTTGTTTAGGATAAGAACGTAATATCAGCCTTTTTTTTTTTTTTTTCATAAATGTCAGTATCATTCATCATCTTAAAAAAAACATTTCGAATCTCGTAATACAATGGTTTTTAGATAGTGGTTTTAAGTTGGGAAAAAAAGGTAGTGGTTTTAATCAACCCACAGTATCTAAAACATAATTAGTAAAGAAAACTGAATTGAACTTACTTACATCTTAAAATACTACCAACCTATCAAACAAACATTTCCCTTATCTTTCACATTTATTTTTGTTAAACCACACCAAATTTTAGACTCCAGCACAACAGTTAAAATGGTTTGTTTTATTTGGAAAAAAATAAAATAGAACTTGTAAACATAATAACTAAAAAACAGGAATGGATAAATGTTTTATCTACATAGTTTTTAAAATAGTAAAAAAAAACCCTTGGAAATCGGTAGCGTTATGGATAAGGACACTTTTAGATGACAATAAAAGATGAGTCACCGTTTCTCTCCTCTCTTATTTGGTAGTATATATATATGATCCCGCCTCTCTCTCATTATCCAATCCACAAATCCAATTATTGAACTTCTCCATTTTACTTTAATCACACACAAAAAGAAAAAGAAAAAAAAAAAGAATTCGTTTTTACTTTATAGAAATCATATCACCTTCTTAGGTTCTCTGTTTGATTCTGTGTTAGTAAATCGAGAGACATGACTATCGCTCTAACGATCGGAGGTAACGGGTTCTCGGGTCTCCCCGGATCTTCGTTTTCCTCAGCTTCTTCATCGCTTCGATTAAAGAACAGCAGAAGAAAGAGCACGAAGATGCTTAACAGGACAGGAGTC
This sequence comes from Iljinskaea planisiliqua, assembly GCA_900108845.1. Taxonomy (NCBI): domain Eukaryota; kingdom Viridiplantae; phylum Streptophyta; class Magnoliopsida; order Brassicales; family Brassicaceae; genus Iljinskaea; species Iljinskaea planisiliqua. The sequence continues at coordinate 8,445,186 of FNXX01000009.1, forward strand.
ATCTGCTCTTCCTCTTCCGTTATGGATCCGTACAAGACCCTTAGGATCCGACCCGATTCGTCCGAATACGAGGTCAAGAAAGCTTTCAGACAACTCGCCAAAAAGGTTCGACTTTTTTTTTTTAAAAGCTCCATCGTTTAGATCTGATGAACAAACATTCGATTTTTCAACGATTTGGTTATCTGGGTTTCCTCAAAGTTGATATCTTTCTGATCGATTTGTTTAAAAAAAAAATTAAAAGTTGATGTTGTTGTGGTTGCAGTATCATCCTGATGTCTGTAGAGGAAGCAATTGTGGGGTACAGTTTCAGACAATCAACGAAGCTTACGATGTAAGTGTCTGTTTATTATGAAAACATCTAATCTCTTTTGTTGTTAAAGTGAATCATAGTATTAGATTAATTTGTTTGGTGATAAAAACTGATCTCCTTTTTGTCTTTTTGGATTGTTTCTGAAGATTGTGTTGAAGCAAATAAAGAATCAGATGGAGGGAACGGAGGAATATGAGCCGTTCGATGTATATGACGACGGGTTCAACGGAATGAATGATCCTGACTGCGACACGTGGGAGGAATGGATGGGATGGGAAGGTGCAGGAACCAGAGATTACTCCTCTCACGTGAATCCTTACGCCTAAAGAAAGACAATTTCACAGGATTTCGAAATGATTCGACGAATGCACATAAATAACAACTGATAAACCATGTAAAATAGGTGAAATTGTCTCGTGAATGGTGTACTTAAATGTAAATAAAGTCATTTCTCCTTCATGATTCGAATTCACGATGATTTAAGCTTTTAGCTTTCGTGGATTTGGAAGTAATACTAATATTAGATTTAATGTTTGTTTGACTTTCTGAACCCGTCACGGGTCAAGTTCTACGATTTCTGTTAAATCAAACGTCCTAAGAAGATTTAATAAGCTAAGATTTCACAAACTTCGAATGCACATAAATAACAAAAAAAGAGACTATAAGAACAATGTAAACAGGTGAAATTGTCTCGTGGATGGTACTTCAACATAAATTGTCACCGTTGTGTTAATGTCAACATACACTGATAAGCTTTCGTGAATTTGAATCTAATAATAATATTAGATTTAAGGTTTGTTTGACCTCTTAAAACCGTCAAGGGTCAAGTTCTACGATCCTGTTAGAACAAATGTGGACACCCTTACCATTTTTTTTCAACGGCTTCTTTGTATTTTTGTAATAAAAAACTCAAACTTCTCAAAATACTTATACAAAGTCGTTCTTTCGCAATTTCGCGTCAAAAAGATTGCAGAATTTTTTTTTAATCCATGGAGAATGAACCGCCGCAATACCTGAAGGGACACATTCACAAAGATGAACATCTTTCTTGTCATTTGTTTATGTTGCAAACCCCAAATCATGGATTACTAGTAACAAAAAGTGTTTACCTGTTGCTGAAACTTTGGACTGAGTCTGTAGCATCAAGAAGAGTATCACTCGCTTTCTCTAACGCCATGTAAAGCTCTTTACCTCTAGTTAGACGAGCGATGGCCCACGCGTTGTTCTTTGCTCGAATGCATATTTCCATGTCCCTCTCTTGCTTCGTGCGGCTCTTTTCTGAATCCACTGTTTCCCTTAGCTTGTTTAGTGCAAGTAATGACTCCTACGAACAATACACATAATTTTTTTTGTGAGTTTGATACTCTTTTTGTTATGCAAGTCACGAAATCGCAGTATATAATTGATGGGAGTTCTGTCTTACCTTCGCTAAAGTTGCTACCTTCCCCGACGGAGAAGCTCTGGAGACTTCCATGTCATTATCAACTAGCAAGTAACGGTAACCGCTCACATGGTACGCGTTCTCACCGCCCCATCCTTTCGATAGCTTCTCTTCGACTTTCAAGATTTTCGCAGATGCCTGACAAAATACATATCAATGATAAGAGATGGAGCCTGGAAAAAGATTTTACAGCGAAGCAGGATAGTTCTACAGAAGGGAGCTCTAACGTTTTCAATAACTTGGTGCTTCACGAATGAGACGTCTAGCTCTCCATTAACAATGGCAGCGGTAGGCACGAGAAGAACCAAGGTGAGACACTTGTGTTGAAAAGTTAAAAGGTAAACTCTTTCTTGTGACTGCTGTAGCCAGATTGTCGGGGTGGCATCTTTACCCCAAATATCGGTTACAAGAAACCCGTCTTTCCCTTTTGACCACTTATTGTGCTGTAATGGCCTAATAACACGACCTGCGTCATTACCGTTTCCTGAAGGCAATGGATCACTTGAACCAAGAAGTTGCGCAGGGGTATCTCTAGAAGAGATCTGAGATAAACTAGATCCCTTGCGTAGATATGACCAGGAACTCGTGCCAGAAGATAGCGCGTTTGTGGTCAATCTCATGAGAGAAAATGTAAACAAGTCGACGGTATCATCCTGACAAAAGAGAAAGAGATGCCAAAGGTTTAAACTGTTAGTATCTGTGGACTATAGTGTACACCTACCGTGAAAAACTAATAATCTTATCGACACAAACAGTTTTGGGTAAGTTTACTGCGACTAATGGATTTGAAAACGTACAGGTGAGAGAGTTGTTGACACCAGCAGGTCATGAAATAGAATCACAGAGTGGCATCGACCGGTCCCAGCACATGAATCTAGCACTCCGACAAGAGACTGTACATCTAAAAAAATACTAGTCAAAATAGTGAACTACTAAGTGTGTGTTACTGCGAAATGGATTTTCAGAAGGGGAAACAAACCTGAACTTCAAGTGCCGCATCCCTTGCTAAAGTAAGCATCTGAACTGTTCCGCGCTCTTTCAAAGTTTCACGAAAGGAAGGTAACTGAAGTTTCTTCCCAACAGACAGATCTGACCCAAAATGTAAATTAAACCTTTTGATAAGAGCTATGACACATGGGTTTTATGTGCTAGATTTGGTGGATAATGATTACCATTTAAATAGTCTGTGATGAATGGATACAAGTGTGATCGGATAAGCCCTCCCGTTGGTTCTTTATCAAGCAATGCCCTAATTGATCCATGAAACATAACAAAGAGGGAATGAACTTCCTTTAGCACCTTCTGCAATGCATCAACCCTCCATATGGCTTCAATCTCCTTATTTTTCTCTACGACCTGCCAAAGTATGGATCAAATTTGTTCTCCGTATGCATATGAAGTGCTATGACAAGGAAAAGAGCTGACAATGCTGTACCATGACCATCCATATATCGGCCTCGGCCTCATAGAATATATGGGAATGTCTCTCTGCTTCTATTACCTCACAAGCTGCTTCCGGGGAAAAAAGTCTGAAACAGAATGTTATCCTCAAAATTCATGTGAACATGATCCACAGTGAGACGAACCAATGGATCCGTGAACTTTACTTCAAAGAAGGAAAATATGTAGCAGCTGACCTCGTAAACGTGATAAGCCCTTCACTGAGCCCAATAACGGATAGCTGAGTCGAGAAGGTTAAATCAGGAGGATAGAAGAACAAGATCTTGTCCAGCTCCTGTCCTTCGTTTTGGCCTCTCCTCAAGTCAAACACGCAAAGTCGAAGGCTTTCACCAGCAGAGCTCATGGACGCCATTACCATAGCTTCTAAGAGCTCATAAAACCCTTAAAAGCACAAAACAAATGTGTATAACAAATCAGACAATACTAGAACTCTTGTGTCTAAAAAAATTCATAAAAATTAAGTGTTTCTCGGGCACATCAACTCAGCAGACACGCAATGCAACACCATAAGCTTTTCAACATAAAATGAAAAATGATCACCAGATCATCGCAAGACAGATAATCCATCGAAAGCTGAACAATTTAGTATGGAGATCGCATAACCCATTTAGGGTTATTAAACAAAAACAACAAAAAAACGTGAAATTGATTACCTTGAGGATGAACACGAAGAACAAAGTCCCTCGACCTCCAATTACTGCAATAGTTCAATGTCCAGAACGAGATTCACAAAACAGAAAAAAATATAAAAAGATGATTAAGGACTTAGATCTGCTAATCGAAACTCGTTAAGACAACTAGATTTCAACGGATCGAATTTTCTTAGCAGAAAAAATCCGCGAACCCATACAAGGTAGGTGGGAAGAGGAAATTAACCAGGTAAACGGGTCGGTCGATAAATAAACCGGATCCGGATATAATGATGGTTCGGGTCGTAGAGGATCTTTCTTTAGATTCTCATCGGCTTACGTCATCCATATTTGCTTCTCCACTGGATTCTCTCTTTTAACATTTGCACGTTGTCATCTCAATCTATAAATAATTCATAAACATTTGCTAATATCAATTACTTATAGTCGTCACGCGTAATTATTTGTTTATGTAGATATTAAATGGACGACATTTATCATCTACCGAACTTTTCGAGTGGTTAATTATTTAATGGAAGTTAAGTGTTAAATCGGTAAATTTGAGTCTAAACCAAAGTAAACTAGTTAAGAATCGGTTTTAAACCTTCACAAGGGCAAAAGGTGCTTGCCTTTGCGTCTTCGCATTCACTCGAGCAAATTCGTATCCAACGAAGGCCATCCTCGATTCTAGTTTCCCCTCGCCAGAATTTTACATGTAAGTGTGAATTTTGATGTACAATTTGGTAAATTTATTTTTAAGGATTCTGAGTTGATCCGTCTGATCCTGGGTCCCAATCCAATTCGATGACTTGTGGGGTATTTCGGCGTTTGTAGCCCCGATATGACCGAAAGTTTTTGACTTTGAATCGTTTTCTGATCCTCGTCTTGTGGTGTATGCTTTGTTTTCTTAGTTTTTGTGCGAAATTTTCGATTTTTGATCAATCTCTGAGGTTAGTTCTTCGTTTTCTGAGTACAGCTGGCTAGGATAGAGTCAGAACACCGAGGTCGGTTTTGATTTTTTTGAAAAATTTCTCCCTTTGATCCGTTGTATTTCTTGCTTGTTGTTTGTGGAAGACGATCCTGTTTAATGAAAGTTCCAACATTTATGATCCTGCATATTGATACAGCAATAGAGACTCTTGTAATCTTTCATTTTTTGAACTTGCTCGTTCTTGTAGTATCTGGAGACTGGCAACAATGTCCGAGCTCAAAGAGCGTTTGCTTCCTCCAAGACCTGCTTCTGCTATAAACCTCAGAGGGGACGCAGGGTCTCGGCCTTCTGCTTCAGGGAGGCAACCTCTCCTTGGAGTTGATGTTTTGGGTTTGAAGAAGCGTGGACAAGGCCTTAAGTCGTGGATTCGTGTTGATACGTTTGCCAATACGCAGGTCATTGAGGTCGATAAGTTCTCAATGATGCGTAGATGTGATTTACCAGCACGTGATCTACGGCTCCTTGATCCTTTGTTTGTGTATCCGTCAACTATTCTGGGCCGAGAGAGGGCTATTGTCGTCAACTTAGAGCAGATCCGTTGTATTATTACTGCGGATGAGGTTTTGCTCTTGAATTCCCTCGACAACTATGTGCTTCGGTATGTGGTTGAGCTGCAGCAGAGACTAAAGGCAAGTGCTGTTGGTGAGGTTTGGAATCAGGACAGCCTCGAATTGAGCAGGAGGAGGAGTAAGAGTTTAGACAACGTGTTTCAAAACTCGTCTCCTGATTATTTACCTTTCGAGTTTAGGGCTCTTGAAATTGCCCTCGAAGCTGCGTGTACCTTCCTTGATACCCAGGTGAGTCATCATTCTTCGAACTCAAATGAATTTTGGTGTGTTAGCATTGGGAACCGATTTGACTTTTACCCTTCTGTAGGCTTCAGAGTTGGAGATTGAGGCATACCCATTATTGGATGAGCTTACCTCAAAGATCAGCACTTTAAACTTGGAGCGTGTGCGTAGACTGAAGAGCAGGCTTGTAGCACTGACGAGAAGAGTTCAGAAGGTTCGGGATGAGATTGAACAGTTAATGGACGATGATGGGGATATGGCGGAGATGTATCTAACCGAGAAGAAGAAGAGAATGGAAGGATCTGTATATGGTGATCAGTCCTTACTTGGCTACCGATCAAATGATGGTCTTTCTCTCTCTGCACCAGTTTCTCCTGTTTCTTCTCCTCCTGATTCCCGGAGACTTGAGAAAAGCTTGAGCATTGCAAGGAGCCGGCATGACAGTGCAAGAAGCTCAGAAGGCGCAACCGAGAATATAGAGGAGCTAGAGATGTTGTTGGAAGCATATTTTGTTGTCATCGATAGCACTCTCAACAAGCTAACCTCGGTAACATAAAAAAAACCACTCTTTTGTAATTTATTCATTATCTCGTTTCAACAGCAGTTAAAAAGCGGTTTAATCCTCTGCAACTCTCTTTACTACTCAGTTGAAGGAGTACATCGATGATACTGAAGATTTCATCAACATTCAACTGGTATACCTTTTAAATCTTGAGCATGCTTATACCTTTGTTTGCTTAGAAAACAGTCGAAGTCTGGTGAAAATGTATGGTATTTGCAGGACAACGTGCGGAATCAGCTGATCCAATTTGAGCTGCTGCTAACTACTGCGACATTCGTTGTAGCCATCTTCGGGGTTGTAGCAGGGGTCTTTGGGATGAATTTCGAGATAGATTTCTTTCAACAGGCTGGTGCTTTCAAATGGGTTTTGACCATTACTGGTGTCTGTGGCCTTCTTGTGTTTTTGGCATTCCTCTGGTTCTACAAACGTAGAAGGCTCATGCCTCTGTGAGGACACAACTGCCCAGACAAGTAGGCGACTGCTATTATTGTTTATGTTGCTTTTATTAATCATCTGTGATCTTCACAATATGGAAGGAAACAGTCTTTTAGAGTAAACGTTATGGGAATGAATATTTTTTTAACTTGGAACAATTCTTTAACCTTCTCATCATCTGTTTCTGAGAAAAAAAAACTTTTATTTATTCGATACAGAAACTCAAGTACAGTGAAATGATACATATCTAAACTTCAAACCACAATGGCTCAGACATTACCGAGTTATGTTTATATAGACAAGGAAAACGCCAAATGAATCAATCACATGTATATGACTAGATAGAGTCTGCAAAAAGGTTTCCAAGTGGGGAAGATGAGAAAAGAGGATCGGAGATCACACTACTTGTCAGAGGATGAAGATGATGAGAGACGTGCTTTGCGAGCCTTATCAGCCTTTTCCATGTAATCTTGGTGAGACCGATGCTTTGATCCTAAAAGAAGCAATAATTCAACAAGAGTTAAATATAAACAATGCACAAGGAAGAAACCGCAAGTGACATGCATAACCAAAAAAGATAAACAAACCAAACCATTGAGATGGAACAAAAAAACAGTGTGCTATTGAATGGATGTGTTAGGAGGATTGTTGATATGTGTGATCATACCAGACAACCATGTTTATAACAACATAAACCATTGTTCAGTCAATCTATCAATCACTTGATTCCATTTGGCAATAAAATGTGAAGTCCGAAGCTAATGATGTTATCAGTAAACTATAAATCTAACAGCTTATGAGATAGAATCAGTACCGCACAATATCATACTCCACCAATTGCCATCGGTATTCAAAATGAAACATTTCTGAAAAAAAATATCGACTTTCCTTATAATTATCGCTGCTTGTAAAACACAAAAAAGAACTGTAGAACGGACCTTGATTCATTAGATACCAAGGGATACCGAAGATGATGGTGATTATCCCCATCCCAGCCAAGACATGCTTCTTCTCCCCACTGTAGACATAGTGCTCCATCTTTGCCCTGAATCCTCCTCCTCCTCCTCCCAAGTTCGAAGCTCCATTGCTCTTGCTCTCATTTCCCATCTCCAATTTCCGACAAACTTCTCCGATTCAGATTTCTCTAGTTCTAGGGTTTATTAGGAATTTTGACTTCTCCGTCAGGGGATGATACCGGAGGTTTTACGACCATCATGAATGGGCCTTTTTATCCAAGTAGGCCCATTAACACAACGTTTATGGAGGTTTTACGACCATCTTGAATGGGCCTTTTTAATATTTTAGGCCCATTAACATAATTTTTATGGAGGTTTTACGACCATTTTGAATGGGCCTTTTTATTTATTTAGGCCCATTAACATAAGACCCATTAACATAACTTTTATGGAGGTTTTACGACCATCTTGAATGGGCCTTTTTATTTATTTAGGCCCATTAACATAAGGCCTATTAACATAACTTTTATGGAGGTTTTACGACCATCTTGAATAGGCCTTTTTATTTATTTAGGCCCATTAACATAAGACCCATTAACATAACTTTTATGGAGGTTTTACGACCATCTTGAATGGGCCTTTTTATTTATTTAGGCCCATTAACATAAGGCCCATTAACATAACTTTAATGGAGGTTTTACGACCATCTTGAATGGGCCTTTTTATTTATTTAGGCCCATTAACATAGCTTTTATTTATTACCATACAAGACCCCGTACTCGATGCGTATTAGTATTTATCCCCATTAGTTTAATAATTTGATCTCCTCGTCCCACAAAAGAAGAGGTTTTAAAAAAGATTCCACATCAAACGCTCTCTCACTCCTTCACTTCCGATGAGCTGTGCTGCGATTGTTGCGATTGCTAGGAATCTAACGCGAACGCCACAGTGGCGGAATGTTCAACGTCAATACCTGCTACGTTCAGTGTCGAGATCGTTTTATAACTCGTCTTTCCACATCGCTTCCTTCTCTTCAGCATTTCATCGAGCGGGTCTTGTGCATTCGCAAATCTTAAGCCATGTCCCACATTTTGCTTATTCCAAGTGGTTCTCCACCCAAACCATCTTTGAAACATTTGATATCAACCACCAAGCTCTGGCTCCCTTGGAACAGGGTCTGATTGATTTAGTCAGACAGGTCTCCGAGCTGGAGTCGGAAGCGGATGCCATGGCTTCTCTGGAGGAGTCATCCTTTGATCTAAATCATGATTCTTTGTACTCTTTAATCTGGGAACTAAGAGGTGAATGGAGGCTTGCCTTTCTCGCCTTCAAATGGGGAGAAAAACGCGGCTGCGATGATCAGAAAGCTTGTGACTTGGTGATTTGGGTGTTGGGTAATCATCAGAAGTTCAACATAGCTTGGTGTTTGATCCGTGACATGTTTCATGTTTCAAGGGATACTAGAAAGGCCATGTTTCTCATGATGGACAGGTTTGAGTTTATCTCTTCTTTTAAAATTTTCTCTTTCACATTGAGAAGATGTAAAGTTCCTCTTTTGTTGTGATACAGAAAGATTTGACTAGGTGTTGAAATATGTATCGATGTAGATATGCTGCTGCTAATGATACTAGCCAAGCTATCCGGACATTCGATATCATGGATAAGTTTAAGCACGTTCCTGATGAAGAAGCGTTTCAAGGATTGCTATATGCCTTGTGTAGACACGGGCACATTGAAAAAGCTGAAGAGTTCATGCTTGCAAGCAAAAAGCTCTTTCCCGTGGATGTTGAGGGATTCAACATAATTCTTAATGGCTGGTGTAACATTTGGACTGATGTGACTGAAGCGAAGAGAATTTGGCGAGAGATGGGGAATTACTGTATCACGCCTAACAAGGACTCTTACAGTCACATGATCTCTTGCTTTTCTAAAGTTGGCAACCTCTTCGATTCTCTCAGGCTCTACGATGAAATGAAGAAACGAGGGTTGGCTCCAGGGGTTGAAGTTTACAATTCTGTGGTTTATGTGTTGACCCGTGAGAATTGCTTTGATGAAGCTATGAACCTTGTGGAGAAGATGAAGGAGGAAGGGTTAAAGCCAGATTCAGTCACCTACAACTCGATGATACGGCCCCTTTGCGAGGCTGGAAAGCTGGAAGAAGCCAGGAATGTATTGGCAACCATGATAAGTGACAACCTAAGTCTAACAGTTGATACATTTCATGCATTCCTTGAAGCTGTAAATTTCGATCAAACTTTAGAGGTTTTAGACCAAATGAAGATATCTTGTTTAGGTCCTAAAGAAGATACCTTTCTCCTCATTCTTGGAAAATTATTTAAGGAAAAGCAACCGGAAAATGCTTTGCACATCTGGGCAGAAATGGGTCGTTTTGTGATAGCGGCTAATGCTGCTCTTTACTTGGCCACAGTACAGGGCCTTTTGGCATGTGGTTGGCTCGAAAAGGCCAGAGAGATATATTTAGATATGAAAGCAAAAGGATTCCCAGGTAATCCTAAGCTCCAGAAACTTCTTGAGGAGCAAAAGGGGAAAGGGATCAGAAAAAGCAAGAGGAAGGATCTTCAAAAAATTGGTTCTCGGGGAGGCTATAAAGGTCAACAAGCAATATACAAAAAAGAATCTGATGGGGGCAAGACTTGAAGATTGTGATCAAACGATCACTCAAGTAAACTCGATTCTCAGACCTCTTGGTCTCAACTCTTCAGAACTGTGATACATGCAATCTGCACGAGGGCAGAAGCGATGTACCCAGCTCATCCTTTCCAATTGGTTTGTATGCTTTCACTACATCCACCGTGCAGTTTTTCAGGTAATCTTTTCTCCCATTTACGAGATAGGTGATCCTTACCTTTGCTTAGTCTAGAGGAGAATATCAATGAAACTGCAAAAATAATCTTTTGCAACCATGCTGATTCAGGAATCTCTTTTCGGATTACATGAAAGACGTTAGAAACTAGTTTGATTCTTGATTATCATAGAGTGGTCTGGTTCATATTATAGGCACACACGTCCACGCATCCTGCAAGGTCAAGTACAGGAAATTTGAATTCAACGTGTTATAATATGAACCAGACCACTCAACAGGCAAAGGCTGAGTGCACTGTGTGTCAAGGCAAGATCTTTAGGGCTCTCATTGTCCACTTTGTCGTTTTCTGTGTTCTTTTGTCCTTGGACTTCGTTTTGTTTATAAATCCTCTGTGTCATTTACTCATGAACCATGATGATTGATACGGCCTTGGATTCTTTTGAATGTTGCAACTTTCATGCCACATCTCAAGGAACCATCATTCTCCTCCATCAAAAAAGTTATGGGCCCCTGGATTCATGACTTGTTTACTTTAGTTGCAGCTTGCAAGCTTCTAAAATTTTATTTGCTAAGTTGCTTTCTTAAAAAAATTACTTGGTTATCATTGAGAGCATGCCCATTAAACACCAAAGCAACATTTACCAGCCCTAGTTATAAGGGCACTTCACTATCGCAGTTGAGATTTCTCAATATGAAACTGCAGTTGAATTTTAATTTGATATATATTCTTCTGCGTTTTGATGGAGATCGCATCTCGGTCATAGTTTACAAACATTACAACATAATACAATTCTCAAAAGCTAAAACCCTCTTAAATTACATTCAACAATTTCGGAAAGAAAAACAAAAAAAAAAGATCAGACCAAACCTCGAACTACTACTCTGCAATGCCCTGTTTTTAACTTCTCCGCTTTGATCTACTGCCATAAAATTTTGCCGGAGGCGATGGAGAAAACTCGAAAGCAGTCGAGGAAATCTCCATTTCCCCTCTCAGGATCTTTACAACTTCACTAATATCAGGCCTTAACTCGGGCGTTTTCTGCAGACAAGCCAAAGCCAAGTTAATGCACAATCCTGCTTCTTCCTTGTTATACACATCCTTCAATCTCTCGTCCACCAGCTCAAGAACATTCCCTGAGTGAGCCAATTGCCTACACCAACTCACCAAATTCGCTTTTTCAAGCTTCATTGGCGATGCAAGGACGTGTAAAGGCCTCCTACCCGAGATTATCACTAGTATCAGTACTCCAAAGCTGTAGATATCGCCTTTCTCCATCAAGTAACAGCAACCGCCTCCATACTCTGGTGCTATGTAACACAATGTCCCTCTCATACTCGTCGTGCTGCTTAACTCGCGGCTGAACAAATCTCCACTCCACATCTCACTCCCCATTGATTTATCGTTCTTCTTCTTCTTCTTGCTGCTGCTATTGCTTTTCCTTCTCCATCCTCTTCTGAAGCTAAACTCTCCCGCTGCTTCTCCTTCTCGTTCTTCCACGCTGTTTTCACCCTTACCACGGAGACAGTAACGAAAATGTGGGACTTTTAAACGATTCTTGAACTTGATTCTCAAAACTCGCATCTTCTTTTTCTTGTTCATCTCGTCTTGATGTTCTTCCTCTTTCCACCATTCCTCCATATTCCTATGCTTCTTCTTCTTCTTTTTCGATTTCTTGTTCTTCCTCTCGCTGATCTCTTCCTTGGCAAACTTCTCTTCTAGAGTGTCAAACCTAGATTCATTCAGACCAGACCCGTGTCGATCTTCTGCTTTATCGATTGTCCTAGTTGAAACTCCCAGCTCAGGAGTGCTAGTGATGATCTTCTTCTCATCATCCCAATCTGGATTTGCCGTGTGAATCTGACTCCCTATCCATTCCCTAACATAATCTTTGCTACACAGTTCACCACTCCCTTCTTGCTTCCACCACCAATCTCTCCCCCATTGCTTCGATGCCTTCCCCAGATCGAGAACCGAATTTGGGCTCAAATGCATCTCCTTGCTCTGATAGAACTCATGATCCTCACATGACAAGACATTTTGATTCACTTTCGAGTCATCCACATCGTTGGAAACCTCTTTTCCTTTTGTCTCACCCTCTATGGCTAAGCTCATGGAGTTCAGATTCATTGCCTTAATGTTACGGCTGGTTCTGCTGTTCTTCGAAGAAGAAGAAGCTTGTAGAGCAAGAGCGAAATCAACCTCAACCTCATGATGCGTTGGAGTACCAATGGCGGTCTGAGGAGTGCTCTCTCCTCCGAAATTCCCAGAAAGTTCTTGACTTTTCCCCAAATCCTGGCTGAACAAATCAACCCCATAACCTCCCTCCACCTTCACTCTAGACAAACCGAAATCCGAAATCTTTGCTTTAAACTCAGAATCCAGAAGAACATTACTGGGCTTGATGTCTCCGTGGATCACTGGTGGATCACACCCGAAATGCATAAACTCGAGAGCTTTCGCTACATCGAGGATGATACTGAGCCTCCTTTCCCAATTCAAGCACGAATCTCCATCTGCGTTGAAAAGAAGTTCTTGAAGGCTCTTGTTGGGCATGTACTCGTAAATCAAGAACCTGTGATTCTTCTCGACGCAGTACCCTAAAAGGGTCACCAGAAATGACGACTTTAACCCGCCGAGAATCTGCAACTCGTTCTGAAACTCAGTCTCCGACTGAAGAGAGAGAATGTCGAGTCTCTTAACCGCGAAAAGCTTCCCGTCTCTTGTAATGCCTCTGAACACAGTCCCCGAGCCGCCTTTACCAATCACGTTGGATTCGTCGAAGTCGTTCGTTGCTAGTTTCAGCTCTTTGAAAGAGAAAAGCTGGAGCTTTGATGGCGACGCGCCAACGTCGAAGAAAGGGATGGTTCTAGAGCGGTTGAGAAGAGATATCCAGAGGTGATAGATGAAGTAGACAATTGCGAAGAATATGACAAGAGAAGATGAGACTGTGAGGATCAAGAAGAGAACTCCTGTTCTGTTGATGAATGGCTTTGGTCGGACTGGATTTGGTCTTGAAGGCATGTCTCTGTTCCTTGCAACTGAAGGATGGAATCGTTTCTGAACATTCGGTATCTCTAAATCTAGTCGTTGAGAATGTCTAGACGAAAAAAGCTGTTCATGAGTTTGCTTTATTATTCTCTTCTTTTTTTATATATAGTTTACTTTGTGAATAAATTTACATTTCACGTTTTTTAAAAAATATTTGAATTATAATACTCTGAGAAAATCGAGGTTCAAACTGCGTAATAATTGCATATAGAGAAATAGGAAAAAGAAAAGGTTAAACTATAGTGGATGGATTTGACAAAAATATAAGAAGACAAAAAAAGTTGAAATTAAAAAAGAAAGTTAGGAAATGATAATGTTGTTTTTTAATGATGATGTTACTTGCTTTTAGGTAGTGGATCATATAGTGATGTTTAAGATTAGACTTTAATTTGTTAATCTGTATTATTATTTTTGTCCTAGTCGTTTACTTGCTAAATTAGATTGTGATAATTAGTTTACTAGAAAAAAAGAAGAGATTAGTTAGTTTGTTAACGAGATTCAAGAAAAAAGAGAAGAGAAGAGGTTTAGTTAACGAATTGGGAGGCGAAGTGTCCAAGATCCGCTTTGACTGCTTCGGGAGCTATGCATAAAATTATTGACTTTGTAATTATATCCCCATCTCTTTACTATATGCACATTAAAAAAAAATGTTTCTGTAAATAAAGATTATTTTTCATGACCATAAGAACAGCATTGCAATCACACTGGCTGTTGAAAAAGACATTGTAGCTGTTTGGCAAAATGTGCACGAATCTCAAAGATTGCAAATGATTTTTTTTTTCCTGTTTATTATTTTAACTTCAAAGGATTTTGATAGAAACTTGTGAACATTAATATATTGTGTAGTCGTATAGAAAGATCCAAAACGAATTTGGTATTGTTACGACAAATATAATGTTTTAAGTACATAAGAACACAAAAAACTCAATGGGATGGGATGTCCCATTCTTTGTGTTGTGATAAAGTCATAAGTGGGTGTTTTGTGGACCAACAGTGTCATGTGCACTCAGATTTTGAATTTTTTTTTGCGTTGTACAATAAATGATAATAATAAAGAGAGTGAGTCAGGTGAAAGAATCTCCACTGTCTTTTTGTTGTGTTGCGCTCTTACATTGTTCAATTCTTACACTGATCAATTGCTATCATTAATATTTTTTTTTTCTTTTTAGAAATTGGTGAAGGAGACAGTAGACACGATTCAGTGCTCTTCGTAATTCGACTGACTCTCTTTTGTTTCTCCCATCTTTAGCAGTTCACTTGTGACCTTGTTTTTTTATACTATAAAAGGTTATTTAATGACTATATGTAGGTTACTACTATAAGAGAAACTTACGTATAAACAATTGTGCATATATATATATATAAACTAGTTGTTCCAATCTGTAAAAAGAAATGAGTTTTGTTAAAAGTCTATAACAAAAAATCTCTTCCATCCTCTATTCTGCATTCCACAGAATCTCTTCAAAAAGCTAAATGTTCTTCATTCCTATTCTTTCTATGGTTTTTGGAAAATCTTCTACAATTATCTTATACAGTTGGTTTAACGTTACGTGGGTGGGAAACAACTTTCAAAAACAAATTCACATTTTCAGGAACACTATTCAATTTTTTGTTTGTTTTAAATATACATTTGCTACGTGGCAGTCGTCCGTTTCTCTCTCCAGCTTCCTCCGTCATGCAAGGTATAGAGGAATGCGAAATACCTTCTCCTTTGTTTCTTCTTCCCCAAGTTTCAAGCCCTAGATCCTAGAAAAAATCAGACCCTTATCGACATTAGCGGAAATCACCGTAAGTCTGGGAGACAACGAGGAATTTTGAATTTCTTTTACTGCTTTTCGTTAAACAGCTCTTTTATTATTTGTTTTATATGTTTTTACAGGTTTTCTTCTTAGTTTTCATGAAAGAAACAAAAAAAATTGAATTTTGCTAGGTTTTGGTTCGTACATATGTGATCGATTCACCGAGAAAATGTACAAATCCCAATATATAGGTGGCCAGAGAGAAAAATTCGTAAGGTAAAAGAGAAACAAAAACAACGAGATTGATCCTTGTTTCACGTTGTTAGTTCAGATCTCTGGTTTTTGGATCGATGCATGTTGTTGTTAATAGCATCTTCATTGCAGATTAGATGATACAGATTCGAGGGTATCAATGACTTCTACTGCTACAGGAATGAAGCGATCCTGTTTCGGATTGTTCAACCTAACTGGTCGAGGAGGAGGAGGAAAGACGAAGAACACATCCAAATCCTTTAGGGAAGGCGTCAAAATCGGATCCGAAGGCTTAAAAACAATCGGAAAATCTCTAACATCAGGCGTGACACGAGCTGTTTTCCCTGAAGATCTAAGAGTGTCCGAGAAGAAAATCTTTGATCCTCAAGACAAAACACTTTTGTTATGGAACAGAATGTTCGTTATCTCCTGCATCCTTGCTGTCTCTGTTGATCCTCTGTTCTTCTATCTCCCGATTGTCGATAACTCAGGAAACTGCATTGGAATCGACTCTAAACTAGCTGTGACAACTACGACACTGAGAACGATCATCGATGTTTTCTACCTTACACGAATGGCTCTTCAGTTCCGTACAGCTTATATCGCTCCTTCTTCTCGTGTGTTTGGAAGAGGTGAGCTTGTGATCGACCCTGCGAAGATCGCTGAACGCTACTTGACTCGTTATTTCATTGTCGACTTCCTCGCAGTCCTTCCTTTACCTCAGGTAATTAAGAAAAAGCTTCAATGTTCATGATGCTTATTTACTAAAGCTTCAACCTTTGTGTGTATGCTTTGCACTGAGCCTTAATGTTTGAGTTTTACTATTTACTAAAGCCTCAATTCTTTGTGTGTTACTAACTCATTGGATATGCATTGATTCCTTGAACTTGTTATTCCTGGTGTTGTTCTTGCAGATTGCAGTGTGGAAATTTCTTCATGGATCTAAAGGAACAGATGTATTACCAACGAAACAGGCGATATTACACATAGTTATCACTCAGTACATACCAAGATTCGTTAGGTTTTTTCCTTTAACATCAGAGCTCAAGAAAACAGCAGGAGCTTTCGCTGAAGGTGCTTGGGCTGGTGCTGCTTATTATCTCCTCTGGTATATGCTTGCAAGCCACGTAAGCGTTTCAAAATCTACCCATCAGCATTAGGTTAAGTTTTAGACAACCGCTTTGTTCTTTCTTTCTGTCTCTTTTTCTTAAAAAAATCTATATACTTTGGCAGATAACTGGCGCATTTTGGTACATGCTGTCAGTGGAACGTAATGATACATGCTTGAGATCCGCTTGTAAAGTCCAGCCAGATCCGAAACTCTGTGTTCAGATTCTGTATTGTGGCAGCAAATTTATGAGCAATCGCGACACTGAATGGACCAAATCAGTACCTGATCTTTTCAAGAACAACTGTTCTGCCAAAAGCGATGATTCGAAATTCAACTATGGGATCTATAGCCAGGCTGTGTCTTCTGGTATTGTATCGTCGACAACTTTTTTCTCCAAGTTTTGCTATTGTCTTTGGTGGGGTCTTCAAAACCTCAGGTAAAAAACATTGAAATCGACTAATAACTGTTTAGCTTGTGGGATTAATTATCATCTTCGGTGTTTTCGTGTACAGCACGTTAGGTCAAGGGCTGCAAACAAGTACATATCCAGGAGAAGTTCTGTTTTCAATTGCAATTGCTGTAGCCGGGCTTCTCCTGTTTGCACTTCTCATCGGGAATATGCAGACCTATCTTCAGTCACTTACGGTTCGTCTAGAGGAGATGAGGATCAAAAGACGCGATTCCGAACAGTGGATGCACCATAGGTCACTTCCACAGAACCTGAGAGAACGGGTCAGACGCTATGATCAATACAAATGGTTAGAAACAAGAGGAGTCGACGAGGAAAACATAGTCCAGAGTTTACCAAAAGATCTCAGAAGAGACATCAAACGCCATCTTTGTCTGAATTTAGTTCGCAGGGTAAGTACTTTTACTAAATTAGAATGTGAAGTGCCTAAAGATTCTATAATTAATTCACAAGGGAGAATGTTCTTTTTGTTTTTGGTAGGTTCCTTTGTTTGCTAATATGGATGAGAGATTACTAGACGCGATCTGTGAGAGACTGAAGCCGAGTCTATACACAGAGAGCACTTACATAGTGCGAGAAGGAGATCCGGTTAACGAAATGCTCTTCATTATCAGAGGCCGGTTAGAGAGCGTAACGACAGATGGTGGAAGAAGCGGTTTCTTCAACAGAGGGTTATTGAAAGAAGGTGACTTTTGTGGTGAAGAGCTTCTGACTTGGGCGCTTGACCCTAAAGCAGGCTCAAACTTACCTTC
This sequence comes from Iljinskaea planisiliqua, assembly GCA_900108845.1. NCBI lineage: Eukaryota > Viridiplantae > Streptophyta > Magnoliopsida > Brassicales > Brassicaceae > Iljinskaea > Iljinskaea planisiliqua. Next base: position 8,462,958 of record FNXX01000009.1, read on the forward strand.
TTCTACAAGAACAGTGAAGGCTCTAACTGAAGTAGAGGCTTTTGCCTTAGAAGCTGAAGAGCTCAAGTTTGTGGCAAGTCAGTTTAGGCGTCTTCACAGTCGTCAGGTTCAACAGACATTCAGGTTTTACTCTCAGCAATGGAGGACTTGGGCTGCTTGTTTTATCCAAGCCGCTTGGCGTCGACATTTAAGAAGGAAAAACGCAGAGCTTAGACGTAAAGAAGAAGAAGAAGAAATGGATTATACAGATGATTATGATTATGATGATAATATGGGTATGGTTACAAGGAGTGATAGTTCGGTTGGTTCAAGTTCTAGATTGCGTTCCACGGTACTGGCATCAAGATTTGCTGCTAACGCACTTAAGGGTCATAAGCTAAGAGTCTCCGAGAGTTCAAACAGTTTGATGAATCTGCAAAAGCCACCAGAACCTGATTTTGATGCTCTTGATACAGAGTAATTAAGCTAAGTACTTAGAATCTTCTCTTAATACCTAAAACTTCAGAACAGAGTGTTAACTGTAAAGGGTCACATGAAGGTTCTTTCTTCTTCTCTTTTTTCTGGTTAAATCAACCTTTATGTACAAGAAAGTAAAATGCTGCCTTTCTCCACCATTCATTGTCATAAGCTAATGATCTCCGAGAGTTTAAATACCTGATTTTTATATTTTTGATACAGAGGAAGTCATCTAAATCAGAATGCTTCTTATACCTAAAACTTCAGAACTTATAGCTGTAAAGAGTCACATAAAGGTTTTTGTTTATGTGCAGTAAAGTTAAATCCTTTTTCGAGTATTCATTAGATATCACGAGGATCAACAAAAATCACGGATGAAGAAGAAGGTCTTGATCTACTCCAATCGGACAGTTCAGGCTCATCGGAAAGTTTCTTGAGGCACCAAAGATCTTGGGACCACGAAAGCCGTCTCCAGTGAGGAACGGCCGAAACCACCGCGTCTGAAGGGCTAATCTCGGCCGCAACAGCTCCACATCCTCCGTCGTGTCTCCCAATGTTATGCACAAAAGAGCATAAACTTTTCATGAGCCGTGGGCCGTCTTTTCCTTCCATGTGCATACCGTACATGAAATAGACCCAAAACTTGTCGAACACGTTAGGGAACGAGGGTACTTTCATCCATGGCATACAAGAATCGAGAAATCTCGAACCGGAGCAACACGCGTGAGTTAACCGGGAAACGCCTTTCATTTGCAGCCTGAATACATCTTTGGTGCTCCATACACTTAATATCGCAAAACCCCTTGGAAAATCGCGGTCTAAGCGGTCTGATTTGGGACCGTGTTTTTCCTTTGGGAATGCTATAAACGTTCCTAAGCTGTTGCGACTGGTTAAAATTGCGTCGATGTCACGAGGGAAGAATTCCGAGTCTTTAAAAACGCGGGTGTAGATTGATTCAGCGGTTTTGGTGGTTAACCGAAGGATTGTGATATCTGAACCGATCGGTTTGGAATGGGCGTGAACCGGTTGAACCAGCATTGTTGGTGTACGGAATTTGACATAGGAACATTTCTTGGTGAACAAGTTGATGGAAGGCTCGTTGGTACAATCAGTGGCCATGTACGCGTATGTTGCGCCTTGTTGTTTAAACCATTCTTCAAGTGTTTGTACCAGTTTTGTTCCTATGCCTAAGTTCCTGCTCAAGAAATCAGATTCCAATTAAAATTGATTATGGAGTAGTGCTTTGATGTATCATACTTTATCAACTAAATTTGATTTGTATAAAGGGATATAGCTTCTATGGAGATTAATTATATGAGAGGAAGGATCAACTAGGGTGGATACAAGTGTCAACAAAGGGCAACTTCTTTCTTTTGGATACATAACTATAATTTTGGAATCTATCATCAACTTTATGTTTAATCTTTATTTGTTATAAGTGGAATTGAATTCGAACTTCGAGAAAGCAAAACATATATTCTCACTCACACACACATATACATATATATGTAAATGAATATTATATAGTAATTGATTTTAGGCTAAGTGGGTTTATGTACAAGAATCTTTCTCGTATGAGCAGGAAGTTTCTATTTTGAAGTTAATGATTCTATAAAAAAAAAAAAAATTATTTTTCTTGTGTATAACCGGAAGCAAAACAAAGAAGAGGGTATCCATAAAACCGAAACGTAAGTTCATTTATTATAAAGAAAAAATAAATAAAAGAAAAAACAATAACTTCAAGAAAAAAGAACTTGTGAACAAATTAAATGTTTCTTTGTCACGTTTATGATCATTAGATAACGGTAATTGCAAATCACTCGTATCCATGATTATTGTGGAAATACATGAGAGAAGAAAAACTAAAGTAAAAGGAAAAACCTTTACAAGTTGATTTAGTGTCTTTTTTGTCAACAAGTTAATTAAGTATAAAGAAAAATAATAATTACCGATGGGAAGGTGAAACACGAAGACCAAGAACATAAGCGAGTTTGACATAAACTGAGTTTCCTCTGGTCACAGTTTTAACACATCCTCTTACAACTCCCACCACCTTTCTTCCTTGTCCATACTCTGCAACCTACGTACACACCACGCATTTTTATATCTTCATTTTTTATTTTAATCATATAAATTCGATATAAGGAAACTTGTAGTCAGACTCGCATTTATTGCAACCAATAACGCACCTATACATGATCAACTAGTGAACGTGTAAAGAAATTGTTAATTGATATGTCAAATAGAATAACTATTGTTTTACCAGCATAGTGTGAGAGGGGAAATGACGGACGCGACGAACCGGATCGCCTAAGAGATCGGAGACCATTACCGGTTTGCCATGCGGTCCGGTTTCGTCGCATTTACTCTCCATCTCCTCCACGTCACGCTTGTCTGTTTCTTCATCGTATTCTCTCACCACCACCGCAGCCGCAACTGTCGCCGCCGCTATTTTACTCGACATATTTGCGTTTTCCCGTGTCGAGACGAAGAATATGCAAATGATGGGTCTTTTTTTTTTTTTGAGAGAGAGAGAGTTTCTTGATTTATTGGTGGTTAAGTTGGGGTTATTTCGTGATGTCATGTATATATATAGAGATAGAGACGACTACGAGGCAGATTTGTAAAGTTTATGGGAACCTTTTTATTATTTAAATTTTTCTTTAAACAAATCAATTATGCATGCAACAATAGTCTTCACATTTTATCTTTTATAAATCATCAGATTAATGCTTCACGTAAACCGGTCTGTTCATGCAACTTCCGGGAGGTCAATTTTGAATTAGTTATTGTGTAATCGGAAATAAGATAGGAAATCTGATGATCGATAGATAAAAAAAAAAACTATACCAATTAATCAAATATTTTTTGATATATAATATTGAGCCAAATATTTATGTTTAAGAAAATTTAGCATTAACCACTACGGTCTATATGATAAACCATATGCAGAGCTTAAATCCTACAAAATTAGGGTCAAATATAAACTAATCAATCGGGTCACTCTCTCTAAACAAGAAATATAAAAGTCTGGAAGTTGATTAAGTATTAGTCAGATATGAATGCTCTAAAGATTAAGAAAGGAGACTAAAGTCGTACAGCATTAACATATAAAGCTTATGGAGGAAAAATGAAGTAAAGTTAATCAAGGATTCAAGGCATATGTAGTTAGTGCATATGGCGGCGGTTCTTTACGCTAAACTATTGTTATTATTCAGTGATATATAATATACACAAATGGCATATAAGATTTATGACTTACTTAAGACCACATATATGTTTTTATATTTTGTTTGTTTTTACTAGATTTTGATTCTGAAAACAATTTACTATTATCAACCAGTTGTTATTTATTATATACAGACAGTAAGATTGCCAGTGCATGGCTGTTGATTAGATGATTATGACATAACGTAATTCACGAAAATACTAAATTATCTGATTGATAAAAATCGAATTTTAGTAATGGACAAACGTCAGGTTCAAATAATTGAGGACTTGAGTGTGCTAAATATTGGTGAATCTTATATATAATGGAATATGGAATTAGAACATCATTTGATAACAACAAAACAAGAAATAGAAAACATCGTATAAATGAGGCAAACAGAAAATGTCAACAACAACAAATATATATATTAATATTATCTTTTTATTTCAACAAACATATTACATTTATCATGATTTTTTCCTCGAAATTTTGTTGTTCTCTTTGGCTCGCTCTCATTGGCTAATTAATGATCCGTTTTAGATTGTGTTTGTCTGTCTTTGATGTAAAGATCATCGACGACCTAGTGTTAGAACATGTGATAAGCACTTCATACCTAATCCAATATCCAAACGATAACTATCTACCACTAAGAAACTAATTAATATCCTCAGCGCGAAATGATCAATGTACGTACAAGTCGACAGCACATAGAATGTAGGTTCATTTTAATTGTTGTGAACAGAAAATATAAATGTAGTATATGATTGATCTTTACTGCACTAAAATCTCAATTTCTATAAACACAATCTCATTGTTCTTTGGGATATATATATATATATATATTGGTCCGAGAAGAAAAAAAATAGATATTTCTAATATGATGATGGAGAAAACATTTAGGATAAGAATCCGTTATTGAGAGTGCCTCATATGCCATATTAGATAATTTCTTTCTTATGGATAAAAGAAGGTGTGCTCTTATTTCTTACGCAGTTTGCCTTTTGCAATTTCTTATGAATTTTCTTTCATTTAATAACTATGAAATATTATTACTAACTTATTAAAAGACTTGAAACCACACGCCTCTTTAGAAGGAAACAAACAACGATTTTCTAAATATAGGTGATGGGAGAAGAAGATAAACACACTCACTTTCTTTCCAAGTTCTAAACATTTATGCTACACATCTTTAGATAACTAGCGAATTGTGTTTAAAAAAAAAGAATTTACTACCTCTTCGGATGAACATCAGCTCCAAAACTTTCAGATAATCCAAGAGTCGTAATTTGTAACGAGTTATAAAAGTTTTCGTTCCATGGTATAAAAGAAAGTTAAGCTACAAGTTTATTCCTATCTTTGATAATGGAACAAGTTCTAATTCACTCCCCACATGCATGTATATTAATTATATACGATATCCTTTTATGAGTATCATATCTTAAATAAATAATAAATTAATTATGTTGTTAATGATTTCATACATAGGCGAGAATGATTTGTGAGATTAAAAATAACAATTGAGGGTATAACTTTTAGTTATACTATAAGTTAGTGAAAAAGGTAGAATTTCATATTGTTTTATTTTTTATTTTTGAGAAAAGGTGGAAAACTTCAAGTTTATTCTATGCTTTCTCTGTCATTTTTAAAAATAATATTAAACGTCATATTTTTATTACAACTTTAGAATATTTACGATAATTTTATTTGTTAATAATAAAAAATTATCGTTCATATTATTTTTTGTTAGAGGAAAAATCAATAATATTTTGATAATCATTCATATTCATTATATGTGGCAAGTCCAAAGAATGTCCATAAGTATATTATTTTTTAAAGAGTTTATTCTCTTCTACTTTATTTCACATCTTGATGTCTTATAAATTAATTAATCAATAATCAAAGTAACTCAACCAATCATAACAATATATAATAATGATTTTTTAACTGAGTCACGTAAAAAGTAAGCGGTATTAAATTCCATATAGTATTGAATACAATACCGATCATTAAAAACTTATAAAAAGAATCCGATCATACGACAATCGCTGATCAAAATTTAGAGAAAAATTGATCTATCCATGGAACACAAAAACATTTGCATCTAATTGGTCCTATATGACTGTGATGGTTGTATCAATGTATTGGGCCAAAAGTTATTGAGGCCCATTTAGAAACCCAAAAATCAGTTGTTCGAAGGAGAGATTTGAGATTCTCTGGTAAAAAACAGAGAAGAGGAAGAGAGATCGGGAGAAGAAGACGTAAGCGAGATGGGAATAGTGGCGGCGATCGGAGTTCTGCTGCCATTTCCGTTCTACTGGTGGCTGTGGACGAATCCTCAGTCATGGGTCGATCTCTGCGGCCAAGGAACAGACCCGTCAATGATGATGGCGCGAGTGTCTCACGTGCTCAAGGCTGCTCAGCTCCTCTCTCTCTTCTCCGTCGCCTCTCTCTCCTGGCCTCCGCTCTACTTCTGGCCCCTCATGGCCTTTGGCCAGTTTCTCAACTTCAGGTCCAATCTCTTGTCTTCCTGTTTCTGTCTCATTTTGTTGGATCGAGATCGAATCGAATGAAAAAGCAGGAATCTTTAATTACTCCACCCATATATAATTGTTTGTGAAAGTTTTTGTCTTTTCCCATGTCTCAATCATCGAATCTGGTCTTGTAATGTTTTGATAGGTCACGTATTTGCAAAGTCTTCTATATCAACTGCTAGGTGAAGTTGTTGTAATAAATCAAGTGATGTTTGTTTGAAGCGGGAGCTAAAGAAATGAAAAACTTTGTGCAAAGTTGTTAAAAAAGGTCGCATCTTCTTTGCAGGGTATATCAACTGTTAGGCGAAGCTGGAACATATTACGGAGTTCGATTCGGGAAGAACATACCATGGGTTACAGAGTTCCCATTTGGGGTCATCAGAGACCCACAGTATGTTGGGAGCATCTTGTCTCTATTGGCTTGCCTCTCTTGGGTTCCATTCCAATACATCCTCCTCTGGTGTCTCGGTTATGTCTTCATGATGCTACTCGAGTCTAAGGAGGATCCAAGTGCTCGTGCCAAATCCGTCTCCTGATTTCTTTAATTTGTAGAGCTTAACTCCCATGAACGTCAGGTCATTTTAGTTACCACGTATCTTGTTATTTGACTCTTTTTATTCTAAGCTTTTGCTTTGTTCTTTTGTACCCAAACTATATTTTACAGTTCCATGGATAACGCAGTTAGAGTTTATATTTTGAAACAGCTATGAGATTCCGATTATTTTGACCTATATGCCAAAGCAATATTTCGAACATCTTCTATAATGATATACTTGCCCGTTCAAAACAACAATCATTCTCTATTGGATTCTGGGCTTCACGCAAGCCCATGGATATTGGGCTTCCTCGACGATATTATTTTGAAGAAATTTTTTTTGAGTAATCTGAATTTATTTTGAGTTTCGTAGATGATTTTATACAAATTTAAAATATAAAAATATTTATATGGATTATGAATTTTATGTTTTAAATATTTTATTTCTGACACATGAATTATAGTGTTATAAACATAGACAAGACCACTTTTTGTACTCAACTGCCTCCCGACGATTTGATTCCTTTTGTGAGTATTTTTCGGCCTTTTATAAGAAGGAATTTGTCTGTGGACTAACTACAACTTTTGTCTTTGCATAAATTAATACAAGACAAAAACATTCCTGATCTACTAAGCACTGTCCACTTAGCAATCATTCAGCAAGAAATTACTTTTTTAAGTTTTATAGATCTTAAAACATACTATAAGTTTGGGCGTTATCGGGTTAAAATCTAAGACCCTGTTCGGATCCGATCAATTGATGAAACGGATGAAACTTGAGAACAAATACTTCTGAGATTTGACCCGCTTTATCCGGGTCGGGTCCGGCTCATAACTAAAAAAAGGAGCGGAGGAACTGAAACGATGACGTTTTAAACTATGACTGGCTAACGACAACTTCTCTTCCTTGTTACTCTTCCTCACTCTCTCTTCCTTCAATTTCGATTCCTTTCGTTCTCGATCGGAAAAGTCCTCTCCTTTTTTTTTCTTTTTGGTTCTCCGAAGTCAAAAAGGATATTTCTCGTCACTATTCCAAAGATTTTGTTTTGTTTTTCCCTGATACTAATACTTTCTTGTGTATATGTAATTAAACCATACTCATTCCCGTGATCCCCAAAATGAGCGAGCAACTTGGGCTCGCCTTTGATTTCGCTAGAAGGTTTCTTCTTAGGAATGTGTAAATTTTAGGTGACGACTTTCATTTTAGTAAATGCAGCTACTTGTTTTCTAGGGTTTCTCGAATTTGGTGCAAAAATCTCTTGGAATTGGCTTTTTGGGAATTTGCAATTCTTAGTCAGTGATCCAGAGAGCTGTGATTCACGAGAGCATTTCTCCAAAAGTCGGAGACTGTAGGTCAATGTCGGCTCCACCGAGAGTCCGGTCTGTGGATTCCGCCGACCGAGAATTCCGATCAGTTCTTGGTCCCGCCGGCAACAAGCTGCAGCAGAAACCGGTGTCAAAGCCGGTGAAGAAGCCCGTGCCTGATACTACGAAAAACCTTACCTTTACGGCGAAGAAAATGCCGCAATGCTCTCCTCAGAGCCCTTCAATTCTCAGGCGAAACGGTATCTCGTTGAACGCTTCGTATTCCTCGGAGGCGTCGTCTTCGTGCGAGTCCTCGCCGTTGAGTATGGCGTCTACTTCGAGCGGGAAGAGGGCTTTGCGTCGTAGCGGGTCCAACTCTTCATCGTCACTGAGAAGGAATCTGACGGAGGACAGAGATGAAAAGGCCGGTGGCTCCGGCGACTGCTTCTCTGATGGCCGTAAAAGATGCGCTTGGATCACTCCCAAATCGGGTAATAATCATTTTCTCAATCTCTCTTATTACTCAGTTCCAGCTTTTGTCGGAATACAATTGCTTCCACGTATTAGTTAGCATATGCAGTTGATGCTTGTCGTTACCGGTTAAGCAATTGAAGTGTCTGTGTCCTTCAAATGGTTCTGAGTTTGAGTAGTTAGTGTTTGAATGTAGAACTCAAATCTTGAGTATTGCTTGGCGATGAGGCAGATCTCTATTGAACAAAGACCTCAGAGAGAGGAATTGTAGAGATTAGTTGATTCGTCATTTCTCTATACTCATGGGCTTAGGCCTTAACTTTATCTCGGCTTGAATCTTTTCCTCTGCTATGACTTGACGGATCATTTTGTTTTTTTGTTTGTTTTTATTTCGTGTTAAAGACCAATGTTACATTGCTTTCCACGACGAAGAGTGGGGAGTTCCTGTCCATGATGACAAGTACGTGATGATCTTTCTCTAACCGACTATCTTTGCTTAGCCTGACAGATGCTCTTTGTGGATTATAAACGCCCTTATTCGTTAAACTGTTTGCAGGAAACTTTTCGAGTTATTAAGCCTCTCTGGTGCTCTTGCGGAATTGTCCTGGAAAGACATTCTTTCCAAAAGACAATCATTCAGGTAGCTAGAACCAAAAGTCTTATTAACGGTAGCATCTCCATCTTCTTATGAGCTTGAATCTCAAATGCTTTCGCTTTGTTTAAACAGGGAAGTTTTCATGGACTTTGATCCAATTGCTATATCTGAACTAACTAATAAAAAGATAACATCCCCTGAGACTGTTACCACCTCGTTACTATCAGAGCAAAAGCTACGGTCAATTCTCGAGAATGCAAACCAAGTTCGCAAGGTATGAACCTGATCGTAGTTTGTGTATTTATATATTCACTCTTTTGACTTGTATTGATTTTCTCCGTTCCAGATAATAGCTGAGTTTGGATCATTTGACAAGTACATTTGGAACTTCGTTAACCAAAAGCCTACTCAGAGCCAATTCCGATACCCACGCCAAGTCCCTGTGAAGACTTCCAAAGCCGAGTTGATAAGTAAAGACCTTGTTCGCAGAGGCTTTCGCAGCGTTAGTCCAACGGTTATTTACTCGTTCATGCAAACAGCTGGTCTCACAAACGACCATCTCACCAGCTGCTTCAGACACCAAGAATGCATATCCAAGGACGAGACCGGTTCTTGAAGGAAACCCAAGAACGTCCAAGAGAGAGAATAGTTTAACATTGTGCTGCTTAGTTTTGTTATTCTGCTGTGTTTGCATTTGTACAGATGTTTTTGTTGTCAAACTAGGAGGAGTTGCTAAGCCGAATTATTGGAGATTGCATGAAAACAATTATATGTTACATTTTCAGTATCGCAATGGATTATAATCTACTCTCCTTCTCTCATATAGCAAATTCAATCTAAAAACACTAATATAATTTGAAACTAAACTATTTCTCGGTTTGATTCTGTTGATACAATCTCCCCGTAACAGCTGCTGCTAATGCTGCTGTAAAGTTAGGATCTTTGGTCAAGGAAGAAGCCATTTGCTCCACCAAAAGTTTCTGAACTTCTGGAAAATCGATTCTTGATGGGCTCGTCACTCTCTTGGATTCAGTCAGATCAACGGTAGTCACAGGCTCAGCTAAGCTACGACTTCCGTTGGCTGCAGCTGCTGGTGCAGCCGGACCACCAAGAGAGATGTAACGGTTTAAGCCACTGTTTGAATCGATCTGCGACGGCATTGGATGGTTATGTTCACCCTCATAAGTCGCTACCAACACGGACTGATCCTCAACACTTCTCTGAACCTGAAGACAAAACAATTACAAAATCAGACTCAGATTAATAGGCCTAACAAGAAACTTCTATTGATTTCATTTCCGGTTCATATTTGTAGCGAAAATCTTTTTATTTTCTTTTTCTTATTAGTACCTTCTTTTTGACAGAACAGCTTGGAGCACAAGCACATTTGAAGTAAGCTCTTGGAGAGGGATTGTCTCTAGTCACTTTCTGTCCATATTTCCTCCATTGATACCCGTCTTTCACAACCTATAAGAAACAGCTTCGAAAATCAATAAACCATATAGACTAAAGTTATTAAGAGATGTGTCCTAAATTTACTAGTTTTCATGAAAAGCTTACAAGGGTAGTGTCAGAAGCTTCGGTCTTGTAATAAACCCTTGAGACTTTCTCCTTCACAACAGTCTCTTCTCTCTGCTTCTTACACAGATACTGATCATCCTGATCCGTAGAGCTACTCTCCGACACTCCAGCGATAACCGCCGAACTAACTGCGTCTTCTCTCGCAGGAGATTTGCGTTTCTTGGGAGGACTGATTTGGCCTGTCTCGACCATGTTGCTCTTGTTAACATATTCCAACAGCTGTTTCCTCAAGACGTTGTAGTTGTCACACATCAAAGTTAGCATCTCCGAGAGCTTCTTGTTCTCAGCACTCACTCGGTTTAATTCGTCCACCAATGCAGTTGTCTGCAATCAATCATTTAAATATATTGCATGAAGTTAGTAACCACATGTATTAATATATCATAACTTTACACGACCCATGATCTTCTGTTACAAATAAATGTGAAGAATTCAGCACATGAATTAGTAGCAAGCCTTTTTTCATAGGCTAAAATACTAGCAAAAGTTTTTTTTTTTCTTTTAAAAGTTTATAAAATATATATACCAACTATATCTTAAAATCTTTGTGTGAATACATATACATGTGCGCATGTAAATATATTTACAGGAAACATATTTACATATGCAAATCTGTAGATATTTGCGATCGTAAATATATTTAATGAAATAGTAACGAATTTCGGGTAGATGTGTGTGTTAATGAACTTTTTTGAAGATGTAAAGGATCGATAATACGAGAGAAGCATACCGTGGAATCTTCTTCAACTCGCATACGAGTAACACCAATGGTGAGATCTAAAGAAGTATCGACCAAAGACGATGAATACTGGTCCATGGATGTATAAGGGATATATATGTACGATGAATCTGCTTGAATCTGGATTCTTTGTGGGTATGTATATCTGTGGAAGTTCCTTAAGCTGAGGAAGAAAGTTGAGAGATTCGTAGTAAGAGTCGACCTTATTGGGTTCTTCTTTGTTCTCTTATGGGATTGTGGAAGAAGGAATGATATTTGATTCTATATATAAAGGGGAAGTTTTAAGAGGAAACTAGATGGAAAGAGAGAAAGAGCAGCATGTGCTTTTCATTTTCATGCAATAAACAAATGGTCTTATCATATTCATTTTACTTTTAGTCTTTAGATTCAACTCGTCTCTCTCGGGTCCACACTCGCACACACGTATTTGGTCCAATCCTTATTACCACGGGACCATTTCTTTACTAATTTTAATATTGTATGCTCTTGATTTTTATTTTATACGCTTGGTTGACATTCTTTTTTTTTTTATCTAACAAACATATGATTGGTTCTGCTGTCGAGTAAATATAACTATAAACTATTTCCACGTTTTCCTCTGAGATGTCAGTTGTTATTTTCTAATTTTTTTCCCCATAACAATGTCCAAACCCAAACTTCATCTCTAAGAAAAAATCAAATTAATATTCTTACAATTTTTAGACATTTACTATAGCCAACTGTAATTGAAAACATAGTAGGAGGGTTCGGATTATACTCTCTAAACTTTAATGATAAATATTTTAAACTACCAAACCACCATATATTTGGCTTACCAATTACTATATATACAAGTCTACGCTATTTTATATCTAGAATTTGTGATCATTTCGATTGTTCATGAACTGAACATGCAAAGCAATGCTTAATATCTATGCTAACATCGGGACATGTGGTTTCAACCAAACAAAGAAAACGAATCAACAAATATTCTAAAACAAACTTAAAGCGTGATTCAACACATGTGTTATTATCTTATTTTGTTATAAAATATCATTAACAGACCTTAACACTATAAAATAACTACCTTGTTATGTAACAATATACAAGGCATGCGGGAAAAAAGAACGATGAATATATGATTATAATAATGAATGTAGTGAAGGCGTGCTTAATTAGAAAGATTATTCTGTTTAAGAATTAGTTGCTTGCGTTTGACGAGAAATAATAATTTGTACGATGTGTATAAGTAATAGTATAATAGAGTGTGCGGAACGTGGTTTATATGTTTCTAACGCGAGTCGCAATGATAATTGGGAGATTCTTCGGGCGGTCATTAGTATTAAAGTATTTATGTATACGTGTGCCTTGTTCAGTTGTTCGGTCAAAGTCAAGCCGACACGGCTTTTCAAAAACAATTGGACAAGTGACGATATACTAATGTCTAATAGATGACGAACTTTATCAAATCTTAGTTTCCTTCTTCATACGTTTGATTTTTATGAACCCAGTTTGGTTTACTACTAGTTTTTAATTCTACTTATAAACTTTAACAAATATAAATCGTTGACAAAAATAATAATAATAATAATAACATTTATAAATCGTAATTCTGTTGAGTCAAGCCTACTCGGCGTCTCACAAACTACTGGAAACTTGACAAATATAGATTCCTTTTTCTCTTTTTCAGTTTTTTTTTTCTTGGTTTATTTACCTTACGATTCAAAAATGTCAAAATATCGTAATTACTCGAATTATTTATGCGCAGGATTAGAGATAATAACGGAAAACATATATTGGCCTCAAGTATATCCACTATCTGAAAAAGAAACTTGACTGAGCTAGAGATGGAATCACCATCTACCGATCATTTTGGACTTTGTCCTGCATTACAATATATAATGATTATTCCTTTCACATCTTATTCACGTACAATTTTTTTTTTTTTTTTTAACTTGACTGATGAGTCTCGGATATGAAGTTTCTATTTGACAGCGATTGGCGAATTTACAAATGTTTATAAATAAATGAAAATAAATATTTTAAAAACATTTAAAAATCTCAGGCATTGTAGTAAATCTCACTTTGAAAATTTAGGATGAAATCTTGTTGTTGCAGAACTCTATAACCTATTAACCCTATAAATTTAATCATAATAGATCACGTTTTACCAATTATATTTGTGGCAGTTACAGTAATCAAACGGCTAAAAATACGAATTCATATTGGTTAATATCGTAAAAGAAAAGTGTGGCTGCTGATAATAGTTTATTGATTAAGAAATAAGTTGAATTAGGTTGGTTCTTGGTTCTTACAACACTCACGGAACAATTTGGTCATAAACCAGAATGGCTTATTTTGCAAAGAACAAAAAATCTCATAACATGAGATTGTTTAGAAACAAGGATTAAATCATCTCGAATGAAGTGTTAGTTTAGATGCAATGAACAAATACACAAAAGTCTTCTATTTTGTTTTTTTTGTTGGTCAAGCAGTCCATATGCATGTTTAGGAATAAATATGATGTCCAAAACAAAAAATCTGGCCGACCAAAAATAATCGAAATTGTAGAGACGAAAAGAAAAGAAAAATTTAAGTCGGTGATGGGATATTGGACGTCACTGGTGATGATGAAGTGAGGAAAATGAAAATACAAGTGGACAAAAAATCAACAAAAAGCAAAGCTATTTTCGTCCAGAAGACAGAACATAAGCGAAGTAACGAAAGCACGGTTCCTTTCCTGTATTTTGAAGACTTTGACCTCTTTGACCGTTGACCACGTTGACTCCAAAACACCTTACACACGAGTGTTTGGTTTAACTCCATTCCTTACCTGCCTGTCTTCTTCTTCTTTTTAGCAAATCGCCATCCAAATTATTTTTTTTAAAGTGCATGATTTAAGATTTAAGATTTAAGATTGAGAAAACAAAAGTTATAAGATCCGTACATTTTATTAGACTGGGAAAAGGGAATATCTCTTGCCATAACCAGTTCACAAATTAACTAACTTGCCTTATGCTGAGATAGGCGTAGCACTCAATGATTAATTTCACCCAAATTAAGATCAATCAGTTAATAAAGATCAATTGGACTTATTAAATAAATGATTTATTAAGTAACTGATTTATTAAGTCGTATAAATCGTACAAAAACTGAAAAGACAATAATATTAAACATTGATCAACAGAGAAATTAATATTACATTCAATAATAGATGTGCAATGCATTCAATTAACATATAAGTTTTACAGTATAAATCGTTATTTATTAAAAAATCTATGATATGCGAAAAATAAAAAGCAAAATATTTATATACAATTAATTTTAAAAAATGGATTTTGATATAAAAAAGAGTTACAAATTTTATTATTTCGATTTTAACATCTATTGAATATATATAAATATAAGTGTACATTTCCGTTAGTAATAAGACATGGATAATAAACTATAGAAAAAATTCTTAATTTGTTTTTCAATTTGTGTAAAAGTTTCGCACCAATACTATAGCTATTTGTGGAACGAAAATAAGTATTAGAGTTCTAACTTCTGGCAAAAATGTTAAACAAACTTTCAATTCTAATACTTTTTTATTTTTAAAACAAACCATTGTCAATGGTTTTTATTTTCTTTGTGAGTAGTATTCTCTATCTTGGACCTCTTGGTTAGTTAAGCAGTAGGTCCACTAAAGATGCATTGAACTTAGCTAAATGAACAAAAAAAGGCCGTACAATTCAAGGGTTCATGAACTAACAAGTAACAAAGGTCTAAAACATGTGTTGTCTACTAATATTAATATGCTTTTCTTAATTCCTATCGCCTTTTTGGAAATGGTCTTCTTGTTTTTGTTTTTAGTGTCCATGTTCACTTCATTTTACGACCAAGTATGAAAACCAACGACTAATAATGCCAAATCTTAGATTCTACTCTTGCGCATATTAATTTTACTTTTCTTCGATTGATATCCCACGTCATCTTATATTCCTAATTTAGTAGTTCGTTTCTGGTATATGAAAAGGGCTGCATAATACATTTCCCCTTTGATAGTTGTGATATATTTCAATAAACGAACTCTAACCTTATAAATAAAACTGAAACTAAATTACAACATACTGCGACATAAAATTAATAAGTGATTCTTCAAAAATACACGTTATCATAAAAACGAAGTCATATGTATCCACATACGTCTTACTATGATGGTGATCTTAGCCATCAGAGCAACAGTGTGTTTCCGTGAATTACACGTTTTTCTTTGACATTTATTTTGTATATTAATACTTTAATTCAGAGGGTTTCGAATTGGCTTCACGTTTCTTTTGTCACGTATCTGTTTTGTTTTATCGAAATAATCATTATATTTTTCTTTATGGTAGATGGCCGACCAAAACAAAAAGGACTTGACCATAAATTAATATAATATTTACGGTTTCTACAGATTCATATATTCTCCTGACGAATTCGTTGTAAGAGTCTAATTGGCAATTCAGTGCACGAACGTGCCTCTATATAAGATAAACCAATGTTCAAAAATTTTGGTCTAGACATTTGACTAAACACTTAAATATATACATTCATTAAAATCCTATCAACCGTATAGCTATTACCTACGTTTTCTTAACATTTGAGATAAATGAATGAAATGTTAATCCTAGTTTCATGCTACTAGTCCTATCAGATTATTTTTTATCTGGAAATAATATATTAATTAACCTATAAAATTGACGAATGATGAATGTATAATTGACGAATATGTAAGAGCATATTGCTCTTCGACAGGAGACTGAAACTTAACTGAAAAACAGAAAGATACCAACCATTAATTAAGATTCTAAAAAGACAACCATTGTGGTATATATGAAAATATATAATGCCTGTTATTATGTTTGTTATATTACATGCACTTTAAAAATCGGTGTTAATTACTTCATGTATAATTAAGTTTAAGTCTAAATTTAAAATTTGACTGATTATTCAAAAACAAAAATCACAGAAATACTAAACATATGTGATATACTTTTATATATATAATTTTTCCTTTTTTTGGGTCAAGTACTGATATATATAGTTTAAATTTACTTTTCTTACTGGGAAGACGGAACTAAAAAAAGTAGTTATAATCTCACTAAAAGCCCAAAATTTCGAAGTCGTAATGAAAAGCCCAAGAGATACTTGTCTTCGTGTTTCTCGTATCTCACTAAAAGCCCAACATTTTAAAGCTATAATTAAAAGCCCACATTTAATATTCAACGCATTAATCCGATCCCAGCTTCATATCTCACAGCAGTCAAGTATCACCCCATCTTTATCAAGTAATATATATATATATAATGATAATACATTTTGTCACATTATTGTCGCGATCACTTCACACATATATCTACATCCGTAGATTCTGTAAATATGTTCGATATACATATATACATTTATATATATGCTCGTGTCGCGATCATTTCATATACATCCGCACCGGTAGATTCTCTACATATTTTTCAATGGACTACAATAACTGCACCGAGAATAAGATAAGAACGCATGTATACACATAACTACCTCAACATTTCATATATTGCCAAATAAAATCATATCTAATTGTATCTACTGATGTTACCTTGACTGATAAACTTTTACTTTCAAATTGCAGTCCAAAACTTTAGTACATAAATTGGATATCGACTTTAAATTAGACCAACTTTTAACATTACACACTTTTTTTTTTTGTTTAAGCTTCTTTTTAATTGATTACAAATCAAGATATGTCATCCTAAAACCATATAAGCCTTTTTAAAAAATCTAATTAAAAAAAGTTATTCTGTTGAAAACAAATGTTTTTTGTTTAAATGTTTTTTGGGGAAGGGAAAGAGATATAAATTGCAATCAATGGCTCATAACTTAGTGCGTACGGCTTGAAGGCAATATAACAAAGAAACAGTCGTAAAACTTTATTCTTCCGTCTTGAAAAGAATTATTCCCTTTCTCAACCTTTCTCTTTTAGAAAATTCTTCGTAGAGTTAAAGTACTAATCTTCAGTCTCTAGACTCTCTACTATCTTAACAGCGAGCTATAGTATTGTTTTCAGGTGGAAAAATTATAATTTATTTATCCTTTTTAAAAGTAGTAATAAGTGAGATATCTCACAAGCAACAAAATGTGATTTTTTTTGTTCAGATAAAAAAAATCAAGGCTTCTCAATCATACAGTCCCTTTGTTCTTAATTACTTGGTGTTTTACTTTATTTTTATTGTTTTACAAAAAAAATTGATTTTCTAAATTTTTATTCATTTATAATAGTAAATATTAATGAATGATACTACTTAAAAAATATATAGACATACTAAAATATTAGTATTATTAGCTGATGGTTATAAAAAGATATGAAAATAATATATTTAAAAGCAGACATTAATTATTTTTAATCTGTGTGAAAAATCTAAAACATTAAATACCGAAGAAAGTAATTAATATAATATTAAAATCTCTAACAAACAAATTTGGAATTTTACAACCTACTCTAATCTCAGATTAGATTATTTAAAAAAAAAGTTCTTCTTCCACTTGTGTAACAAATAGTGTTGTGTTCTCCCTAAAACATACGTCACAAATAAATTTATTTATATTTGGATTAATATTTTAGGCTTCTATAAATATACTGTTATTAAAATAACAACAAAATAAAAGAGGATTGTTGATTACGGGTCAAGGAAAGCCATCCATTTACACTTTTCATAGAGAATCTATGGAAAACTGCAAAGTGAGTGGGACCCACCTCGATCGAGATCCAATCGTTACACACACGCGCGAAACTTCACCTGGGACCCACCACCTACTTGTTTATGTTAATATCTTTAGATTATATTAAAAAAGGACCAATCGGCTATAAATGCTTTCCGGTTACACTAATTGTTTCATAATTACTACTTATCTAAAATAGTTTAACTTAAAAGCTTTCTACGATTTTAGTCTTAGAATATTCTGCAAAACTACCCTAGGAATTTGTTGGATTGGATCATAACAAAATTGAGAAAAGAAAGAACACTCTAGACAAAACAAAAATCTTTTTATGTACTTTGAGGACCCAACAGAACAAAACTACAGTCTTGTCAGTCCCAACCTTTGAACTCTCCCTCTTTTAGAGATCTCTCACTTTTTCGTGTTTCTGCTACACTTTTCTACTTGGTTTTTTTTTTTTTTTTTTTTTTTTCTGAGATCCCGATCGAGTCTCTTCTTCTACAGAAAACCTTTTTTTTTTTCTTTTTTTACAATTAAATGATTCACTAATCAAACCCACCGTTTTGACTAATCTCTCCTCAAATCTCGCCTCCTCCTTTCTATATATATTGCTGCTCGTTTTTGATCACATGCAAAACCATTTACGAAGAGATTAAGAGACGGCGATATGGCGACTGCAGCCTCTGGACGTCCTCAGTTCATTTCGAGTAACGGCGGCAACAGAAGCTTCTCCAACTCTCCACTCATTGAAAACTCTGATTCTAATCAGATTATTGTCCCTGAGGTTTGTTGATTATTATTATCCACTTTTTTATATATCTAATCTCAATATGCTGGCTCAAAACCCTTTTGAAAAAATATGTTTTTGTTTTTAATCTTCTGAAAACTCACATGTCTTTGCTTGTTTGTAATATTACTAATTAACCGACTTAATCAAATCCAGTAAAAGCCACGGAGTCAAGAAATCGTTGTCAGAGTCAACAGATCATGCTTAAAAACATGCAGAGAATCTTGATTTTGTACTTCTTAAATTAAAAAAAAAATTGCAGAATCTGTTTGTTTGATCAATAACTTTGTATGATTTCTTCTACATCTATTTGCAGAAGAAGAGCTGGAAGAATTTCTTCGCTTACTTAGGCCCTGGTTTTCTTGTTTCAATCGCATATATTGATCCTGGAAACTGTAAGATCACAAAGCAGATTCACTTTGCTATATCATTTTCAGTAATTTTAGATTATTTATATTTTTCTTCTTCTTCCTGTGTTTTGCAGTTGAGACTGATTTGCAATCCGGAGCACAATACAAGTATGAGGTGCGTAACTCTTCCCCTACTCGCCTTATAGTTTCTATATGAAAAAGAAGATATTGATTCCTCTGTAAAAACAGTTACTTTGGATCATATTGGTGGCTTCGTGTGCGGCTTTGGTGATTCAATCTCTGGCTGCAAATCTTGGTGTTGTCACAGGTTAACTCTTTCGACGACAAAACAAAAAAGGAAGAAGTTATTCTTTGGTTCTAAGTTTGCTAAATTTATTTGGCTTATATGATCACAGGAAAACATTTAGCTGAGCATTGTAGAGCTGAATACTCCAAAGTTCCAAACTTTCTGTTATGGGTTGTTGCAGAAATCGCAGTAGTTGCTTGTGACATCCCAGAAGGCACCAACTTTCTTTACTCTTAAAGTGTTTCAGTAACGTTTCTCTAATCTCTCTCTTAGTGCTTATTGCCATACTTGGTTTCCTTTTTTTATATAGTAATCGGAACAGCTTTTGCTCTGAACATGCTCTTTAGCATACCGGTGTGGATTGGTGTTCTTCTGACAGGCTTAAGTACACTAATGCTTCTTGCACTTCAACAATACGGGGTATTCATTTTGATTATCTTTGATCATTTTTTTTCTTTCACGGTGTTATGTATGTATGGTCAACTCTTATGATGCTTGTCCTTGTGATTCATAGGTGAGAAAGCTGGAGTTTTTGATTGCATTTCTTGTGTTCACAATTGCTATATGCTTCGTCATTGAGCTTCACTACTCAAAGCCAGACACAGGAGAAGTCCTACATGGTCTCTTTGTTCCTCAACTTAAAGGAAATGGCGCAACTGGTCTTGCAATCTCTTTGCTTGGAGCCATGGTTATGCCGTAAGCTCACTCTATCTTCACCCATCTTCATTAAAACTTGCTTTTTTTTAATCAAATTTTATACGACTGTCTCTTTTCCACAGGCACAATCTCTTCCTCCACTCTGCCTTGGTTCTGTCCAGGAAAATCCCACGTTCAGCTACTGGCATCAAGGAGGCTTGTCGGTTTTACTTGATAGAAAGCGGATTGGCTCTAATGGTGGCCTTTCTCATAAACGTGTCTGTGATATCAGTAAGTGGTGCTGTTTGTAATGCCTCAGACTTAAGCTCCGAAGACCGAGCTAAATGTGAAGATTTGGACTTGAACAAGGCTTCCTTTCTGCTACGGGTAAATTGCTTGCTGCTGTTTTTGTTCGTCTGTACAATGTTTCACAACGTTTAAACCTTTTTTTTTTTGCTTCCTCTGTTTTCAAAAACAGAACGTTGTGGGTAAATGGAGCTCAAAGTTATTCGCCATCGCGCTTCTTGCTTCGGGGCAGAGCTCAACGATCACCGGAACTTATGCTGGACAATACGTAATGCAGGGGTTTCTTGATCTAAGACTCGAGCCATGGCTCAGAAACTTCCTAACACGATGCTTAGCTATTATCCCGAGTCTAATTGTTGCTCTCATTGGCGGTTCAGCTGGAGCCGGAAAGTTAATTATCATTGCCTCGGTAACACAATCATTCTCATCTCTATTCACATATATATATGTTTTACCAATCAAATTATCATTTGAATAAAATGTAAACAGATGATATTATCCTTTGAGCTCCCGTTCGCGCTAGTTCCTCTTCTCAAATTCACTAGCTGCAAAACCAAGATGGGTTCCCACGTAAACCCAATGGCGGTATGTAACTTATCAAACACATTTTCACTAAACCAAAAAAAAAAAAAAAGATATCTCATCTTTTTTTTTTTTTAAAACAGATTTCAGCTTTGACTTGGGTCATTGGTGGTTTAATCATGGGAATAAACATATACTATATAGTAAGCAGTTTCATTAAACTGCTCATCCATAGTCACATGAAGCTTGTGGCTGTTGTCTTCTGTGGAATTCTTGGGTTCTCAGGTATTGCCATCTACTTAGCCTCCATAGCTTATCTTGTCTTTCGGAAAAACAGAGAAGCCACTCATCTTCTTACATCAACAAAATCACAAACTGTGGAGACACTTCCAAGACAAGACATTGTCGATATGCAGTTACATGGTAGAGTGGCTACATCTGATGTTGATTGAATCATATTCAATCATATCATAAAACTTAGGATTGCAATAAAATTGGACCCAAACCAAGTCCACAAAGACCTCTTGTTAGTACTAGTGAAAAGGTTCTTAGACCTTGTAAGAATTGGTTTTGTCTTTTTTTTTTCTTAAGGGATCAGATTCTCGTAGGTTTTATGTAAGGAACAACGTTACAATAGCATTCGATAATAAAATCATTGTTTCCACTATCATATCATACATATGAGTGACATATTCTCAATTACCACAAAGAAAAAAAAGAGCAATCAGCTATATATATTTATATATGATTCAAGATTAAACAAATAACTTTGTCAAATCAAACGTATTGCTTTAGAATATAGCTTTTTATGTGGGTTTGATCAGAGTTTATGGTCGTATCGTGTTCTAGGATTCGATTATGACGTTGTTTTGATTCGAATCTTCAGGAAGAGGAAGATGACCTTTCTCTTGCAAGCTCTTGACAGATTCGTAGAGAGATTGCTTGATGGGTTTAAACTCCAAGCCCAAGTCTTTTATCTTTTGAGTAGTGAACTTGTAAGGCTTTGCCCTTGGATTCTTCTCGTCCGAACACCTACAAAAGTTAGAAGCACACAATATGTTAATCACAACATACGAAAAGGTGGATACGATTCCTTGTGTATCACTCTAACGTAACGTATCAACTATTGAAGTAGCCAAAGGAGACACAAGTCATGAAACTAGTGACCAAACGTTGGAGTAGGTGAAGAAAAACATTTACAGTTTGCACTCCCGTTTTTTGTCAATGGAGTTAGACCCGTAACAAGACTACACCTTTTACTAGTATAAAGTATAAACCAGAAAGACAAAAACACAGACACGTATACACATAAGATTTTGCAAGATCTCCACGTCAGCAGTAGGTGATACATGACGTGGACCTTGTGATCTGAGAGTTAGTACACACCAATTTCACGACAAGTGCTAAAAATAATAAATTTTAATATATGGGACAAATAGTCACAAATTTCAATACCAAATACCACTCATGTCCCTTTTATCCTAACTAATCATATATATATATATATATATATATATATATTGATTGGTTGAATAAAAGATAATTTTGATAAGATTGTTCAAGTATCAACAATCAAGGTCAAATAGTTTGTAAACCCTAGGTTGTATTTATTAGACCGACAAGATCGTGTTGACATTTGATATAATTTTGACCAAAGTAAAGAGATAAACGTTTTGACTTACTTGGTGGGAAGCGGATACTCCGGGAAGAATTTAGCCAGAATCTCAACAACATCGCCGCGGTGAAGTGCAGTCTCGGCGAGGATGTAACGGCCTGAAGCGGAGGGTGATTCGTAGACCATAACATGGCCTAGTGCAACGTCACGGACGTCCACGTAGACCTGAGTCAAGTTAGCATAGGTCTTGGCTGAGCCAGTGAGGTACTTGAGGATATGGACTAGACTAGCGTTGACCGCCGACTGGAGCGGTGGTCCGAGAACTAGAACCGGATTTAGCACCACCAAGTCCACACCTTTCGCCTTCGCCGTCTCCCACGCTGATTGTTCCGCCACCATCTTCCCGTAGCAATACCAATTCTGCAAGACAACAAAAAAAGAAGGTTTAGAATTCAGTAATAAAGGTTTTAGTTGAGGGTAAACACGTAAACTTAGTACAAGTTTTTTTCTTTGGTAAGAGTACAGCCACAAGTTTGAGTTTGGTCGCTTGTCTAAGACATAGACCTACTTGGTCGGGGGGGTGGGTTTGAAGAAAACTCCTTGCCAAAAATAGATATACCTTTGTGTTTTTGCAGAAATCGAGATCACTCCAACAATTTTCGTCGACTATGGTTTGAGAGTCACGGTTAGGGTTCATGTAAACGGCACCGATGGATGACGTGAACACCACACGCTTGACCTTGGCTTTAGCCGCCGCGTCGATCACGAACTTGGCTCCGTTTACCGCCGGCTCCAACATGGTCTCCTATTTACATAAATAAAGAAGATTAATAAAACTAACAAAACAGGTAATATTATGGATTAACCAATTTTAGAAACAAATTAGTTACTGACGGGATCATCGGTCATGGGAGAAGCGGTGTGGAAAACGCCATCGCAACCGTTGATAGTGGCAAAGAGAGCTTCGTAGTCGAGAAGATCTGCACTGTGAAGAGTGAGTCTTTCTTTGGCTCCTTGAAGCTCTCTGAGATGGTTGTTCTTGGGATCAGCTGGGTTCCGTACGGTTCCTCTAACGGTGTAGCCTCTCTCCAAGAGTAACTTAACGATCCAAGAAGCAATGTAGCCGCCAGCTCCGGTAACGCAGACGAGTTTCCCATCATCAACAGGCATTTTTTTCTGTTGATGGAACAAAAGATGTGTAAGAAGGTTTTAAGGGCTTTGTGTGTGAGACAGAGAGAGTATGTTATAAGTTATGATGTGTCGTTCGAAGGAAACGTTGGGATTTGTATTTATAGAGACTTCAATAGAAGTCACCGTTTTTTTATGTTATTATTACTTTGCCTTATTTCACCTACCCATGGTAAAGAGTTGGTGAGTCTGCACAAAATAATATATTTTTTGTTAAAAAACAAAAAAAAAGGAACAAGCCGAAAAAATTATATCTACACATTTTTTGTACCGATTTATTGAAAGAGTGTGGGCGTGTGGGTCTGGTGAATGAAGAATTATGAGGATTCGTATTTCATTTGATTTTTTAAGAACACTAGAGAAGTACATAGTTTCAAAGTTTTAGGTGACAAGTGTAAATGCATTCCCGAAAAAAGCCAAACAAAATCGTCAACTAAAGGTGCTGTGAATTTGACTTTTTACTTGACAAGTGGAAGGCCTTATTTGGATAGCTTTTAAAACTTCGAAATGCGATATTGCCAAATATATTTGAAAACAACATAAGAAAATTGCTAATACTCCAATTATTAAGTTTTGTTTTGTTATGTTTTTATTTCTGGGCAGCACGCTAAATGAGTATTAAGTAAATTCAGATATAGGGGAGTTCTAGAAGACCTTGATAAAAAGTTAGTAATCTTACGTACGCTGTTTAAGATCTTCTATACGAATCTAGGAGCGATGCTTTTTAATTTTTAATTTGTTTCTCCTCATTATCGTGATTTAAATATAAAACCCTTGAGAAAGAGAAAAAAACCGATAGGTGGTGAGAGGTTGAGAATATTGACCATGGCTCCTACTTGAAGAAACCATACTTAAAATCCGGGTCCCACCCTGTTTACTCATAGGAAAGTTCCCCTAAGCCTAAACCCGTATTTCAATTAATTAACCAATTAATTTGATGTATCTTCGTGAAAAAGATTACTAGTAAGTATATCTTTTCTTGTCAATAAATGTAAGTATATCATTCTTGACCGTTAGATTTATATGCTTTTTAATAGCGAGTTTTTAAAGAAACCAAGAGGACTAACAAAACTAGAAAGTTAGAGACCCTAACAAAAGTATTATTATCTTGGGAAGACTTTCCAAGCCATCTTTGAACTCTGTTACAAGTCAATTATTAGCATAGGGTTTAACAAGCCATCTTTGTCTTTTTTTTTTCTTTTTTCTTTTCTGAAGAATCTATTGAACAAGATAAGGGTCTCATTCAAACCGTGTCCGGTCCAAGATTGTTAATGGTAATTAATACACAGAGAAATTTTCCGAGTACTTTCTCTATGAGCTCAGAATTCAAAGCCGCACGTGGAAAATGGCTCTATAACCGACAGAGAAACGTGGCCTTATAACATAACCATAGCTTAAGTAGTAGACATCGCTAATGCTTTCTTAACTACAATGTCACAAACTCTCTTGAGACAACATAAACCAGGTGACGTCATATCTATCAAACTTGTTCAATAACAATCTCGTAACAAAGAAAAAAAAATACAGAGTCGAAGCAGAAAGAATCTTCCTGAAATGGTTTTGTTCACAATGCCATGCCCTAACTATAAACCCCACCAATTCAAGAGTCCCTCTCTTCATCAGCGTCTTTCTCAATCTCAGACAGGCTTGTGCTTGGCACTTTATCATCAACCTCTTCTCTCTCTTCTACTTCCTCCTCCATATCCTCTGTTTCCCTCCACTTCGGTTCTTCTTCTGACTCTGAGCCCTCTCTCTCACTCTCGACCTCTGAATTTGGATATTGTTTCCCTTCCTCCTTCGCTTCGGCTTCTGTATCTGTCAATTTCAGGCTTTCTTCGCTTTTGTTTCCGGATTGTTCTTGCATCTCACTATTATAATACTCATCTTCGCTTTCCTGGTCCACGTCTCGACTCACTTCCCGCTTTTCTCTTCTGTCAGTATCAGCATTCAACTCTTTCAACGATTTGAGATTCTTCCCTTCTCTTGTTTTTTCACTTACAACAGCAGCCTTGGATTCACCTTTGCCTCTTTTCCCCTGTTTGTTTAACTTTTTGCCAGAATCCTTCTTCATCACTGTTCTACTGGAGGACCTTATCACCATAAATATACACGTCATTTCATTCAGAACAAGAAACAAAAAGTTCATATAAAATGAGAACTAGAATTATAGCAAATTCGCACACACCTTACAGCTGAGGAACTAGCCGGTTCCACGTTTTTGCCTTGCTTGACTTTCTGCATTCTGCGAGATCATAACAAAAGCAAACCATAAGAGGGCTTTGACTTTACACAGATCAGAATAATGACAAGCAGACACATGAACCGTTTTACTTACATGTCAGATAAAGGAATGGACTCTGGCAGATCAATCTCCAAATCCTGCTGAACGATTTTGAAGAAATCATTAGGCATTGCGATTATGCTTTCATGCGAAACAAACAAAGAAACACAGTACCTCACTGGTAGAAGAGAGATCCTCAAGTAACTCCCAGCGTTCTTTAACGAGATTAAGCTTTTCTGAATCTCCATCAGAATATACTACCTGCGACCAATGTGGGAACAAATATTCCATGATTCTGATAGGAGGAACAGAATTGAGTAGCAAATCAGAGATGGTATCTCACCCGATGCATCTTACTACGACTAATATAAGACTCTACGACGCCTTCGTAAAAACTGCACAGTGAAAGACAATAAACGACAACGCAACGATTAAGGTGAACTTAGAAACAAGAACCTCTAACGTTCATATACACTTACATATTGTCGAGCGGCCACCAGATATTAACTCTCTTACCGACTAACTCCTCGCCAAAGCCATTCCTACCAGACTTCTGAAAAGAGGAGATATATATACCAGTTGGTAACAGATATGTGACAATCAAAGACTAATAATGGGGACAGAAGGGGGCAGAGCTTATTATACTACTTTTCTCGCTGTCCGTCTCCTCGTTGGATGGCTCTTTGAAGTTTCTTCTGATTCTTCTACAATTTGAGAGACCTTCTTCTGCAAAAGTCGATCCAAACATGATATTCAACACAAAGTTTTATGATGTCACTAATTAGAGAAGAGAAACCTATGCTCATCTCGTTTTCTACCTTGCCATTTGATGATTGTGGAACAGGAGTATCCGAAGATGCACCTTCCAAATTATTTTTCTTAGGATCTGTGCGAGCTGATGATCTTCTTGGGCTAGAGTTCACTAACTTAGGTTCAACAATTGGCACAATTGGCTTCTTCTTCGCTGTTCTCTGACTTTTCCCTACGCCATTCTGGGACCTTGTCTTCTTACTTGAATTTCCAATCATTCTATCATCCTCTGGTATTTCATAGCTCTCCTGGTTCGATTCTTTCTCAAGAGGCTCTTCATCCCGGAAGCATGATGCCAATTTCTTCAGTCTCGGTGAAGAAAGAGAACCCAAATCATGATCACTCTCATCCATCTTAACCCGGCTTCGTTTAACTGAACCCGTCAGAGCCCTACTAGTGGTTGGGGAAGATTCTTTACCCGGAGGTGTTTTCTTCGCAGCCAGCTTTCCAAGTGATGATTCTCCTCCTGATCCTTTTCTCTTGAACCTTGTGTTTGAAGATGTCTTCAATGAATCTCTTTTCCCGGACATCCAAGAAATGTCATAACCTTCCTCAGGATTCATCAATGAATTGGGTTTCCGTCCTCTCTTCCCTGTGATTCCTAAATCTGTTTCTGCATCTGTACTTTCAGACCTCACTTGCTTCAGACTCTGTCTCGACAAATTCAAATTGTTTCCGTTTCTGAACTTTTCAGTCTCATTGTTTCGTCGAGTTCCATCTCTCGCAGGTCTCTTGGAATTGCTTTTAGAACGAATCTCCTTGCGAGAATGCCCCAAAACCAATTGGTCCTAGGTCATGCGAATTGATTAAATAACACTGCTAAAAAGATGCTGAAACTCTACAGTGACCAAGCTCACCAAAAATAATACCTCTAACGAATCACTTGGGGCTACTTGTCTCCCTAACTCCGGTTCAACTGCCTAAATCATAAAAATGATAGACTCATATGAGATTTCCGGACTCGACCATGTAACAACTCAATCACCCATCTAAACATCGAGCTCAGGGTATCAAAAATACCTCATTTTCTTGGGTGTTAACAACATTGTGGACCTTAGGAGTGTCAAAAACAGTCTGGCATATGTACGAAACCACTGTAGAATACGTATCCAAGCTACTACCTGTGGACTTCAACGCTTCGATAATGTATGGTTTAAGTTTACGGGCACATCTACTAAGAACCTTCTCCACAAGACTCCAAGACATTGGTGAAACATTCTAAAACATGAAGTGAAGACAATTCAAAACCCAAGTTTGTTGACAGCGAGATAATTAACTTCTAATAGGAAGTAACCTTACCTGATTTTCCTTTTTGACACAAGCTAATAGAGTATCGAGCAAATCCCTGGAAACATCTTCGGTTTCATCTAATATTGTAATCATTATCATTTCCATTGACGAAAACACCACCCGAGGATGATCAGATCTAACAGAAGCGCACACACAAAAAACGCCAATTCAGTATATGGATCTAAAGAGTTTCTCAGTCACTGTAAATTAGGTTTAGTATATCGA
The DNA here is from genome assembly GCA_900108845.1 of Iljinskaea planisiliqua. Taxonomy (NCBI): domain Eukaryota; kingdom Viridiplantae; phylum Streptophyta; class Magnoliopsida; order Brassicales; family Brassicaceae; genus Iljinskaea; species Iljinskaea planisiliqua. The sequence goes on from FNXX01000009.1 coordinate 8,491,404, forward strand.
ATCAACCTAATTGTATTCAGGAAGATGCGAAACATTTGTAGAACGAGGTCATCGCACTCCAAGTCCAGCATAACCAAGCATGATTTGACCTTTGATACGTTATCAAGAACAGACTCGGCTTTCCCATAACTGCGAGAGGATGAATCAGCTAACTTCTGAAAAGCTTCTATCGTCAACCTGAAGATTTCCTGTGAAACCAGAGAAGCAGATTTTAACAGAGCAATACAGAGGGGAGAGAGATGAAGAGAGGGGATTTGATTTGTTTATTACTTTCATTTGATCATCACTGTAAGGGGCTTCAGGGGCAGTGATCCTCACGATTTCGGTTAAGCAGGACACAACTGAAACCCTAACATCAGAATCAGGGTGGCTTAAGAGGTCACTTGACACCAAAGCCTTCTTCGAGGGAATTAGGGCATTTTGCATTGACAAGGGTTGATCTTGCTCCACATTTCGAAGCAGAGACTCAGTTTCCTGCGCAGCAGAAATCGAAATTAGCCATGTTTCGCCGCCTTCAACCAAATCAACAAGTTCGATATGCCCAGCAAACGCAGCGAATTCACCAGAAAGAACCAGGATTTCACCAAACAATGAACTAAAACCAACAACCAAGATTTCCTTTTCGGCAAGAAAGAGAAACCCTAATCGCATTTCGCAAATCCAACCTAACAAATAAATAATGGCAGAGGAACCAAATACATGATTTTGATTGAAGAATCAAAGAGAAGCCGTACATCGAGAAGAGTAAGAAGCTCTTCCGTTGAAGAATGAGGACGAAGAAGAGTATTTCCAGTCAGGATGAGTGCTTCCGAGAGATCGTTCAATCCAACAATAGAAGCCATTTCTTCTTCTTCTTCCCCCAGAAATTCTCAAACTTCAAAACCCTAGAAAACCAAAAAACAACATCAAATTGTGATTTTAGGCCGAAAACACTGTAATCGACGCAAAGCTTCGAATCCAAAGGGTCAGAGCAATAAAAGGAGACAGAGCTTTCGTTTGGGGTCAAACGGATTTGTGACTTCTGAGGTTAAGCGGTGTGCTTAACATGCAAAAGAACTTATATATACTACTAACTAATTACGAAATTATAAATCTCAAATTTCAGAAAGTAAAAAAAGGCAAGAGGTAACGATTCATTTAAGGGGAGATTTTGGGGTTTTTTAAATAAAAAAAAATTCAATGAACATCTAGATTGTGTTGTATTATAAATTTGTTTCCATAATTGCTTCTTTATATTATAGTATCTTTTACACCTTAAGGCTTAAGCATTATGAAGTTGAAGTAAAGCTGTATACTACAAATTTTAGATTCTGATTTCAAACTTATGGTAAATGTAATATGATTTACCGCAAAGAATTTACTTCCACTTTGCTTTAGCACATTAATAATACACATGTTCCCGCCTTCTTCTTCTTTGGTCTTTGATAAGATAAACGCTTATCACTTGTTACCAGTTTTGTCTACAAATCTCCGTATAAACGATCTCGATTTGACGAATTACTTAGACCAATCTTTATAGAAAGAAGCCGAACATGATTTCTAACAAGGCCAAGGAAACAAAAAAGTGAGCAAAGATGGTCTTGATGGGTCCTGGAAGAGTAGAGCCTTAATAAGAAAATCAAAACTTTTGAGAGCTTTAACAAGCTTGACATAATCAGGTTGGTTTTGCAGTCTTCAGCCACAACACACATCAACTTATTGGGCCTGAATAATATCAACTAATGGGTCTTATATTATGCCCACAAAAATCATTATTCATACAGAACACCAGGACATTTCGAGTGCAGATTCTTCGTATAGACAGAGTCATCTTGTTTCAGACACGCAAAAAAGAGTTCCAAGTTCAGGTAATCGTGAGTGTTCTTATAAAGCTCTTTGGTCCTAAGTTGAATAGGATATTATGTAGGATCATGCATTGCTTGCACACCTGTAAAAGCTCGTGTAAAGAAAAAGAACAAAACAAAGAAAAAAGAGAGAGAGAAGTTTTAAGGAATTTTTATTTTTTTTTATCTTGTTTAGAGAGCAACCTGACCATTTTCAACACCTAATCCATACAAAACACCAGAATATTTCTGCAAAGGGCCAACGAAGAAATTCTCCTTGAGCTTTCTGAAAGTACAAGAGGTGAGTAAACTATCGGAGCCAGCTTGGTGACAGATGCCGACTCTCTCGACCTCAAGCAACTCGGCGAGTTTGTTGAGACCGCCGTGAAGGCTGTTGCAGAACTTCATGAGGTGTTTAATGTCGTAGACGGTGGGGAAGTAAACGTTGATGAGCTCGAAGAAGGTGGTTTGCGAGTCCGGCAGATTTTGGCAGGTGAGGAGCTTGAGCAAGTACCCGAAGTCGTAGCCGCTGTGGAAGGTGACCCAGTGCACGTTCTCGTTGAGCACGATCCCCGAGGACATGAGCAGCTCCGCGAACCTCTTGGAGTCGATCCCTTGTTGGGTGTTTCTAGCGAAGTCGATGCCCGACTGCTTGAGAAGGTCGATGGAGTCGAGTGCGAAGATGTCCGAGTCCAGGTCGAACTCTCGGAAGTTGAACTGCCAGATGCAGTACTTGTCGGTTCCACAGGTCGGGAGGTCTCCTTGTTCGTTGGAGAAGGTGAGGCCGAGCTGGATGATGTTGAGGATGTTCACGTTCGTCTTCAGGGTCTCGTAGTGGTAGTCGGCGTTGGATTTGAATATCCCCACCGGTCGGACCACGATTCCGGGGAACTCCGTGTCCATGGCCACGTAAGGGAAATCGTCCACGACCTCTCGGATCAGGTCCATCTCCTCCTGCAGGTTATCGTTCCACACTTCGCGGATTTGGATCGAATCGTCTTTCAGAAACAGAGACATCTCTATGTGTTACCAATCTCGGGAGCATCTGGATCGACGAAGATGAAGGATAACAAGGTGCCAAATCTAAAACCTAGAACGGATCTAGAGGTAGACCCGATCCGGTTTCATCAGAATCTGCCATCAATCCAAAACAAATGAAACATTCTATTTCAACAAAACAAATCTCGATCTCGCATGTACATATGTATATATAAGAAGGCGGTGAATCGAACCTGGTAATCAAAGTCGACGTAGATGGAAGAGAAGGCAGCGGCGATTGTCGTCGCTAGGGTTTCAGAGGATGTGGTGGTTTATCGAAAGGGAAAATGGAAGGAGAAGATGCGATAATATTTAATCGATTCTTTTATCTTCTCCTCGTTTTTTCTTTTTCTTTTTTTTTTATTGTTTTTTCTTCTCTTCTGAATCCGATTTTTTTTTCTTCTCCACAGGTTTTCTTGTTTCTGTCTTCTTATTAGGATCGCTCCCTTTTCTTTTTTCTTTTTTCACAATTTTGCTTACTCCCTTTTTCTGCATTATTGCTAAAATAATAATACCGAAATTCAGTAACTCAAACAGAAAAGAAAATTAGCTAATATATAAATTATTAATAGGAGATTAATTAAATTAACCCGCTGGGATTTTTATAAACGGTGGTTAAATACACACAAAAGTCAACATGAAACTCTAGAACTGTGGCATAGATGTGTCATAAATTATCATTAATTTCTTTTTTTTTTAAACCATTAAAGCTTGAAACCAAGGACCACATTTATCTTCTTCCTCCATCATCTGCTTCCTGCAACACAAGAACACGACCAATTGATTTCATTTATACTCTTTACAATCCCACTGATGCAATGCTAACAAGTTCAAAGAAACAAAAAAACAAGAACATAAGAGCAAACCAGCTGAAAATTATAGTTATCGAAGCCAATTAGAGACCCCAAATTTATGTTTTTTAACCGAGAGTGATTCATTATGTCGAGCTTAAGATTCGTTGTGTACGGCCAAGATCAACGAGGAGACAAGCTATGGAATGAAATTAGTGACTTACCTAGCAGATTCGTTTGCGTTTGAGATTTTTGAGAAGTTTGATCTGCTGCGTCATGTACTCGATCACTTCTTTCAGTGTCGCTATTCTTTTCTCTTTAAAATTCCACAGTTTCGGGACTGAGTATCGCCCACTTGGATTAAACTCATTCAGCTCCTCGAGTGCTGTCTTAACTGCGTCCATCACATCTCCTCCCCACTCTTCTCTCAGGCTCCTAAGTTGCTCATCTTCTTCATTCACTACTTCCTGCACCATTTAACAAACACCATTACTACTAGTTCAACAGAATAAAGAATCATAAAATGGGACAGAGAGACCGTGTAAAAGAATCTATATGGAACATGACACGCAACTAACCTTCATTTTGTCTCCAGTCCCCACGAGTTTGAATGGGTGCCATCCTGAATCCTTGAGGTTTTCCTGCCATTTCGAGCAAAGCATGGCATAGTGCACTGCAGCTTCTTCGCCACTGAATCTTTGCTTGCATGCTTTCATGAAGGGCTTTTCATCAAGTTCTCCCATCCGCTTTATTCTGATGGTGGTTCGATCACTCAACAATTCTCTCAATCCCTGCAAAATCCGGATTTACATACAATCAATTTATCACTCACAGCTCAAGTTCCACATTGGCCATTGGACTATTCACAATCCTGGACTATATTTCATGGTGAGTACCTGTGAAGCTGTCTGATAGAAACCTAAAGAAGTAGGGAAATCACACATTACACTAGCACATTATGTACCAGCAGCCAAGAACATGGAAGCATTTAGAATATTTTACCGTAGTTAATTCTTCACGCGCTTCTTGTATCTCGTCATTGCTTTGGCGTTCTTTTATCATGAGTGCCGAATTAGCATCCTCTAGACCTTCTAACTCAGAACACTTCTCTTCCAGCTCTTCATTCATCTCTTTCATTTTCTTCTTAACGTCCTCGTCATCTTCATCTTCCACATGCTTCATGACTTGCAGTTTTCCTTTCAGCTCTTGAATGTCCATTTGAAGTTTCTGCTTGTTGTCTAACTCCTTCTCAAGCTGAAGGATCTTGTTCAAAGTCTCCTCCTTTTTCCTCTGAGTTCAGAAATAATAAAATTCCAATCTTTAAACACTAACGAGGTACATATAGATCTAGTTTGAGTAAGTTTGAGCCATTTACTGAAAACATAACTGAAAACATACCTTGTGTTCTTCCACAAGTCTCAACACACGATCATCCGTCTTTTTCTGCTCCAATGAAGCTAACTGGAGAGAGGAGTTCGTGGCATCGTTCTGTCATGTAAACAAGAGAAAACAAAAAGATCATCAGTACGCTGGAAAACATAAACGCATACTCTAATGACTAACTATTACCTTCTTCTTGTCTTCATCAAGCTTTTGTCTTTCCAGTTCAGTTAAGGCTTCCTTCTTGTCCAATTCTTTGGACCAAGTCGTCAGATCCTTCATCTTAGACTCCAGTTTCTTGCACAACCTCTCTTTTTCATCTAAGATCCTGTCAATGTTGCGCCGGGAAAACTCTTGCATCCTTTTTGTCTCTGGATAGAAAAAAGGTACAGAAACAAGTGTCAAAAACCTAAACTCGGATGCAGCCGAGGTGAAACATAAGCAATCAATTCTCAGTACATACCTTCTTTATAAGCTTGGTCCAGCGTGTCTTTCTCTATGAGAACCCTGTGCAAAGAGTTGGCCTTCTCGTTGTACTTATATAGGACCTGGCTCAGATCCTCATTCGTCATAGCAATTTTATTTGCTAGATCTTCCACAACAATATTCGTGTTCTGCATTTCCTCCTTGGAGATATCAGAGAAACTTCTCAGTTTTCCTACTGTTGACAGGTACTCCGCTATGGGCCCTTGAGCGTTGTAGTCATCTGCACGTGCGCACCAACCATAATCCCTGGACTCCCAGTCTCCTGTTTTATCACTCCAGTCCTTCCTGCCGCAGCGCTTAACCGCATATACCTTGTCAAGCTCTGTGGCACTCTTGAACCCACTCATACCACTGTTGAACTTAGGGATGACGGCGACTACCGAATCCTGCTCGACCCAGAGGGTTTTCACCTCAAGAGGATTGAATCTGGAGAGCTTCTTCAACCAGTAAGCTGAATCAAGGAGGATACCCTTGTCATCAGTTCTTCTCAGAGGGCTGATGACAATCCCCATCCAAGGCCAGACATAAATGTCACTCACAACTGGTCGAGACTGGTTCGGCGTGTACAAGGTGAGTTGTAGGCGTGGGGGTTCAGCATCAGCAGCAAGCTCGTTGTTCAGGTACTTTGCCAAGGCCAAGTGATTTGCTTTTTGTTTAGCATTTCTACTGGAAGATCCCTTGGCAACACCAGAGGCATGAGCAAGTAGCTCCTTATACTTGTAATGTTGCTTCTTCTTCCCAGAGCAGAAAGGGCACCTGAAAGTGTCCGGCTTCACCTTAACCTTGTGCTCCCCGTTCCTCAGTAGCTTGTAAGGTTTTTCAGAATAGTCATCAATCTCAGACTCACTCACCTCAGACTCTTCATCAGAACTGTGATCCATCCTTAGTAGGCTCTGCAATGTGCAATCACATGAACAATGGGACATTTCAGAGCAAGAGAATAGACAAGCTAAAACAAACCCTAGAAAGTAAAATGCTGCTCGTGTGGTATCGTATGAGAGCGAGAGAGAGACATTACCTAAAACAGTCGGAAACAAGAAATCGGACGTTCGTAAGGAGAAATTTGTACCGTAAACAAAGAATCGACACGAAACCTGAAAAACTTCCGAGGATTGCGGCGAGCAGACAACGAAAGAGCGAAAGAAAGAAATGTGATGACAATGACAATGACACAGAGAAGAAGAGCAATTAGGTAGGGGGGGGGGGGGGGGGGGGGGGGGGAAATAGCAATGTGCTTTTTGTTTTGTTCACTCGATATACGATCAGTAGCTAATTTATTAGCACACAACAAGGCCTTGTATGCTCAACTAAGCAACATTTATTTAAAACCTTAATGTCTTGTTGGCCCATGGTTCAAGCCAATCAGTTTGATTGTGTTACAGAAAAAAAAAAAAAAAAAAGGTTTGTTCATGGCATTGGCAAGACTTTCTTTCAAAACTAAACCAAATTGCAATGAATTATGCGGGCTGCTCTTTTCCACAACTTGTCTCTTTGTATGAAGGGTCTTCAACTACTTGGAAACAACGATAAGATCTGATCAGTGGAAAGTCTCAAGTGTACTTCTCTGTAGGATTGAATAGGAGTATGCAAAGACCTCTCTCTTAACCAGAGAATAATGATCAGTGTTGATATGTATTTTCAAAGACTGTTTTCATTTTTTTAAAGAAAATAGTGTGTTGTTATAGTGTTCAATACCAGTTTATTTGTTCAGATAAAACTTTTTGCTGATTTCTTTGAACAAAAATTCTCTCAAACTAAGATGAAACTGCTGTTCTTCTAATAAAATCACACCTAAAACAAACACTAAATAAGAAATAAACTCGACACCTAAGACGCAAACACAAAACTCAAACATGGAACCAACGAAGAATGTCTCCCAAGGTCGTGGGCTTTGGTTCCTGAAAGTGTAAAACACAGAGGTGATTCTAGTTAAATCTCAACTCCAAATACTCAATTTAAATCCCAAAAGTTAATAAAAAAAAAAAGAGAAAAATCATACCAAGCCACGACGTTCATCCAAATCTTTTTGGATCGTTCGACGGTATTCCACTATCTCCACAATCTCTGAATTATTGTAAAAAAAACAATATCGATTTTGTTTGTTGTTCCTCTTTAGTAAGAAAAAAAAAAAAAAAAAAGAATAATTGCAGAGCATTTTACCCCATATAGCAACAACACAATATCCATTGATGACATATCCCCGAACAGATAGAGTTTATGCTTCATCGGCAAACCTGGGTCTCTCCCTCCGCGTCCGCGAGTTAACTGAGCCAATGGATTTAAGATTCGGCGCCATGATCGCTAATTAGGGTTATTTCTCGGAGACGTCAAATCGAGTTACATTGTGTTTTATCACCTCTATTCCTTTTATCGGTACTATACAGTCAAGATAATATTAGGCCGCAAGCCCAAGTTGGACTTAGTTGGGCCGAATCACTTCTGAAATAGGAATTAAATGTTGGTCTATTATATTACTTCTTTTTGTTTTATCAAAATCAAAAGGTGTGTTTCTTATTTTCAACCGTTATTTTGTTGTTTCCATGTGTGTTTTTTTTTATTATTATATTTTTATAAGCGAGTTACCTGATTGTAGAAACCCAAAAAAAACCCAGGGCCATATTTTGTTGCACGAAAACCCTAATATAACATCACATTGCCCAAAAAGTGAAGTACTTCACCTGAGAATGTGTGGCTTTCAGTTTCAGAGATCTAGTTTCTTCTTAAAATCTTTAAAGTCAAGTCTAACCATATTAGAGTTGTCTTTATTTGTGTATTCTTCCCCACAGATTTACTACAGTACTGTTCTTCAATTTTTGTTTTTATGTTTCAGAATTATTTGCTTCTTTTTTTCTTCACATGTATACTAGTATATGTAGTGTTTGTTCTTCAAAATATTTCATTATCTACAAGAGATATGGTATATTTGATCCGATTGAATTTGCAATATATATATTTTTTTTATGGATCTATTAGTTCTAGGATGTATTTGATCGGGTTGAATTAGTTAATTCTATGCCGCAGATATTATGTATTCGATCTCGATTGAATTTGAAAAAAAAAAAAAAAAAGTTTCTTCTATTTGATACTATGAAATAAAGAATCTGCGTTGTTTAGTATCATACAAATCAGTTTACATAGATCTAATTCTGTACATATAATAATATAATGCTTTGTAGAAATTTAGGATCTGTTGGCACTAATTCCATATCATTTGTACATGGTAATTTTGGGTGGTGTGGATTCAAGACCTTGATCAGCCTTATCAATTGCTTTTGGTTTTTGTCACATATGGAATGGGCTTGTGCCGTCCGGTTCGATTTTAATTTCCAGTTTTATGTGTTGTAGTTAAATTTACTTGGGCCGGTGCATTTTTTCATATGTTATTTTAGTTTTCGAGGATAAACTAGTTTTTTGGGGAGGCCCAAGCCTAAATCTTGGTCGTGTTGATTTTATTATCACGCTCTTTTAAAATCTCTACATTTTTGTTAATTACATACACCAATGAGTCGATCATTTATTCAAGTCAAGTCGGATATTTTTTTAATATAGAAGAATCTCTCAATATACCGAGTCATTTGCTGAATCTTTTGGAACTATCTCAGCTTGTTTGTGTTGGCAGAGGATAAGTTGGAATTGCAGCGAAGAACTTGTCAAGGTAATGTTGAAGCTGGGAATTGTCATTTGACGTGTGTTGAAGCGAATGATGTTTTCGGTTCAAAGGATAATGGACCTTGCTCTCAAATTATACATGAAAGATAGAGTTAATGGTAAATGAATATGACATTGTGGGCTCTTGTCAACCGTGAAGATGTATTGCTGACTAGTTTAAGAAGTTGATAGAACAAGATGTCTTAACAGCTGTGGTGGAAAATGAAGCAGAGATACAAGAAGAGTGTGAACTACGTGACAGCAGAGGCTGAGAGAGATACAGAGATCGTATGACAGTTGACAGAATTTCTCAGGTTACAAGTGTAGACTCGATTGAGAGTTAGGCTTTAGAATCCATTGTATAAAAAAGAGTTTGTAGATCATAATGGAGAAGCATGATGTGATGCTTGCAATTGTATTGCTATCTTGTTCTATAGGGGATGTAGGGAAACCGAACCTCGATAAAAGTAACTCTCTGTGTCTTTACTATTATGCTCATACATACGTGTTATCCACTTGAACATAAAGATGTAGCCACAAATATGCACTTGTGGGTGGTTGTATTAGTGTATGTGGGAATACTGAGATTGCAGAAGCAGTTTCTAGGCAACTCTTTGAGCTTTAACCGCAAGGTAACTCTCTCTGTGCTTGTATCAAATATTTTTTTATGCAGCTTTACAAGTTGTAACCGTGTCAACGGAAGACTTTGCTTAACTTAACAAGAAGACTAGTTCTTTCATTATAATAGCTTTATTCTTCTCTAGAGCCTGTTTCACTTCATTATATATGATTCCTCTTTGGATACCAAAAGTGAATCATATGTTAATTCCTTAATTTAGACAAAAGCAAAGTAATTAGGATCGTCTTATCCCGACAAGATCTTCTTAATATCAGAAAAGATCCTTCCTAGCTTAAAATCAGACCACATCTTTGCCCTTAGATCTTCAATTTCCCCAGAGAGCCCGATACTTTTCCTGACAACCTTTTGCCGTTTCTCCTCAATTTCTGATACCCAATCTCCATGGATAACACAACCTAGAAAACATAGATTTATTCGACTCGTTCATGCAAACAAAAAAAAAAAAGATTTTTTCGACAAGGCAAGTAAATCATACCCAAGTAACAGCCCATACTTGTTCCTGTAACTCGAAGTAAATGAGATTGCACTCCTGGACCTTTCGATTCTACAATCACAAATTACAGAAACAAAACAAATTTTTTGAGTCCGAGTACGAATACATGCAAACCCCCAATGATTGCGACAACATTACCATATCTTTTACGGTACGAAGAGAAATTACGGCGAGACACAACCCATCTCCCTCCGCGAGTTACCTGCGCAACGAATCTCAGAACCGGCGCCATTATCAGAATTAGGGTTCGCTCGTAGATATCGTCGGCCCTGCGTTTTCTTTTATCCACCAATATTGTGCCCGAGTATTGTGGGTTTTATAGTTATACAAGTCCCAAAACATCATTTTAAAATTAAAATCCAACCCATAAATTCTTTATATTTATTTATTTATTGCATTTCAATCTTTATAATCATATATCACACAAATAATTTAATTTTTTTTTTTTAACTGTTTAAATGTTCTAAAAATACTTTAAGAGTGCTTTCTCATCCAACACACATACTTTCCTCCTTTAGTTTAATTTAGTTTCTCAATTCCTTCAATAGCTTATTATTTTTAAAGTGGAAAATTGGGTTATAAACACCCTAGAATAGCATTAACGTTTTAATCATCTATAAGAATAATAAAATAGGAGATATCAATGACAAAAGGCTTATAATGGGTTTTTGGTAAAAGGCAAAATCTCTTTCTATCTATCTAACAACTAGCAACACTTGGATCAACTCTCACTCCACTTTTGATCTTCTCCATTTCATTACTCAGTACTTCCTTCACTTTGCTCTTTAGCTGCAAGCCATGTAAAGAAACAGAGCACTCAAACACACACTCTTACTTCTTCTTTTTAGTTAAGGACATACAAATCTGGTAAGGTTTTTCATACCTCACTAAGACCTTGTTCTGTTTTCACTGAGACATGAATTGATTCATCAGGTCCTGTTTCCCTGTACTTGATGATTTCCGCTTCATCCCTACTTCTATCTTCCTTGGCATAGATCACCGGAGAGCCTCCCAGCAGATCGCATTTGGACACAACATCAATCCACAAGTAATCCTTAAACCTTTCTTTTATTTCTTTATAAATCCGAAACTGCAATGCCCTCAAAACAAATACATAACTGAATCAGCAAGTATTAATCAGGCTCACACACATGTTTTGTCTTCTTCAGATCATTTAAATAAAACAACGATGCACGTTTATGCATTCTTTTGCTTCTTTGGCACATCTTATACACTGAATCCACAAGAATTTGTTTACCTGATCAGAAGGAGAAGTCCCACATTCTCCAGTTAGATCATGAACATATAAAACCGCGGTTGGAAGATGGGTGAGTACAGCAAGAGTTAGCTTCTCTAGATTATTCCTATCCTCTGTATTGACCCAAAAAAAAATACAACAATCAAATATCATACAATATTGCATCCACAAGAGAGTTCTGTAGCAACTGGACTTTACCGTCACATCTCCTGAGAAGCCCAGGGGTGTCTGTGACCTGCAATGCGTTTCTGGATGATTAACAATCCACATCATGAGGAATGTGACTAGACGAAACAAAGCATGTAACCTAACCTGAAATCGTTGGTAGTTCAAAATGACGTGGCCCATCAAAATTCCTCTGGTGGTGAAAGGATAATTGCAAATCTGACAACCCAAAAAAAATCATATAAGGAATAGACAATGAGAGTTGTTATCAGCATATATATATATATATATATGAAGATTGGGATATAAGGCAAACCTCAGGCTTCCCTGTTGAAAGAATGCGGACCAAAGATGACTTTCCAACGTTCGGTGCTCCGACAAGGCAAAGAGTTGGCATTTCCAAATCAACAACTGGCATAGCTCTCAAAACCTGCAAAATACTTAACTCTCTTCATACAATTCTGATGATTAAATCAAAAGGGTCAAACCATTAGATGAGAAAACCATATGATTCATAGTAACAAACCTTTGCTATGCTTAGCAAATCATCAACAGCTTTTCCTTCTTGCTGGAAAACCAATTCCAGCTTCTCCACACCTTCGTTCAACCGGTCCTCTGCTTCTCGCTTTGACAGTGCCTGCACACAAAAGAGAAAGGCAAAAAATCTCATTTAACTTTTCCTAAAGTGATATATGATAGAATAAGATGGAACAATGTGGTTTTTAACAAGTTTGTAACGCCTTTAGTGTTGCTGTACTAATCACAACTTAAAATGAAAAACTCAATATCTTTTGCCCGAATTGAGGAGTCTGACCTTGGCACAGAGAGAAGCATGCTCCTTTCCAACTGATAACACCTTCTTCCTCAGAGAATCAACTTTTCCTAACACCTAAGGAAAACTTAATTAATAAGACAATCCTAGAATCAGTTGCAAGGTAATGCGACTGAATGACTTAGAGGGCATGCGTAATAGATACCTCCTCGTACTTTCCATCACCAAGTGTCAACTCAATAAGAGACCGCTCATATGGATGCAAGAGTCTCCTCCTTGGAAAACTTTCCATGTATCCTTTTAAAGGTAGAGCCAGTTCCTTAAACAAAAGAAAATTTTCTGATTTGGTAAGGCAACAATCATTTCAGAATTTCAATCGAACACAAGGAAGGATGCAATGAACTTACTTTCATGAGTGCATCAAGCTGTTTAGCACCTCTATTTCTTTCTCGCTTGGCAATATTAGCAATGCCTAAGTGAGACCAAAACGGACACGGTCTCAGCTATAAAGAGTCTCAACGAGTGAATATGTGAACAAAAAAAAACAACAAGATAGAAGGATCAATTTACCTTTGGTTGGTTGGACTCTTTTCGACTTCCTGAGTGCAGAACAATATAAATCAATTGATGGCATCACCATGGGGAGTTTTTGAAAAGCACCCAAACTTTCCTGCATTGGTGGCGCTTGTTTTTCCTGCAAAAAACAAACCCAAATTTGTATTGGCCAAGTCAAAACTTTCCCCACAAATTGGAACCAAACGTGTATTCAAAGAAGATGTCAGGAGTAAACAAGTGCTATAAAGGGGAGAAATTTACCGAGGAGGTAGGAACTTCAATCTGCTTCTGAGTGATGTAGGAAGTGGGCAAGTAGCTTGAAGTGACGACAGGAGAAACAGCCGTCTGAAGATTCCGACATTGACGCAAGGTTGGAGACCAGAACGTGGGGGACTTCATAGTGGAGGCTGAACAAGAGTAAAGAGAGAGAGGTAAGAGGATTAGGAAAAACGAAACAAGAGATGAAAAATCAAGTTTCGGAGAAAGAGATTAAGTAAGTACGTGTCGAAAAAATGAAAGCTTGTAGACAAAGCTGTGGTGATGATGCTAAGAGACGCCACTGATTGGGAAACAAGCTCGACGCCAACTTCATCGTGTTGTTCTATATGAGTCAGAAATAACAAAAGAAGAAAAAGAAAAAAGCTTTAGACCCCTCAAGTCGAGGAAAAGGATCAAATCCAAAGTCACTGCCTTGACATTTCTAATGGGCTTTGACGCCATCCTCCTCGTTTGCGATTAATAAGGTATAAGAAAAGCCCTAACTGGTGAAGTTGCAGAAGAACAAAAAAAAACATAAATTACCCAAATTTGCTCTTCTCTGGTGATACAGTGAACAAGATATCTTTGAAGGGTTCACGAAATCGAGATTATCCAGGTACGTCGCCCATTGTACTGAGCATAAATCTTAGATTGTTACCAGTTACCACCATTCATTCTCTCCTTTAAGGCTTTGGAGCAAAAGAGCTGAGCTTTCATATCCTGGAAAGCTTCACTTGGGTCAAGAACCCGACCCGACGTCTTGCCCATTTGAGTAGCGGATTGAGAGATAACCAAACTGGACCGGTACGGTTTGGGTATATGGTTCGACAATTTCAAACGGTGTTATTGGGCCTATCTCATGTCCAATAATGGACCTTCTATTTAGTCCTACTTCTATTGGTCCAGTAGATCATAACTTTGATTATTATTTTTATTGTTTACTCTTTTCCTTTATTGCTTCTAAATGTACTGTCATCTTTTTTACCGCTTCCAAGTACATTGCCACACATTTTATTTTATATCACTAATTCATAGCCATAACATATGTTTAACATCTTATATACCAATTAGGGTTTTGAATTTCTGCATTTTATATTGTCATCAGTGGTCGTTGACAACAAAGTTTACCAAAAATGAGAAATGCTGGGAGAGTTTAATTGGAACAATAACAATCATTATTAATTCTCCAATCCAACAATCGAAACAATTATGGCATCACATATTTTCTTTGAGACCACTCTTACCACGCTTGCTTTAATTGTGTGGCTCAAATAAGAATATTGGGATGAGTTTCAAATTCCTTATGAGTTGTACATAACTTTTGTTATGTTTTGTCCGAATTAAGAAACTTAGAAAAGTCTCTCTTTCTAAGTTTTAATTAATTATTATGACACAATATACCAGTATCCCGTTTTCAAATAATTTGGACCAGCCACACGTTATGTGATTTCATACAGTATACGGTGCTTCAAATAATTAGAGTACAATACAAAGACAAGTGTGCATCCATATAAAAATACATATATCTATACAGATAAATATTATTAGAAAGAGATGAGTTCCATCATAGACGCTGAATAAAAAGTAGTCAAGTATCCTAACCAAACATTTTGAGAAATAGAATGTAAAAGAAGACAAAATAAGACTCAACGACTACAGTGAAGTGAGCCAGCTATTTTATTTTTTAAAGAAACAGAAAACTTAGAAAAATAATTAAGAAAATGTGGAATAAAGTTGACCAATTCATGGTAGCCACGATTAGTGAGGGACAAAATTATTTAGACCGGACTTTTGACAATTTTTCTCGACCCTACAACATTTCTATTCACTTTCATACATCCCCTTACAAAATCATGTCAATATTTATCCCATTTTATTTTAGTTACTTTTTTTTGTAATCAGGTAATTTTATAACGCAAGCAAAATAATTAGTCCTAATACATTTTCACTAACGTTTGTCGAAGATATGTTAAAAAAATTCCATATCGAAAGTAATTAAATTAATCAGAATTACCACAAAAGAGAGTAACTAATTAAACAGAATTAGGGAACACGATTAGAACTAGAAAAGTTGATCCGAAATACAAACATGGCATAGTTATTATATCTGTAAAACATGCGATGTGACGTCGGGCTTTAGAACAAACAGTCGCTTCACCATCTTTGAACGGTCCTGATTTGTTCCTCCACTCCCAACAATCCAACACCACCACACACAGTTTTTATTTTTTTATATATATATTTTTAGGTATCATATGATTATATATAATTATTCAATGTTACCACGTATATTCGATGACGCAATGTGATTTAACTTTTAAGGGAATGGACGAAATTTAAATGGTAATCTTAGTCCTATGAGGTATAAATTCTTGGGATGTATAGGACCTATCGTTGTACATATATAGTATTCTCAATGAAATGAAACCACTCATTTCCTTGGTTTATAAAACTCTACAGATAGTATGATTCCAACAACAACAAAAATGCTTACTTATGCATAAGTTATAAATGCGAATAAGAGTCTACAAACTTATTCTTTGGAGAAGTCATACATTGTTTGGTATGGCCCGTGATGAATCATTCATGTCACAGCCTCACAGTGATCAGAGTAGGCAGCACAGTTTTATATCAAGACTAGTTTGCAGACTTTAATTTTCACATAACTGAGTTTTCTTGATCGATTTCTTCTTCTTCTTCACACTCTATGGAGTTGTTTGGTTTTTCCTTTGTAAGATGCCTTCTGGTTGTCATCTCTTTCATTTTAAGCCTTTTCGATTAGCAATAAACAAATGTTAAGAAGAAAAAAAAACTTATTCCTTGGAGAAATAATACAATTTATCTAAAGGTACTACACTACTACAACGTTGGTGAGACTCGTGCTGAGGCCAAACTGTGTGTGATTGGTATTTTATCAGAGACTAATAAAAAAAAAAATTACAAAAGAAAAAAAGAGTCGACTGTGACAACGAAAGGTTAGGAACCATCGCTTTTATCATCATTCTCTTTGCTAACAGCTCACAGCCACACACAAACACCCAAGTATTCGATTCTCATGGAGAAGAACAATTTAAGAAAATAATGCATGTTCAGAGAGATAAAGAGATCCACAATGATTCCTTCATGCTAAAAGCTTCTTTAGCACACTACGATACTGATACATGTATCATGTAAGTAGAAATATAAAATACATGATATACACGACCCATTCTCATAAAGCTAGCAACATTTCACGTTACGCATATAGACTTTCTTAGGACACATGAATTAAAATTGAGTATTACCAACCCACTCACTCACTCCTCACTCCAAACCAAATATAAATCATCTCTTTTGGATCCCTTCACTCATAAGTCAACTCTCATATTTTCTCCTATAAATACCATACACATCCTCTTCATCTCTCTACTACACAACAATCAGAAAACAGATATATATACATCCTCAAAGATCCCATCACTTTCTCTCTCTGTTTGCGCAATATGGACCACGAGGAAATTCCATCAATGCCCTCGACGCCGGCGACAACACCGGGGACTCCAGGAGCACCGCTCTTTGGAGGTTTCGAAGGGAAGAGGAATGGACAAAATGGTAAATACACACCCAAGTCACTTCTAAAAAGCTGCAAATGTTTCAGTGTTGACAATGAATGGGCTCTTGAAGATGGAAGACTCCCTCCAGTCTCTTGCGCTCTACCTCCTCCTAACGTCTCCCTCTACCGTAAGGTACGTACATATATATACACACACATGCACGTTCTCGTTACAGTTCAGCTTTTACCCCTCCATTAACATAAGCACACAACTAAAGATGTATTCATATTTTAACCAATATGTATGTGTAAAGTTGGGAGCAGAGTTTGTGGGGACACTGATACTGATATTCGCCGGAACAGCCACGGCGATTGTTAATCAGAAGACAGGTGGAGCCGTGACGCTTATCGGCTGCGCCGCCTCGGCTGGTCTGGCCGTTATGATCGTTATATTGTCGACCGGCCACATCTCCGGGGCACATCTCAATCCGGCTGTCACCATTGCCTTTGCTGCTCTTAAACACTTCCCTTGGAAACACGTCAGTTACTTTCATTTAATTTCTTATATATACGTTTTTGGACAGATGCTACTGATACCCACATGAATTTATAGACATGCACATCAGTTACTTTCATTTAATTTCTTATATATACGTTTTTGGACATATGCTACTGAGACCCACATGAATTTATAGACATGCACATGCACCTTCAAATTAAAATTCAACTAACATATGAGTTAATCAAGATATATAGAAGTTATAACTCAAAGTGATTTTTTTAATGGAATGTTCCTTTTGTTAGTGTCTAAATAATTCATTTGTAAAATAAAAAAATAGGTGCCGGTGTATATCGGAGCGCAGGTGATGGCGTCTTTTTGTGCGGCGTTTGCACTGAAAGCAGTGTTTGAACCAACGATGAGCGGTGGCGTGACGGTGCCCACGGTGGCTCTGAGCCAAGCTTTCGCTTTGGAGTTCATTATCAGCTTCAACCTTATGTTTGTTGTCACTGCCGTCGCCACCGACACTAGAGCTGTAAAATTTATACTTGCAAGAAATTTAAAAAGAACAAAGATTTGAAACACTTTTCTGTGTGTCTGATAATATTCACAAATTACAGGTGGGAGAGTTGGCGGGAATAGCGGTAGGAGCAACGGTCATGCTTAACATACTCATAGCTGGGTAAAATCATTCACTAGACGAATCTAAATCTCGATTTCTCTTCTTGTCTCTTATATATACATATATTTATGTTTTGTTGATCATGATCAACAGACCTGCAACTTCTGCTTCGATGAATCCTGTAAGAACACTAGGTCCAGCCATTGCAGCAAACAATTACAGAGGTATTTGGATTTACCTTACTGCCCCGATTCTTGGAGCGTTGATCGGAGCAGGAACATACACGATCGTGAAGTTGCCGGAGGAAGACGAAGCACCCAAAGAGAAGAGGAGCTTCAGAAGATGATCCATGATGAAAGACAAAAACTTCAAATCCATTCACTATGCTGTTACTCTGTTTGCATCACATGTGTATAATATAATCTACGAAGCTAGAAATATCATTATAAAGTTGCTTATGCTCTCTTGTTTTCTACTCAAACATGTAATAGCGTTTTTTCAAGTGATTGGTTTTTACTTTTTAGCCTCATGCAGATACTAAGGATAATATAGTTAGTAGCTCCCGATTCCATCAATTGATGATGGCCTTGTACTCTGTTTGCATCACATGTGTATAATAAATTATAAGCTCTGAAGGCAAAAAGATTGCGAATGCTTTTCCTTTATAAATCAAAATTGCAATATCGTTTTTTTTCAAGCGGTTGGTTTTTAGTCTCATACAGATTCTTTAAAGGAAAATATAACAAGTAGCTCGCACTTTGACTGCTTTCTAATTCATTTTGATGATGAGATCATTGATCTTATCTTCGCGGTTTCCAGTATCTCCGCCATCGCTGAAAACTTGTTTCTTCCCGTGCAAGATACCAGCCTCGGGCTTGTTGAGTTTCAAGGGTCCCAAAAATCTCATAACTTCTCTGAAATGATCACCAACCCTTGCTATCTCATTCACAATATCTTCTATGCAAAAGATATTGTGTTCTCCTAGAGCCTATGGTAAACACAAGTCAGAATGATTAAGAACACCGTGGATATTATCTTGGAACAAACATTCCCTCTACTTTGGATAGGAAACTTTTACCTGTTCGATTATGTTGTTGTCAGTAAGAGGAACAGGATTGCCCTCTATTATTGTGTATCCCTTTTTAAATATGAGGTCCTTGACGCTCTTATCATTCGGGTATCTTCAAGAATGGCAAAACATTGGTCAGAACTCATAAAAGAATCAAGCAAGCAAGCAGCAGCGTGGAAAATGGAATGTTCCACGATTGAAAGATGATTTTCTTGACGTACCCATAAGTGACATAAGGCTGCACTTTGAGAAGCTTTTGAAACAAACCGTCAGTTGCTTTGGCAAAGACACCAGAAAAAGTGCTCCTTAGTTGCAAGCTGTTAAGAACCTTCTTGGTCTTTGGGTGCATATCATTCTTGCTAGTCACCAGAAAGGAAAGAGGGAGGGAGAGATAAAAGATTAAAAATACCACAGAGGAATATAAAAAAAAGCATTGGAAAACATCAAATTACCCTTGTATGCGTATGATGAAAACGAGGTTGGAGTTTACTGGTGCGGGAGATGACTTTGGCCTCTTTACCCTTTGCTTCATCCGGATAAGATCTAATTCCTAAAGGGAAAATTATAATATATAACACGATCAGATTAGAAAGAATGGTGCAGTATTAGCAAAACACCTCTGACAAGTAGAACAATTACAGTCTAAGAAACACAGGAACTCCAACTCCAACACCGCATAAAGCGATGTACAGTCCTTCAATACGCAGGCATTAGTTAATTGCGAAGCGAGGTGAAACCAAAACCTAAAGGTGTATGACTTATAATTCAGGTTCAAAGACTAGATTCGGCCAATGGATTACAAAAACAAAGTTATAAGAAGTAGAAAAATGTAGAAGCAAAAACAGAACTCTGGTAATAGACACCGACCAAAGAAAGAGATGGATGTTAAGACACGGTACCTTTGCCCTGAACTCAATCACAAAATCTTCAGGCCGTTTGATATCAGCAACTTTCTTCTGCTTCTTCTTGCTGATTCTTCCCAACTCTAGTTGCTGCTTCCTGATAAAGGCAAGCTCATCCCTCTTCTTTCTCTTCTTAAGTATAACCTC
The DNA here is from genome assembly GCA_900108845.1 of Iljinskaea planisiliqua. Classification (NCBI taxonomy): domain Eukaryota; kingdom Viridiplantae; phylum Streptophyta; class Magnoliopsida; order Brassicales; family Brassicaceae; genus Iljinskaea; species Iljinskaea planisiliqua. The sequence goes on from FNXX01000009.1 coordinate 8,511,482, forward strand.
CGGTATGTAGTCCAATTCCTTAGGTTCTTCTACCGCCATCACCTTAGCTTCTTCTACCACCATCACCTTAGCTTCTTCTTCAGCCATTATCAACTCTACTCTTTCCTTTCTACAAAAAAAACACATCCCAAGATTCTTTAACACAAAAAAAAGGTAATGAAAGAGAACTTGCATCGTCAGAGAAAGGGTAAAACGAAAAAAATGAAACTTGATCACGAAAGCAAAACCATTATCTCCAAATATAGTGAACACAGACTATGAAAATGAAAAGTGAAACCTACTTCTGAATCGATTCCTAGAAACAAACAGAAAACAGAACTAAACCCTACAAGTGAGGCCAGAGAGACAGAACATAAGGAGAAAGAAGAAGAAGCTTAACAAGAGAAATAAGACAAAAATTACCGGTGGCGACGAAGCAATTGAACGGCGGCTGAAGAAACTCGAAGTAATACGGAGTAGTTGGTAGACAGTAATGGCCGAGAACCCGTTTGAGATTTCTAGGGTTTATCAATTTAACTCTCTTCATCTATTCACAGCTTTGCCACCAGACCTAATTACGGTCCGGGTCAAACCTCTACAATCTAGGCTCCAAGCCCAACATATATGGGCTTATGGGCTTCATTGCCTTTGAAAGAGTTAAGTCCGTTATCAAAAGCATGAAGGGAATGGTGGCCCATAATTGATGGGCTTATGGGTATAGTTGTTAAATTTAAAACTGTAAACGGTGAAGTTGTTTATGATTAATCAAACCAATTAGAGAGCAGTTTTGACTACTAAGTATGCAGCTTTATACGAGCTTAGGGCATTCGATACTTGTATTATTCGTGGACGTTCTTTTTTTCTTTTTGCCTTTTTTGTTAAATCTTTTGGTAATAAAAGAATGAGAGGGTGGTCCATATAGTTTTGGTGTGGAGGTTGGACCGACAAGGTAATCTAGGAAGAGATATACTGTCGAAACTGATTAGACAAAGCAAAAATAAAAACAAAATGCATCACCTCACAAGTCACTACGATGAAAGCAAGAAAAAAAATGTACTTTTGTAACTAAAGCTGGATGGTTTCTATTTTCCAGCATATGTTTTTTTTTTATCTTAAGGAAATCAATAATAGATGTTGGGGAACCATATGTTGGTGATAAGATCATATTTGGATGTATTAAAACTTAAACCGGTATGACTGTCTTACTATATATAAAGATCGCAATTATATGCTGTTTTTAATAGTAAGTAGATCGTAATCTCGATTACTGGCCGGCCACAAAAAACAGCATTTCATTTACGGCGTTTAGAAACTGCAGAGACATAAAATATAAGATTTCAAATGTATGTTATATTGTCAAGTGAGGTTGTTCTTTGCGTTATTGTAATACAGATACATTTACATCTTCTTATTTTTTGGATATACCACATATACAACTTAAACCAGAAAAAAAAACTGATTTAACAGTTAAGTTGACTTATACGAATGGTTTATGGTTTTGTAAGTAACGAGAACGAATGAATATATAATCATAAGCAATGATTAATAACATTTTTATGTGAGATGGATGTGTATGATTTTCAGTTTGGACGTTCAACCGAAAACAGGAGAATAGGTTAAAAAACTTGAAACGAAAGTGATTGTCGGGGAGATTTGATTGGCTTCATAATCCTTGTCCAAATTGCTAACTTACCTAACACTTAAACAAATAAAGACAGCTTCTTCATTTGGGGTTTTGAATCAAACGTCTCACCTAAACCCCTATATTAATAGAACTACGTTCATACCGTATGTCTATGTTTATAATTCTGAAAAGAAAAAAAAAAGTTTTAATTATAACGAAAAAAACGATAAGAAAATTATGCTAAAAAAAAATGAGGTGGCAACAAAGACAAACTCATTTGATAACGATAGAGCTACTTATAGCATTTATTACAATAGGTATAACATGAAATCATGAACACTCATTATTCATGTTCCTAAAATAAATCAATAATTCAGATAATTACACATTAATTTTGTTCCTTTTTTTTCTCAAGTGTCCACTACTATACAATTACATGTGTGGGCTCTGTAGCTCTAGGTCAGATTGCACACATCAAAAGTGTCCTTTTTTCTTTAAACATCATTCAATTTTTTTAAAAAGGTCACATGTCCGTCCAACTCCATAAATAGAACTCACACTTCACTTCCCACGACCACATCACTTCACATCTAATCTATATCCAAATTTTACTTTCCCTCTCTTTATATATTCTCTATAGGCTGTATACATTAAATATACATGGATCCTTCCATCAAAGGAGATCAAGAAATGTTTAAAATCAAGAAACGAGGCCATCAAGATCTTGAGTTAGGTTTAACACTTTTGCCACGTGGTACGACTTCGTCAGAGCTCAATCTCATCGATTCCTTCAAAATCAGCTCATCATCGACTTCTCATCATCAAGAACACTTGGAAGATCCACGAGTGTTCTCGTGCAATTATTGTCAAAGAAAGTTCTATAGCTCACAAGCACTAGGCGGCCACCAAAACGCTCACAAACGCGAACGCACCTTAGCCAAACGTGGGCAGTACTACAAGATGAGTCTCTCCTCCTCACCCTCTCCTTCTTCAGCGTTTGCGTTTGGCCACGGTTCAGTAAGCAGATTCGCAAGCATGGCATCGTTACCTTTACATGGCTCGGCGAATAACAGATCAACGCTAGGGATTCAAGCTCATTCAACGATCCATAATCCCTTTTTAGGAAGACAAACAGCGGGTTTAAGCCATGTTTTCAAACAGAGGGTTCATCAGAAACCGGCCATCGGAAAGATTTTGCCGGATAAATTTCACCTCGAAGTCGCCAGCAGTAACAAGAATAACATTGTTGCTCATAAGTTGGAGAGGATTGGACATTTCAAGAGCAAGCAAGAAGATCGTCATCAGCTCAAGAAGATTGACTTGACTCTTAAGCTATGATCTTCTTTTTAGTCTTTATTATATAACTTTTTCGGTTTTTACTATCTTTTGATTCTTATCGTTGTTTGATATAATGATTGACTACAGGATGTGTTAGAGGTTCATTAATTAAGCTGTACTTTTTTCCTTAATATATTGTTGTGTAGTTCAATATATTCGAGGTCTATGTTAAGCCTATGTAGTACAGTACTCAAAACTTGTATTAAATTGGATTACGGACAAAACGTTAGGTATTCGATGTATATTATTGGACTGGTGTAACTGTTATAGTCAAAAACATGGATATCACATGTATAAAATAATATATCATATCCACAGCAAATAATATGTCATCTATTAAAGTTCAAGTGAATAAAACCTTACATAACAAATGTGTATCAAAAAATGATAAGAGTTACAAAATTATTGTGGAGTAGAGTCATTAATTAGAATAAACAAAGTATGCCCTACTTTTTACGCATTATTACCCACTAAATTTGTCACCGATTTATTAGGCGTGAACTGACTTTAGACAATCAATTGATATATTGCAATACGAAATAATACATATTTTTTTTCTATATAAATTACGTATAAAATAAATTATAGTATAGTGGATGATTTTAAATAAGATCAAATGACAATATAAAACAGCATAAACAAGATTTTACGTTTTAAAAAAACAGAATATAGAGTGGATACAATGTGATTATCGAAGAGAGGTCCTACATGTAGTTAAAAGAAACAGACATTAATCTACAAGCGAAGAGTTCTTCGTCAGAGGTTGTTGTTTTCATCCCCATGTGACTATTAAAGTTAAATTTAGATGGTCCTTTTTAATTTAATCTTGTCACGTCGCTATTATTATTTTACAATTTTATCACCATTATATAAAATAATATTAAACAATAATTAAATCTAATGGATTACCAACTCTGAGAAAATTATCTGCATTAATGCATATAATTACATTTGTTACTTGACATTTCACGATTTCTCTAGCTTTTTGTAATGATATGTGACCATGTGGGTGAGAGGGATCTATTAATGAACATTAATTATTATCTTGGATTTACTGAATTATAACCCAAAGATTCTGTGAAGTTTGCTTTGGGTGGGTCCGTATCAAGTTGATGTTCGCATTAAAGCTATAATTATATAATAATGCTAATCATTGCAATTAACAATCAATATTTTCCACAAATCAAGATGTTAACGATGCGGAAATCATGTTGTTATGCACCACAATTACCTCACTAATCCTAAGACGTCACATCGATTAAGATCTTTATGTAAGATATAAAAATAATATTTCACAGTGGAAAAAATCCAAAATTCTCTAGACAATGACGTTTTCATTCTCGCTACACAGTGGAAGCTTAATAGATGCTAAATCAAATCCAAAAGAGAATAGTAATTTCATCATCATATATTTCCTAATATTTCTATTTAAAACTAAAACCGAATCAAGACACAGCTAATTATAGTAGTCTACATTTGCAATGTAATCTATAAAGCTGAGATTTATGGAATAATATTTCCGAAATAAATGAATTCAGCTGGCTTGTCCTTTTAACTTCTGGTGTTTCACAGTAAATTCACACTAGGGAATTAAAAAGTAAAAAACTCATCACGACACATTCATGGAGTTGCTCCTCTGTTAAGGAACACAAAGAATTGGTTTGGAAGTCACCAAGTCAAACAGAAGTGTTAGCTAGCAAGTTCCTAAGGGGGAAAAGAAAATTACCCGAGAAGTCATCATTCTACTAAAGCTTAACTTTCTAAAGCACTTTCAATCTCCATTTCTAGTAAGAAACAGTGCAAACAAGAAACATCCAAAACCATGTCAACATGTATTTCTAAAATATGTTGTGTATGATGACTGTCCATGCTCGTACTTATGCATCTAGGAGTAGTTTTTACACACACAACCTGTAAGCTAAGAACGCAGCCAACAATTTAAATTTATTATTTGGAGTATATCTAATCCAAGAGAGTCATATACTCACAGACGCACTGCACTTAAGCGGAAACAAACTGTGGAAAGCTGAAGACTTGTACTGCAGGCTAACGTCTATTTCTGATCGACATAAGATTTAACGCTTTCCATCCATCTAATGTACTCGACTTTACCTTTGTTCTTCATATAACGATGCAAGAAAACAGCAAGCTCGTCGCTTATACCTCTATCCTCTAAAAACTGATAAAGAGCGTCTTGAAGCTCGTCATCCAGTTCCCTGTAAATGTAATAACCAAAGGCAAACACAATAACTTCATCAATCCTATATCTCAGAATTTTTTGAATGATCAAGAAAAGAATCAGGTAAGCGTACTCGAACTCTGGTCCACCGTAGGAAGACGGTGAACTCTGGACGCCTTTACGGATGCAGAGCTTCGAAATCTCTATAGTGTCGGGCCAGGCAGAACACATGATCTCCAAGGTTTCGCCAGCACCGCCCTTGGAGATGTTGACAATGAAAGTGATGTGAAGAACAAATTCGGGTTCAGTAGTGGTGGATTTGGACGTAGGAACTGACCTATCAAACATGGTTGCTTCGATTATGATGTCTTCTTTCTCCCCAAACTTCCTTTTCAAGCTAATCCATTGCTCTCCAGGCCGTTCGTCCACAGTGAATGGACCAAAACTGTTAGGAGGCTGCGAATATGTGCAACCAAAGTGCTCAAAATTAGCCAATTGTAGACAACAGAAAGGTTGCATCTTTCAAGTCATGAACTAGAGAGGTCACTTGAGAGAGATTTAAACATTCTCTTCATTACTCAACCAATAGTTTACAAATTGAATAAACCTAAATTTCGCAGATCACATGTACATAATTCCTATGCCAAAAAAGGCAAATCATTTTATAAGACGATTCCAAAACTCAGATTCCAGGAAGGCTTAAAGTATCTAGCTTTTTGCAATTGACAAATGATTCATGGATTACCTGAAGAGGAGGCGAGTGATCGAGTTCGTACTCGATCTCATTACGTATTAGTCGGCAAATGTTTCCTTGGAAAGCTGATTTCTGCATTTCTGACACGTAACTCCCCGAGCTTAGACATCTGCGGCCGATTACAAATTCAGGGTTTTGATTCGATGGGAAACCGAGTTTAGGGTTCCGATACGCAATCGAAGGGGAAGAACTAAGGAAGACTGTTCTTCTCAGACATCTGACGAATCGAGCCATCGACAGAGATGAAGCGCAGAGCAGTAGTAATAGTGGCGACGATTTGGTTTTTTTTTTCCCCATTAGGGTTTTAACTGCTTTAAGAGGTTCCATCGTACGGCTATCGTGCGTTCTAGTTTTAGTGTAAGCTAATCTACACCGTCATTTGCAAATGTTCAAAATATGATTTTTTTTTTTTTTTTTGCAATGAACAGAAAAAAAAAAAGATTTATCCTTTTGTTTTGGCGGCAAATGTGGCTTCCTCCCGCCCATCTCCGACCAATGATAGATATGAGGTGTTGGCTTTTCTAGGGCTTTAGTGCGAAGAGACACTTTTTAATCAGCCATCTCTCTCTTTTCTCGTTCTCATTCTTTCACGCTTTCAATGGCGACTGAGTACGAGCGCAAAAGATTGGAGAACATCAGGCGGAACGGTGAGATGATGGCGGCTCTCAACGTCCATGCCAAGGCTTCTCTTCTCTCCGCCGCAACCAAACGCCCTCGAGATGAATCTAAGTCGTTTAAGAAGAAGAAGAAGCCAAACAAGCCTGAAACGCCCATTGTTATACGAAAGTCTCTACGTACCAGAGGCTTGAATCCAGATTCCGTTGGCTTACCCGATGGGTTTTCAGATTATCCTAAACGTACGGTTCCTCCTCCTCAGTACGCATCGTCTCCCCAGAAACAGTCGGCTCGTTTATTGGCTCCTCTGCCTTTGGACGCGGCTTACGGTGGAGAGGGTTCTCATAAGAAATTCGTTGAGACTATTTTGGGTATTGCGGGAAAGGTTAATGGTGAAATTGGAAGGGTTAAGGATGATTATGATGATGATTCTCCTCTGGTTCCTAGACATCGTGGCACTAGGAGATCTTCTCGCCTGTCTAGTGTTGCTTTTAAGGAAGAGCCAGTTTCATCTACTGATTCTGTGAAGAAGGAAGTTTCTGCGAAAGAGTCGTGTGGAGGAAAATTGGTTAAGGATGAGAATGATGAGTCTCCTACGGTGAGCACTAGGAGTTCTGCTCGCCTCTCTAATGTCCTTGTCAAAAAGGAAGAGCCAGGTTGCTCTAGTTTTGATTATGTGAAGAAGGAAGTTTATCCGGTTAAGCATGAGAAGATTGAGTTTGAGGGTGGTTTTGATACGGGACCGTTGAGTTTAGAACCGCATAACGTGGCACGTGTTGTTCCTGGGAGGGTTTTGGTTGTGAAGTTCTTGCCTTGCGAGAATGTTAAGCTGGTTGCTGCAGGGGACAAACTTGGGAATGTTGGGTTTTGGGATTTGGATTGCGAGGGTGAGGGTGAGGAAGATGATGGGATCTATCTATTCCATCCTCATAGTTCTCCAGTTTCATCTCTTGTGTTTCAGCAAAACTCTTTCTCCAAGGTAACTTTTTTGTTCAAGGAGTTTGTCTCGAAGCTTTGGTAGCAGAAAAGTCTCTCTTTTTATAATTAAGCTCTTGTTCATTGGTGCATCCTATGGCAGGTTATTAGCAGCAGCTATGATGGTCTCGTCCGGCTGATGGATGTTGAAAAGTCGGTTTTCGATCTGGTTTATTCGACCGATGATGCTATATTTTCCCTCTCGCAGAGACCAAATGATGAGCAAAGCTTATACTTTTGTGAGGGATATGGAATGTTGAATATATGGGATCTCCGAGCAGGAAAGTCACAAAACCACTGGGATTTACATGACCACAGGGTAAACTCTATAGACTTCAACCCCCAAAATCCCTATGTCATGGCTACAAGTTCCACAGATGGGACTGCTTGCCTTTGGGACTTGAGAACCATGGGAGCAAAAAAACCAAATACATTAAGGACTGTGAATCATTCCAGGGCTGTGCACTCTGCTTATTTCTCACCTTCTGGCCTTTCACTTGCAACTACAAGGTATCTTGTCTGTGTATAAAGAAAGTGCTTTGCTCTGTAGCTCTCTCGTATATACTTCTTTTCTGCATCGGTAAAATGTGGAATGTTAGTAGCTGTTTTATGTTTTCCAGCGTTTGTTAAACTCTTGCTTTGTTTTCCTTGTAGCGTTGACAACCATATTGGTATTCTTAGTGGCGCCAATTTTGAGGATACTTCCATGATATATCACGATAATACCACCAACAGGTGGATCTCTACTTTCAGGTATGCTCCACACCATAATATAAGCTCTCACTTCCAATACACTCTTGTTTTTTCTTGGTTCTTGGGGTTATGACCAACAAAAAAAAAACTGCATAAGTAATTGCTTCAGGTCTTTCACTGTTCATATGATCATCGAATATACACTCATTATTCTCTTTTTATGAGAAATGAAACGTAGGGTTTTGCTTTCATCTGTTTTGGATTGCAGGGGAGTATGGGGATGGGATGATTCATACATCTTTGTCGGCAATCGTCCTTCAAAAGGAATTGATGTGATCTCTACGAAACAAAAGCGAACAGTGAAGGAACTGAATAGCCCTCTTATGAAAGCTATTCCTTGCCGAATCCATTGCCATCCTCTTAACGTTGGGATGCTTGCAGGATCCACGGCTGGAGGACAGGTCTATGTTTGGACAACAAAGTAGCATTCTTAACCATTTTTCAAAGCAACATGAAGTGTTGTGTGGTTTTGTTCTGTCGTACAGAAATGTTATTTGTTTGGAATTGCGTTTTTTTTAGTTTCACCGTAGATCTAATCAGTTAATGTTAAATCCTAGCGATCTGTAATGATCCTGAAGTGAGTCAGCAATATAAGAGAATTGCATTAGTTCCAAAACTAATAAAATCACCCACATAAGAGTAGGTCCTTGTTCATCTACCACACCATAAGTTTCCATTCTAATAATTTCAGCGAGGTGTAGGCGAATCCACATTTGTTTGATTCTCACCTGGCTGCTGTACATTGCTCGGTTTCGATTCTTGTTTTGGTGGGAGTTTAGTAGATTGAACTTCTTGGGTTTTGGTCGGAGCATTCCCTGAAGGTTTCTTTGTTTCCAAAACAATCTCTTGTATTGTCTCCTCGATTTTTCCAAGTCTCCTTTTCATCTCCATGAGCTCTTCCTGAGACTTGGTTGATGCTTCTTCTTCTAACGCCTTCTTTTCAGCTTCTTCTTTCTGTTTCTTTTCTTCCTCTTTCCTGTTCTTCTCTCCAAGTTCCTGCAAAAAACTCCATATCATGAGGGCTCAGACAACATTGGCCAGAGTGATTAACATAACACGGAGAACAAAACAATCAAGACTTCAAATCTCTCAGGAAAACTCCGTATCGGAACAAGAATGAAAACTCACTGCGTCCATGATCTTCATTCGACGACGAGCGTATTGAGCAACCAGATACACAGCTGTCACGAGAAAAAGCAATAGCCATTCAAACAAGTAACATTAACACTTGAGAGAGAAAGTGAAGGGAGTGAAGCCAAGTACCTACAGACGGCAAGCAGACGATAATGAATTGCACCACATGCCAGTCAAGCCTAACACAACAGCAAAACCCATATTAGAGCATACGAATCAGAACAAGAACTCAACTTACTACTTTAAGGCAGTGTGTCAGAACGTCAACTAGATTACAAAACCATTAGTTCAACAGCAAAAACCCTTTTAAAAAACCCTCCCAAAATCTCCACGCAGAGAGATTACCCAAATTTATCTTTCTTCGGCGGCTCGGTGAACAGGATTTTCGCAGCGGTCACGAAATCGAGCTTATCGAGTTTCTTGTACGTCTCCTCGAAGCGAGAAACGACACTAGATTCAGTCTCGCTGTACTGAGCAACGCTAGATTCCGTCTTCTCGGGCTTCTTCCCACCATTCTCTCCTTTAGTGCAGAGACGTCGGATCCTGTAGTATTTTAACCGGGTCGTGAATCCGATCCACGAGCCTCTGCCGCGAAGCATCCTGATTTCTCCGGCGACAAGAGCTCAACTTACGACGACTCGCGCAGTCTCCACAAATCAGCGTTTCAAAACGCAGCATTGAGGCTTGCGGGTTACCCGAATAAAACCGGGTCTCGGGTTATGGTTTGATCACTTATACCCACCGGTCCGCTACGATTTAAACAAAACCGGGTTTCCTTTTTTTAATGAAGTTGTGTGTGATCTGACTTCTGATCAAAATTAAGGCTTAATAATAAACTTAGCGAGTAATGACACACTTGAATCATATTGGTATCTTTGTCAACAAATTTTAGTTTCCTTTTATTTTCCAATGGTCTCTTTCACTTTGCCCTTTTCCAGCTCTGGTGACTATTTGTGAGCTAAGATGTGGACCTCTTTCTCCATTTTTTAAGAGAATTAGTTTTAATTATTATATTATGATGCCTTAGACAAACATATTATTTTGGGTTTAACCAATGCAGATTAGTGGCAGGCCTCTATTATTTCATATTTTCAAGATAGAAAGTTGAACTTTTCATACAAGTCGTAACTCTAAGTTTATAGTCTTTACGACATCTCACACATTATTTTATTGCTTTTGTATAATAAAAAAATAAGTAGTTTGTTCTGTTGTCCAAAAATAATATATTCTAAAACTTAATTGCCTAAAGAATACACGGCAGATTATTTAGTAATGGAAATTATTTTTGGACATAGTTTCATGATTAGTAGTATCATTTTCCCAAAGTTTCATTTTCCGAAAACAAAACTCGTTTATTGTGTAGTATCACACTTTTGCACCCTTGCACCATAATTAGCCGCACCATTTCTTCCACACATTAATTTAAAACTATTACTCAATTTCAAGTCAATTTGAAAGAAAAAGGGTGGTCTCGAGACAAAAGTTGAGGAAAAGATAAGGAATATTAAGCTTTATTTTTGGACCCCATTAATAAACTGTAAATTATTAAAGCATACCGCCAATATTAATTTAAGTTCTCTAGTCATTTTTATAAACCACTGAATATAAACGATTCTTGTAACTGAGGCGTATAGGTATTTAATTAGTTCGTGAATCGTGATGCCCGTTTGTGAAAAAAAAATCATAAATATGGCAAGAGAAAATAAAGTAAATTTTCAAAAAAGAAACTGTATTTATATATGGAAGCAATGTGATTAGGAATTGTTTAATCAAGATTCTCGAAACTAATAGAGAGCTAAACCAAGTCTCTTCTTCATCTTCTTCATCAACTTTTTAATCGAAAAGGGAAAACATAATTGACATCGGAAATCTCAAAAGACAAGTCCTTGGCATTTTTTGTAATTATGTTAAAGTTGGAAAGGGTAAACTGTCATCAACTCGGACAGTTTATATAGAACCAGTCATCTTCCATCGGAACAACTTCCGTCCGGCCGCTCTCTGCCGCCGGCGATACTCTCTCTCTCTCTCTTTCTCTCATCTGTGTACTTCTCTCCGGCGGTCAAAGACGTTTGAGGAATGTCGGAGCCATCCGACTGATAAATCTTTACTCGTAAGCGTTAAACCTCGAAACGAAAGAGAGGGAAGAATTCGAAAGAAAAGAGAATGCTTTGCCGGAAAAACTCAAGCGTCGTGGATAGAGGAAACGTTCCGGTTTATCTCAATGTCTACGATCTAACTCCCATCAATGGCTATGCTTACTGGTTTGGACTTGGTGTTTACCATTCTGGTGTTGAAGGTTAGTCTTTGAGATTCTCCGGTTTAGATTTTCTTGAAATGTCCTTCCTTTTTTGGTGGGTGCTCATGTTTTAGATCTAAATAGTGATTTCGATATTACGATTTAATATCATTTTAGATCGGATTTGTTTTCATGGAGAAGAAAAAAGTCATAGAAGATGAAATTGTCTTGCAAATGATAAAAAAAATCATCTTGTTATTGGTATAAATGTAGTTCATGGTATAGAGTATGCTTTTGGAGCTCATGAATATCCAAGTACCGGAATTTTCGAAGGGGAACCGAAGCAATGCGAAGGGTTTACGTTTAGGAAATCGATTTTGATTGGTAAAACGGATCTTGGGCCTTTGGAAGTGAGAGCTACGATGGAGCAACTTGCAGACAAGTACAAGGGAAGTTCTTACAATCTCATCACCAAGAACTGCAACCATTTCTGCGATGAGACTTGTATTAAGTTAACTGGGAACCCAATTCCTAGTTGGGTTAACCGTCTTGCAAGAATCGGTAAACTCTCTGGTAACTCCCTTTAATCTCTTTACATATTGTTTCTTTCTTATTCAAGGTACTAGTTGTGTTCTGCCAGTGAGTATGGTTATGCTAATAGTCAATGGCGTTTAAAGTCTTAGCTTTTGGTTACATGTAGAATAGAGGGATGGTTAAGGTTTTGAACTACAGACATGCTTCAATACTGTGATCTAAACACTGTTTGAAATTTTCTTATTTTTTGTTGTGGCTGGCTCGAAAGATTACATCTTTGTGCTTGAGTACTAAGTTCAGCTTCTGGGTTTATTGAAAACTACGTTTTATGATCGATAAGAACAGTTTCGAAGCTAAAACATAACTCGGGGTTGGCTTAAAGTTTCCATCTTTACGCATTTTTGAAAATTCTGGAAAGGACTCTGTTTCTGTGCTCTGAAGTTGAATTGCTCTGTGCTAAATTTAGGATTCATGTGCAACTGTGTGCTTCCTGCGACCATAAACGCGACCAAGCTTGGGAATAACCGAATCAATCTAGACAAATCATGTGAAGCAGAAACTGAGAAGAAGAAACTGAGGAGTGGATCGAGCAGAGAGATGTCTACGATTGATACTCCTTCGTCGTCATCTTCGTCTCCTTCAGTTCAAGTTCGTGGTCGAAGCAGGAAAAGGCGTCCTCGTGCTATGCAACCTTCTTCGCCATTGATTCTCGGATCTTCCGCCGTTTGACTATAAAATAAATTCTGGGAAAACCAGATTTGCTTTGTTGTTAAAAAATCCATTTTTTATCTTTTCTTTTCTGTTTTTTTTTGTTTTTCTTCCACCTAATTGCGATTGTGCTTTTTAATCTTGTTAATATGCAAACCTTTTTTTTTGTAATCTTATTTGCACTTTCGTTTCAGTTTTTCGATATAATTTTTACACAGTTATATATCAAATCCAGTCTCAGTATATACTAACTGGAAACAGGAAAAAGAAAAAAGAAAAGATAGAGTAAAGAAGAATCAATCTACGGACTTAACTTTTATGAAACTAAAGGAGAATATATTCCATAAAACTTTTTATATTGATATATCACTTTCGGCAGTATCTAATTAAGGAGTTAAACAATAATAAATATCATCTGCAAACAAAAAATTTAATGATTAAACGCAGAGGCCTGACATTAGAACATGAGGCAACACCAAAGCTTAAGAGACGAGAAGAATATTTGAATATAGAACTCATATATTTGTATCGCAAACAATAATCAAATTTTGAGGTTGTTTGATAGTGAATGTGAAAAATGGAGGCTTTGAAGCTAGAGACTTGTACAGTTAAGCAAATATGGAAACGTTCAGGCTTGTTTTTGGCGCATCCACTCAAAAAAGTTGTCGAGAATCAACGGCCACGCAAGTTCTAGATCGTAGTTGGTCATGTCCGGGAAACTTATCTGCAACGTACAAAAAAAAAACAACAATTCGCATGAAGAAGATGCAAAGAACATTTGGTTGAAGAAGATGGCCATCGGAGGAGGAAGAGTAACTATAGAAATATGGAAAGTACCTCATTGCAGAACCTATAAAACCCCATCCATTGGTCCATGTTGATGACTTTGTAATCATTCTGGACCTGTTCATAATGGGATGATGTGATTTACAAAACACATTGAAAGATAAAGAAGATATTTGAAGCCAAAAAAAAGGCGGAGGCAAACCTTTAGATAGTCGACAAAGTAGTCAACCTGGGCACGGAATGTTGATCCTAAGACCAAATCTAGGAGTTGACATATAGTCTCAATGTCGATGCTCTTTTGTTTTCCCTCTGGATGGATGATAAACAAAGGTCACATTGGCACACATTGGCACACGAAGAGAAAACACAAAAATCATATTATTTTCATGTTCATGATGGAGTAGATGATTTAGTACCTGTCAAACAATACTGGAAGGCATAAGCATAGAAATCTGCAAAATTCAATGGCTTTGTGACCTGAAAAGGCAAAAATTCCAATGTTTAGGATATCCAAAAGATGCCAAACAATGTAAAAAGCGAATGATGAACCTCTTTCTCGAGCTCTGGGAGGGCTTTCTTCAGTTTACCGATCGTGTCAGCCCTTAACGCCTTGAGTGCTCTTCTCCATTCATCCTGTTATAGGTGTTAAGATCATACAAAACGAAAAACCCACAACCAATAATTAACTTTAAATATCTCATGGAAACAAATTCTATTACCAGTGTGAAGTAACCCTGCCTTTCAGCCTTCATTTTCCTGTAAGGAGCGAGTTTAAAAAGATATTTAAGGATATGAAGTTGTGCAGAGAAACTTCCAAATTTTTGTTTTTTTAATAAATAAGGGTGGATTGGTTACCAAGCTAGCATCAAGATCCTGACGTCGGTATGAGAAACTTCCAAATTGGAGCAGAGTTTCTCAATTCCTTCAGGACTGTTACATATAATAAAGAAGAGTGTTCGTAAATGTGTTGCATTCAAACAAAAAGTCATACAAAAAGTGTGATCTTGTCTACTTACTCAATCACACCGGAAGATTTATTGGCATACTGACTAAAGAATTTAGCTGTTCGATCCATCTCTTTGGACGACTTTTTACTTGAACCTGTACCAACACAACATTCTCGACTTTCTTAGTAAAACAGTCAATAACGAACTAGTAAAATATTAAAACGCATTAGTGGGTTATATATAGAGAGATTAAAGCAAAATTTGGATGAAAAGCACCAAAAACGAATTCGAACTTTCTACGATACAAACCCTAAGAGGAGATTTCTCTTCTTGTGGTACCTGAGGAAACCGGATCCGTGGCTGAAGAGGTAACTGTATAAGGTTGATGCCGTTTCTTCGACGCAGCACGACGCATCTTTACCGAAACCAAAGTGCACACAACTTTTGATTTTGAGACTTTCAATTTTCCAGAATAATAGAAAAACAGAATACAATTAGAGTCACAGATTGATTGATTAATCGAATCAGACGAAAAAGGCGATTTGTAGCAAAAGGAAATAGCGATTCGGAGGCGAAGCAATAGAGACTGTAAAAAAGTATCTTACTTCAATTTCTCTTCTTCTTCCCTTTTTATACGTATACACGCACGCACCCTCGCACGTTTTTTTGCACTTTTTACGGACAAACTAATATTTTCCTTTTTCTTTTCTTTTTTTTGTTACAGTTACTTTGTTTTATCAACTTCACCCTTTAATTTTTCTCGTTTTTTTTTTTTTTTTAAAGAGTATCTTAATCGGTTCTTTTTTTTGTAGCAACGCAATCAAAACAAATTCTAAGGATTACGTTGCTTTAAAGTTTAAACAATTAGGAAAACAGTAAAATTCAAACAATTACGACACATTATATATTTAACAACAATACTGAGAAGTGAGAACTCCACCATTTTTGTTTTCCAATTCTTCAAGAAAAGAAACTCCCTTTTACATCTTTTAGTTTGTTGAACTCTGATAGTTCATCATAAGATATGGGAAGTTTCTTAAACAACAGACTAAATCAACCATTTTCACGCTTACAAATATAACAGACAGATTACAAAGCAAACTGAATCTGTTTCACTGACCACTAGTAAAAAAGACCACCCTCCTTCTCAAAAGAGTCTAAGCTGATGTTTGGCCCGTCTCTGAGAGGTAGAGAGAATAGAGAGAGACAGCGTCTTGCAGATGCGACGATCTTAGATCTTCAGGTAAAGGAGCTTTGAAGGCCGTCACAAAACAGCTCAGCTGAGACTCTCTATCAGGATACACACTGAGACCTGACAGAAGCAACTCGCATATTTCCTCTGCCATCTTTGAGTATGCCACTCTGCAACATACAAAGAGAGCTTGTGCGTTTACTGTGTCGTCGTAAACCAGAAATTTATAAATATATGCTTATAAGCTTTTTGTGAGATGTTTGACCCGTATCTGTCCACACAGCAAACTTGGGCTGTGTAGTCATCAGAAGCCAACTGCCTTAGTTTGGGAGCAATTACTATGGATGCCACCAAATTTAGAAGGATCCTTCCAAACTGCTCCGGTATCTATTACTTTCTAGGTTATGGTAATATGTTATATCCTAGAGATGATTTAAATCTTGTACAATCTAGTGGACCACATGAACGAACAAGGATCACACAAGTGCATGCAAGTAATGACTCGTACTTACCTAGCTTCAACTGGTAATCTATCACCCCAGACAGCCAATGACTCGTTTAAACGGCCGACAAAACTTCCGCATGACTCGTTTCTGCTCTCAAGGGAATCCTGTCGAAGCAAAAGTTGTGTTGTTTGTTAAATACACATCGAGAAAAAAGATCATTATGACCATGGTCATAGAGAGTTTAGTGCAATTCCGTTAAGAGTATCAATACAAGAAATTATATATTGTACAGTCAGCTTGGTCAACAGCAGCCTAATTAATGTTCAAGCAATTTGAGAGCTAGAGGAGTTTAATCTCAAATTTAAGACTATAACGACGTAGACGTACCAGTTCTAACATTGTATCCGCATCTTCTTCCAGTGAACTCTTTAGTAAATAGAATGACATGTAAATCCCAGCACCCAAGTCCCAGTTTTCAATCTCAGACTTGCGATCGTCCATTGAAGTTGCAATTCTCCATATTTCTGAATGGTTAGCTGCATTAATCCAAGATAAAACAGATCACTCCAAACAGATCCTTCCTACACTACACCGGAATCGTGTTCCAGTTGAGGAATTGGGTCTGCATATAAGATGAAAGAGCTTACCTGACAAAAACAATGAATGAGCAACTGATGTCATAAAAATGGAATGAGCTCTTTGCCAGTTTGCACATTCGATAAAGTGGTCGAGAGCCTTTACGAAATCTCCATGGTAATTGTTATAAACTGCCTGCAACACAAGGAAAAAAAAACAGCAATCAGCACACCAGTATAAAATGGAAAAAGGTCTCCATCATATAACCACTAGTACCTTTAGCAGAAGTAGAAAAGAAGGGTTTTAGATAGTGTCCTTACCAGAGCTTCGTGCATCCATTCAGAAGGGATACCCAAGTCCTTGATAAATTGCCGCTGTGATTCCATAGAACTCCAAGTTTCACAGAATTGAAAGAGGATTTCCCGAATGACAATGGCGTGTAGATATGGATGATCTTTGCGGTAGGGTATGTGAAGAACAACGTAGATAGCCCAATGACAAAGGCCCTGAGAGAGAAGCTGTGCAACAAATCCCATATCGACAGCGTGAAGGTCATCTGACGTGAAAGCTCCAACTGCTTCTAAGATTCCTCGGTGGTGCCAGATCATATGATAGTCAAGTGGATCGTCCGTTGAAGAGAAGGCACTGAACATAGTCTTCAGAAAACCAATTTCTTCCTCTTCGCTACTGTGCAGAAGCATAAGATAATACAAGAGGTCAGAATGCTTGGTGTTGCTTACGAAGCCATCTGCAGGTCCTTCATCAATATATATTGGGACGGGACACGGAGCTTTTGCCTGATCTAGTAGGAGTTGATAACTTCTGAAGATGATAGGTAATGAACTGTCGGGAGGCAAATGATGCCACATTAACAGCCCTAGAAATCTCTTCCAGTCAATTGTAGAATCTTGTAACGCATCGTGGATATTACCAGCTAGCAATTCGTAAAGCTTAATTCTATCCTTCTCAATGTAATTAAAATCCAGCCCATTCCTTCCCCAAAGGTGAAGCTGCTGCATGATATCATTGCGGTTTACAGTTGATCCACCAGCCTGGCTCAACAAACAAGCAAGTCTAACATCTCCCTTAGATATGGCAAGTTCCACAGCTGAATCAAGCTCTCGTCCAGTTAGAAGAAAGAACAAGTGTTCAAGGTAGTCAGAACCATTTAGATTACTCACATCTTCTTGTACACGGTGACTGACACATTCTTGGAGCCAACAACTGAATTCTGCTCTTCGGATAAGTGGAAGAGCTTCTGTGTCAACTTCTGCAGGCTCTTCATTGACATCCTGCATCATGTCTTCCTCATTATCAGAAGCTGCATAATTCGAACGTTCGGTACTCTGTCTCTCAGAAAGTAGAACTTTTATGAGTTCCCACACCATGACTTGGTGAGTCGAAAACAGCTTCGCAGAGGTGGACAACCCAGCAACCTCCAGCTGTTTCTCGATTATATCAATATAGTTTCGGCAGATGTCTGAAAGATTCACACGATCAGTGACAACTTTCTGAAGTTTAAGACTGAAAGAGCCAAACCTGACTTCTTCTTCTTCATGACGCAATGTCTTGTGGAGACTTAAGGGAGTCTCAAATGCAGAGTCAATAAGTTCTTTTTGAACTTTTTCCTTTTTATCCCGAACCACTTTGTCAATTGCTATCTTTTCTACATTGATCACAGAAGACAATACCCTCTGGGAACTAGAACTGCAAATTGGCTTACCAGTGTGAAGAAGGACGCCATTGGGGCCCCAACCTGCTCGGAACGACCTTCCCATGAATAGTGCCGCATCTACAACATTGCGGGAATAGTCATCAGTTAATGGCGTGGCATGGCTGATGTCCAGCTCGAAACCTCCCACTTTCGACTTTCTCACTGCCGGGTTCTTATTTTGTTGCACCATCAGGATACTGCCTGGGGAGCTTTTTTCATTACCAGGGTTGTACTCCAGCAAAGCAAGCGGCGTTTTCCGCACGGCCGGTGGAGTATCCTGATGACTATTTCTTTGAGAAATTTTCTGTGAAGGTCTTGCGTTTCGTTTAGTCAAGGATGTCATACGAAGGGAAGTATGATCTCTAAAATCCTCACTTTCGTCCAGATCTTCATTAGGAAACATCAGCAATCTCATTTCTTTCATTTTTCCAGGATCAAGTCCTAGATGGGCTGGAAGAGAATGGGAAAGCTCTGGCTCAGAAGTTTCCATTTGATGTTCTTTATCAATGTCAGCTACCACCACCATGTCACCATTCAGTCCTACATGATTCTCCAAACCTGGGGCATCATCCATAGCAATGTCTTCTGCCTCGTCATCACTCAACCCAAATCTGCTGAAATGAGGAACCAGAAACTTCCAGAAACCATTATGAGGATCAAATGAGATGAAAGTTGCCCCTTGTCTTTCAGCGCTCTGTTTTAATTTATAAGAAATATGGTCGGCCCGCTCTTCCCCACAAGTTAGATTTGGTATGTCTACGATCAGAGTCACCTCAGCAGCCTTGTTAAGCCCCTCGCCAAGAGCTGGCTTGGAGCTCTCATCATCATAAACAATCACCTCGTGCCTTTGAAACTTAACTATCTGATCCAGGTCTAACTTTCTAACATCCGTACTTCCAAGAAACTTGATATAACCGTAACCAATCCTCCCAACAGTGAAATCAGGAACCCGGCTGCAATAACCAGGGTTTTCGATTTCTCGCTCAACCAGCTCGTCCATGCATGGCTTCAAGAAGTAGTCGCGAGAGTTCAATGTAGGCAATGAATCTCTGATATCTTTGTAAAGTTCACATAAGGTAGAATCTCCACCTAAAGAGATCCTTCTTTTCTTTCGCGGGTCGAAACTCGTAGCCATCCTTGAAATATCTGTCAAACAAAGAAAATAATTTTTGGAAATGAAGATACAAGAACTTAGGAGAATGAATGACACAAAAATATCAACATCAGATGATAAAAGTTCATGCACACTAACACGCTTAAACTTGAGATGATAAGTTGAGATTAAAACCTAGCTGAGAATATGCAACTACTACCAGTAGTTATCTGATAAAGAGTGTTGATCTTCTTCTAGAAATATTAACGAACCAACATAAAATTGCTAGAAACTTTGAACTCCAGCAACCTAAGCAATGCAAATGAGTCCTTTGAAGCTTAATGAATCAGACTGTAGATCTGACGAAGTCGATAAAGACAGTGAACAAAACCAGTAAAAAGAAACCATGAACAGATGAAGTAAAGATGTAATTCGCAAACATGATTCTCTAGCCGAAAGCTACGCGTAAACACACAAAAATAATCAATAGCCCTACACCAGAAACAGAGTTCAAAGACTCACCTGGAGCTGGAAGAACAGAAAGAGACGCCATGATTGACGAAATGCCGAAACCGATACAGTACCAAGGTAAAGTGACAGTCTAGGGTTTTTTCCTATCTTACAGTCTGTAACCGTACTGCGGCGGCTTTTTTCCAGTTTCTATAACAAATCCATTGCTCACAGACGGCGGCGCTGGAGGACGTCGGCGAGAATCTAAAACGGACCTGCTTTTCTCCTAAAGCCCTTCTTCTTCCACACACTCTAAGCCGCTGTATGAAAGGGAGGCAAAACTAAGCTCTAAAATTTTTGCCAGATCTGCCAGGTTTCGTTAGGATCCGTTCCGACCCGACCCGAAAACATATAAATTGTTACTAAACAAGTAATAATGGGCCAAAAAGGCCCAACAATCAGGCCCATTTGTATTTTCCAATTTTTTTTTGTTGAGTTCAGCGTCCGATAAACGCCTCGCCGGACGT
This sequence comes from Iljinskaea planisiliqua, assembly GCA_900108845.1. Taxonomy (NCBI): domain Eukaryota; kingdom Viridiplantae; phylum Streptophyta; class Magnoliopsida; order Brassicales; family Brassicaceae; genus Iljinskaea; species Iljinskaea planisiliqua. The sequence continues at coordinate 8,532,042 of FNXX01000009.1, forward strand.
CAATGAGACGCAGGGGAGCTTTATAAATTCTTCTCGCATTCTTTCTCTGACTCACTTCGTTTTCCCTCCGACGCATTCTTCTCTGCTCACCGGGGAAAGGCTTCTCCACTGTATGTTTCTCTCTTTTATCCTCTCATTCGATTTTTGTCCTCTGATAAAGCTCGTTGAGGAGCATTACTTACGTGATTCGAACCTTTATTACAGTTATTCCCACCTCAGCTCGTGCTAATGGCTACCTTTGGTGCGGCGGCGAACGCGAACACTAACCCTAACAAATCCTATGAGGTAATTCTTCTATGCTTCTCTGGGTTTCTATGGCGTTTGATTATTATGTTTGATTTGCTTTGCCCGGATAGTATTTAGGGTGTTGTTCTAAATCCATCTGCGTCGGGATGTTTCGCGTCAGAGTTTTAAGATCCGTCGACTTTATCTTGCGGCTGTTAGTTCGCTAGGGTTTTACGGCTGAGGTCCAAGTGCTTTCTGATTGAACTGCTTCTCTCTGGCTTACTTGTGAGATTTGTCTATAATGTATCTAATGACTTATCTAGAAAGCCAAATTGGAGTCTCTGAAAGTATAATCTTGGCTTATTGCTATTGTTTTTTAGTATCCTACTGAATGAAATGGTTTTGAGACTTGTTCAGTTCTCCTTGTGGATGTCTATTTGCTGTCTGTATTTCTATTTCTAGTTCAAATTTCACACTAAAGGTTTCCCATTGTCCTGCAGGTTACTCCATCACCCGCAGATTCTATCTCGAGCTTAAGTTTTAGTCCAAGAGCCGATATACTTGTGGCCACTTCATGGGACAATCAGGTTTACTCTTAATTCCTTCTACTTCTTTCTTTCTCACATGGCTTAATATGTTACCTGTTCGTCCTAATACACTGGATTCCTATCTAATTTGCCTGTCTCACCTTCGTTTCTCTATTCGTATATTGCAATATTTGAGTCTGCTTCGTCTTATTACAGGTGAGGTGTTGGGAAATATCTCGTAGTGGAACCTCTCTAGCCAGTGCTCCAAAAGCATCAATATCGCATGATCAGCCGGTAATATGTCGTTGCTTTCTATCTATCTTTTTTTTTTTAATCTTGCTTTCGTTTTTGCTTCGGATCTGATCATTCTATCTCATTTTTCTTGTGATGAAGGTCTTATGTTCTGCTTGGAAAGACGATGGAACCACAGTCTTTAGTGGAGGATGCGATAAGCAAGCAAAAATGTGGCCCTTGTTGTCAGGTGGTCAACCTGTAACTATTGCTATGCACGATGCTCCTATTGTAGCCATGGCCTGGATCCCGGGAATGAATCTCCTCGTGACTGGAAGCTGGGATAAAACATTGAAGTAAGAATGATTGTTCATTATATTCTATGACGAAAGCAAGCACATTATAGAATTGTCTTCACTGATAAAACTATTTAGTGCGTAAGGTATACCTAACAATGTATACTGGTTTTCCTTCCAGATATTGGGACACTAGACAGCAAAATCCTGCGCATACCCAACAGCTTCCAGATAAATGCTATGCATTGTCTGTGAAACATCCTCTGATGGTTGTCGGAACTGCAGATAGAAATCTGATAATTTACAACTTGCAAAATCCTCAGGTAAGATTTGTTTTTTATTCTGTGACTTGTGTATGAGTTATGAGTGCTAAGAATGATGTGAATCACATGGTTTAGAGAACTCATGATCAATTTAGCACACCATATGGATCAATTGAATAAGCTTGTAATTCTATCTTACAAAGAACAAGTCTCGTGATTCGTGAAAGGCTTCCGACCATCAGATTAACTTGTGTACTGAACTTTTTATTGATTTGGGAAACTGCAGACCGAGTTCAAGAGAATCCCATCCCCGCTTAAGTACCAGACGAGGTGTGTTACTGCCTTCCCTGATCAGCATGGATTTTTGGTACGTCTTCCTAATATCCTTTCTAAGGTGTTATGGTTACCAAGTTTCTCTATCAGTGGTACAGGAATCTAGGTTGTTTGCTGATATTTATTTTTAGGTCAAGCACAGTGCTCTCACACGCTTTAGTTTATACCAATTTTGTCCTTTATAATCTTGAGAAGTTTCTATTGGTGATCCGAGTGACGAATAGAGAATAGTGTTGGAATTGTCTTATCAGTCACACATGTTTAGATCTATATCTAGTTCACACAAAATGTTTCAATATATAACGAGATCCGATGCACTCTGTACAGGTTGGTTCAATTGAAGGGCGGGTTGGTGTCCATCATCTGGAAGATTCCCTACAGAGCAAAAACTTCACATTTAAATGCCACAGAGATGGCAATGAGATATATTCTGTTAACGCTCTGAACTTCCACCCGGTAAGCTCTCTATGGCTCTGTAGTCTTAAGCTTCAAACTAGTAGATTGTACAAATGGTGATTTGTTTGAGTTGTGTAATGTTAAGGTCCATGGCACTTTTGCCACTGCTGGTTCCGATGGCGCCTTCAATTTCTGGGACAAGGATAGTAAACAAAGACTCAAGGTTTGCATCAGTGCTTTTCATTAAGAAAAATTTCTTAATATATAATAATTAACAGTTGTGGTACATTGTTCTCCCACGAATGTCAGGCCATGTCAAGGTGCAATCAGCCAATTCCTTGCAGTTCGTTTAATCACGATGGGTCGATATATGCATATGCGGTATGCTACTAAATCTTCTTTTGTTTTTTTTTTTCACTTTATTATATATAAAACACACACCATAGAGTAAAAGGATGTTTTGAACATTTTATTGTAGTCGTGCTATGACTGGAGCAAAGGTGCAGAGAATCACAACCCGGCAACCGCGAAAAGCAGCATTTTCTTGCACCTGCCACAGGTGTGTAGTGTTATATAACTCACTAACAAAATCATTTGATTCCAAACATTATCATGCTAGGAGTGTGTATTTACTAATCGATGGCATTTGTTTTTGAATGAATTCCAGGAAAGCGAGGTTAAGGCGAAGCCAAGAGTGACAACCGGCAGAAAATGAGATTTTGCTAATTGCTTTTAGTGTGATTTTTTCCTTTAGTGATGAATGTTTTTAGCTTTCTTCATATCGTTTTGGACGTTTAATATCAGAGAGTCTCCTCAAGTAAATCCTCCGTCTGTCTCAGATGTTTCTCCTTTGGCTCAGTTTGGAATATTTTTGTCTAAGTACTCCGTAAAACAGAATGGAAACTTTTTATTCTACATTATTGTAGGCATTTTGCAATGAAAATATGACCTTTTTTTCTGTGAAACAAACTTTTATCCTAAAACGGAGAGAGTGTCAACCATGCAATTGTCTTTGTATTTTATTCGAAAGTATCTAAAATAGATATAAATAATAGTAATGCTTTTTCAGTCTCTTTGTTCACTGTGAGCTAATTCTCCTAAATATGGTTATGTTAGCAAATGAAAAAAGAGAGAGAGAGAAAATGGACAGGTGGCAGTTGATTAGTGGAAGCAGGAGATGAAAGCGGGAGTGAAGCGAAGGACCTGGACTTTGTCGAAGCAAAAACTCCCGCTCCTTCACGACAAATGCTGATCATGTTCACACTCCCTCTCCTCTCTCTCTCTACACCTTATATAAACACTGCAACTTCATCACCAGTTTCCTTCATTCTTATATAAATAATTTCATAAAAAAAACATATATAAATTTTTCTGTTTCTGTCTTTCTCCCTTTTGTTTCTTCTGTTTCGTTAAATAACAACAGAAAAAAGAAAAACATCGAGAGAAAATTATCAGTTTGAAAACCACAAAAACTGCAGAGAAACTTTGAAAAGATCTGTCAAGAAAGAGGTAAAAAGAAAAGTTAAAATCATCGACACGAGAAAACCCTATTTCTGAATAACAAGATGGCGGGGAAGGATTCTAGCTGGGACGATATCAAGAACGAAGGCGTCGATCTCGTAAGTATATTCAGCTTACGTTTTCGATTCCACTCTTTTATACTTGAACAAGCTAACCTTGTGTTGACTGAGCAGGAGAAAATACCGATCGAGGAGGTGCTTACGCAGCTGAGATGTACACGGGAAGGACTGACAAGCGACGAAGGCCAAACTCGGCTCGAGATCTTCGGTCCTAACAAGCTCGAAGAGAAAAAGGCAAAGACCTTGAGTAAACTTTATTTTGTTTTTCTGTTTCTTCACTCCCACGAAAACCTATTTTTAACCCATTTTAATCACACAGGAAAGCAAGGTTTTGAAGTTCTTAGGGTTTATGTGGAACCCTCTCTCGTGGGTCATGGAGTTGGCTGCTATAATGGCTATTGCTTTGGCCAACGGAGGAGTAAATCACCTTAACTAATTACCTTCCTCTCTTTCTTTCCACAAAAACCGGCTCTATCATCTTTCTGACTTTGTTGTCAAATCTGCAGGGAAGGCCACCGGATTGGCAAGATTTCGTGGGTATCACTGTTCTTCTAATCATCAACTCTACCATTAGCTTCATTGAAGAAAACAATGCCGGAAATGCAGCAGCCGCTTTGATGGCCGGTCTAGCTCCCAAAACCAAGGTAAGTTTTACAAAAAGTTAGCTTATGTACAAGCAAAAACTAGTGGATGATAAATGATTATAAAATCTCTTTAAAACCTTTCAAAAGCTTCTGAGAGATGGGAAGTGGAGCGAGCAAGAGGCAGCTATATTGGTTCCCGGAGACATTATCAGCATCAAATTGGGTGACATTATTCCAGCAGATGGTCGTCTCTTGGACGGTGATCCTCTCAAGGTTGATCAATCTGCTCTCACCGGTGAGTCTTTACCAGTAACCAAGAACCCAGGCCAAGAAGTTTACTCGGGTTCCACCTGCAAACAAGGAGAGTTAGAAGCTGTTGTGATCGCCACGGGTGTTCACACTTTCTTCGGCAAAGCTGCTCATCTTGTAGACAGCACAAACCAAGAAGGCCATTTCCAGAAAGTGTTGACTGCGATTGGGAACTTCTGCATCTGCTCCATCGGCATAGGTATGATCATTGAGATCGTTGTGATGTATCCTATTCAGCACCGTGCGTATAGAGATGGAATCGACAATCTTCTGGTGCTTCTCATTGGTGGAATCCCAATTGCAATGCCAACTGTTTTGTCTGTCACCATGGCCATTGGATCTCACCGTCTCTCCCAACAAGGAGCTATCACAAAGAGAATGACAGCAATTGAAGAAATGGCTGGAATGGATGTTTTGTGCAGTGACAAGACCGGAACTCTTACACTCAACAAGCTTACTGTTGACAAGAGCATGGTTGAGGTTTTCGTCAAAGACTTAGACAAAGACCAGCTTCTTGTGAATGCAGCCAGAGCCTCTAGAGTTGAGAACCAGGATGCTATCGATGCTTGCATTGTAGGAATGCTTGGAGATCCCAGAGAAGCAAGAGAGGGCATCACTGAAGTCCATTTCTTTCCTTTTAACCCGGTGGATAAGCGTACTGCTATAACTTACATTGATTCCAATGGAAACTGGCACCGTGTCAGCAAAGGCGCGCCAGAGCAAGTAAAAAATGCATATTTTGTTCATTTCCTTCTTCTCTTGAGAGTTGTCAACTTCTTTTTCACTGACTGGTCTCTGTAATTTGTAGATCATTGAGCTCTGTAACCTTCGAGAGGATACAAAGAAGAGAGCTCATGACATCATTGACAAGTTTGCTGACAGAGGACTTCGTTCTCTTGCTGTTGGCAGACAGGTAAAAGCTTTAGTGCCGATCCCAAATGTTTGGAGACAATATGTGTTTCTTTCTTTATTAAAATGCTCTTTTCCTTTTTTGGCTGTCATTAGACTGTCTCCGCAAAAGATAAGAACAGCCCTGGAGAGCCATGGCAGTTTCTTGGTCTGTTACCTCTCTTTGACCCTCCAAGACATGACAGTGCAGAGACAATCAGGCGCGCCCTTGACCTCGGTGTCAATGTCAAGATGATCACTGGTGACCAGCTCGCCATTGGTAAGGAAACTGGTCGTAGGCTCGGTATGGGCACCAATATGTATCCTTCTTCTGCTCTACTTGGGCAGGAGAAGGATGAATCTATATCTAGCCTTCCTGTTGATGAACTCATCGAGATGGCCGATGGATTCGCCGGTGTCTTCCCTGGTAAAACAATAAAATCTAATGAAAACATTTTCTCTTAGTGAATTCATGTATACACCAACGAATTTGTTTCATCTGCCTTGATTAGAACACAAGTATGAGATTGTGAAGAGGCTCCAGGAGATGAAGCACATTTGTGGCATGACTGGTGATGGAGTGAACGATGCCCCGGCTCTCAAGAGAGCTGACATTGGAATAGCTGTTGCTGACGCGACTGATGCAGCGAGAAGTGCATCTGACATTGTACTAACTGAGCCAGGGCTTAGTGTCATAGTTAGTGCTGTCCTAACGAGCAGAGCTATCTTCCAGAGAATGAAGAACTACACAATCTATGCAGTTTCCATCACGATCCGTGTAGTCATGGGCTTTATGCTTCTTGCACTCATATGGAAGTTCGACTTCTCACCATTCATGGTCTTAGTAATCGCGATCCTGAATGATGGTACTATTATGACGATATCAAAGGACAGAGTAAAGCCTTCTCCACTTCCTGATTCATGGAAACTCAAAGAGATATTTGCCACCGGCGTTGTTCTTGGCACTTACCTAGCAGTCATGACTGTCGTTTTCTTCTGGGCTGCAGAGAGCACTGACTTCTTCTCGGTAAGAGAGAACTCTACCAGACTATGAAGACTTTTGATTCACCAGATCAAGTAAGTGTCTTTGATCCTCAGTTTGTTCCTGGCAATTGCAGGCAAAGTTTGGAGTGAGATCTATCAGTGGCAATCCGCATGAGCTTACAGCAGCTATTTACCTCCAAGTTAGTATCATTAGCCAGGCGCTTATCTTTGTCACAAGGTCACGTAGCTGGTCATATGTTGAACGTCCTGGCTTCTGGTTGATCTCTGCCTTTCTCGTAGCTCAGTTGGTGAGTTTAAGCTTCAGTCGTCTTAACTACAAATAATTTGAAAGAAAGAAGCCTCAGTGTACTGACACCGTTCTTGTTTCTTGACATAAGGTTGCTACTCTCATTGCCGTGTACGCAAACTGGGATTTTGCAAGAATCAGAGGTACTGGGTGGGGATGGGCAGGAGTTATCTGGCTCTACAGTATAGTTACTTACATCCCATTGGATATCCTCAAGTTCATCATCCGATATTCACTAAGTGGTAGAGCCTGGGATAATGTCATTGAGAACAAGGTGCGCTTTTGATGAGACCGATAATGAGAACAAGAACACCAGGTCTTTCTGCAGTACTGTTTCTAACTTTGTTCCTTTTGTTCAGACCGCTTTCACGTCAAAGAAAGACTATGGAAAAGGAGAGCGAGAAGCACAATGGGCACAAGCTCAACGTACCCTTCACGGATTGCAACCTCCTCAAAGCTCAGAGATGTTCAACGACAAGAGCACGTACAGAGAACTTTCAGAGATAGCAGATCAGGCCAAGAGACGGGCTGAAGTCGCAAGGCAACGCTCAACTAACTGATAAGTCCATAACATTCTGTTCCTCAGAATATGCCCTTACAACTTTTCCTCTTTTCTAATTTCAGGTTAAGAGAGCGTCATACTTTGAAAGGTCACGTGGAATCAGTAGTGAAGCAGAAGGGACTTGACATCGAGGCTATCCAACAACACTACACCCTGTGATTTCAGAAACAAGTGTTTCTCAGTTTAGTTTAGAACCAACCACAAGAGTATTGAATAATAAACCACCTTCATCATCAGAAAATACTGCAAAAAGAAAAAAAGTGTTTCTTTTTATTAGCAGTGGCTGTTGGCTGCTTTATTTGTTTTGAGATATTCTTGTTTTTTTTGCTTTACAAAGCTAATAAGATTTTAAATTACTCAGAATTCTTATTCCACCATCGAGTTTCTTCTGGTCTTAACCCTGCCAAAAGGAAATTGCATCAAACTAAAAATTAGAATGCATTGTTCTTCATTGCAAATGAGAAGAACAATACCAATCGATCTTCTACAATCCAGTGCGTCTGTGTTGGATATGCAACTCTTGGCCTTCACTAATAAACATGAAGAGAAATATATTACCTAATAACTTAATAAAATAGCACAAGGATTGAGAGACGAGTCAGAGAAACTTGATCATTAAACCATTCACATAGTAAATTTTGATAAGATTGAGGACAAAAACAAATTCTAATATAGATCAACACTGTACAACCCATAGAGCTATAACGAATTAACAGATAGGATTTATTTTATTATTATTTAAGCCTCCCTCGTTAGAACTGTATAAAAACTCTACTAAACTCTCCGGTTACTTCATTTGACTAGATGATGATTTACTGATGCAGCTTTGTCTGGTTTGTCCTTGCATGCTTAAGATACCAGAGCGCTCCTTCTGCCGCATGCTCAGCCGCAGCTTTCTTCTTGCGTTTGCGATCCCCAAAACATTCCAAAACAGTTGTTCCTGAAGAATCTCTAATCTCAACCACAACTTTGTATGTAAAGCTGAACCAAAAACAAGCAAAAAAAAAAAATCAAGTTCACGCAAACAGGAGCAAGTGCAGGTAAGGTATGCTTCGCTTACAATCTCATATGACAAGGTCCATCGACTATGCAGCAATCATAAACCGGAGGTTTCCATCGCTTGGAAGTACATATTTCGTGTAACAACGATTTTGCTGACCCTTTCATAGATTCATCTGGACCAAGCGTTTACACAATGGAATGGAACAAACCTCAGTATGAGAATAACCAGAATTATACAGAACCAAAACCTAAAAATTCAATCTTTGTTATGTTTTCTGAGCACTTTACAACGAATAGAACCTAAAAAGTTGTCAAAAAAAGAAGATGACTCTATGTTACTGACTAATTAAGGGAGGTGAAGAAAAAGTGGTACCTTTGGATACTGATTCATCCGGTTTAGGAACAAGCTGATTCTCTGGTGTGATGTCTACGCCTCTTGTGCTGTTAGGATCGATCTGAATGTTAGAGAAAGCAGATTTGTCTTCTCCAACCTCATTCACCTTTTTAAGCTTCAACTCACTCATCTCTTCGTATCTCTGCTTTGCCACATTAACTGGCACCATCATTGTTCTCGGTTTCTAATAAAACAATTGTCAAAAACGAAGATTTATCACCGATTCCGACAGAGATTTCTGACAACTTTTTTGGTATGAAAAACAGCGAAATCAAGGAGGAAATATACAGAACAATCTCTAAACAGAAACAGAGGGATTTTTCTCTTCTAAGAACCCTAAGAGAATCGATTTAACGCCCTCTGATGATACTGCGAAAGAACAGAACATAACGACTTTGGAAATAAACTGAATGAATAAAAAAATATTACCGGAGAGGAATTTGTGGGGATAGATGATGGATCCAAAGGAGGAATATCTTTGAGTCTGATGATAGATTTTGATGGGTTTTTGCTTATCCGCCTCGTTTCCTGATCCTCCATCTCTCATATTCTACTAGATTCGTCAAGTTTCTGTTTCGGGAATCGCGAAATTTGCATGAGAAAAAATAAATTAGCGTCGAATTTGAAAGAAAAATGCAAATGTCGATTATCGGACAACGGGTAAGTTTAATTAATTAGAATTCTTTCTCTTACAAGTTTTGTCTTCTTTTTGTTTGTTGTTCACAAAGTCAAGGTTTTGTCTTTGGACTAATTAAATGAATAACTAAAACAAAAAGAAAAATTTGGAAAGTAACTAAAAATCCTAAATCTAATGGTTAGGATTTTACCACACGAGAGTGTTTTGGTTATTTTGTTAAATATGCTTTTTTATGGTTATTCAGCAAATTATCTGTTTGTCTTTTCTTTTCTTCAGCCTAAGCTTTAACTTACTGTACTTACCAAATTACTTGACTCGATACTGATCATCTGTGTGGGCTAATATCCATTTATGTGAACTTACTGTATTCAGATTTCTCGTGGCAATGATCGAAAACAGAAACAAATAAAAGTGGAATTTGCCGAAGAACCAACAAAAAAGGAAAATCCACATACACATTGAAATGAAAAGATACAATACGGAAAACTAAAAAAGAAGGAAAGTTTTTTTTTTTTTTTATAAAATTCGCAATGATCCGCCGAGATCTACTGGTAAAAGAGGGATGAGTGAGTGCAAGACATCGGTTATAAGTGGTCTGTAACTTGGCTCAGGCTGTACACACAAGACAGCAACCGCAGCAACCTGTTCGGATCCAACCCAAAAGAAAAAAAGATTGAAACTTTTTGAATATTTGGCTAATCGAGTGTGCGAGGAGAAATGAGTTTTCTGATGAAGCTGACCTGATAAAGATGCTTCAAATCCATTGTTCCTTTGATTGCAGGATCCAAGATGTTCGGAAGATTAGCCCTGTCACTGAGCTTAGGTACAGCCTGATCAAGAAAGATAACAAAGATCATAAAGCCAGAGGATTTATTGCTAAACGAAGAGGCTTTTCTCTTAAGAGTTGTACTCTACGTACCCAAGTGACAACCGATTCTGGTTCATTTGATGGTTTCTCGACTGATTTCTTCCCAAGGAGAAGTTCGAGGAGTATCACCCCAAAAGAGTAGACATCATTCTTGTCTGTTACTTTCCCTGAAAGATGAAAAAGACAAGAGAAAATATCTAAGCAACTCAGAGGTGAAGATCGGGACCTGAGAAGAATTAGTTGCAACAATGTTTTAGACTAGTCGCCTGATAAATACACTTGCTTACTTACCATCTAGAAGATACTCGGAAGCTCTGTTTCCTAAAGTTCCAGTAAGCTTCAGATTTTTGTTCTGAGTCATCAACACAGTGGCAAACCCAAAATCTGATATCTGAAGAGAAGGAACAGATCCTTACAAACTCATGTGTTTAAAAGAAAGAAATTTACACTATGTATCAATCTTTTCTCTTGTTACCTTTGCGTTGAAATCGGAGTCTAGAAGGATGTTAGACGATTTCAAATCTCTGTGAACTACTGGAGGATGGCAATGTTCGTGAAGATACTCTAATCCTCTTTATAAAAGAGAAAAACTTTGTAAGCATACAAATGTGCTTGGAGATCACAGGAAACTCCTAAATCTTTGAAAGTATTTATCGATGAATGGACTTTACCGTGCTATATCAACCGCGATTTTCATCCTAAGCTGCCAAGTTAAACCTGAACCTTGACTAGGCCCTTAAAGTATCCAAAAATAAGAAAAAACTAAATCAAAATCAGATGAGAAAAGATTGAACAAACGGTGTCTAAGCTTGGATCATTTCCCTTACCATGCAACTGAGTCTCCAAAGATCCATTCTGCATCATCTCATACACAATACATCTCGTTTGGCGATAGACGCAGAACCCCAAAAGGGAAATTATGTTCTGATGTTTGATCTTAGCCAACCAATCTACCTCATTCTGCATAGAAATTCAACAAGAAAGCAAAAATGAAAACCGAGTTATGGTTTATCGAATGACATGGTTTGATATTGTGGAAGGAGTCTTGTGATTCAAGCCGATCAAACCTCAAACTGTTTTTCAATGTCTGTCTCCCCACCACCATCAAGTTTCTTCACAGTGACAGAGGACTTTTCATCAAGACAAGCTCTGTAAAGGCATCCACGACCACCTCGGCTCAACACATTACTATCGCTAAACTTGTTTGTTCCAGATTCCAGCAGTTGATATTCATAGACAGGGATAGTTCCTTTCGTCACAGAATCAATCTTGTGTACAATCGGTTTCGTTGATAAACTCTTCGCAGAATCTTCAGATAAGCAAAGAACCAAAATAAGCGCGACAAGAGCGAGAAAGTTAAACCTGAAAGGTGTAGAAGATATAAGAGATAATAAACTTGTATACCGGGATTTCGCTTGATCCCAGTGAAGCTGTTCTTCAGACCTCTGTACCTCCATAGCAAGAGGTACAGAAGCAACGTGACTGTGACACAGAGGAGTGTTGATGAGACTATAAGAGCAATTAGAATCTTCTTGTTCAAGTCCTCGCGAAGCACCACTTTAACAATGGGAGGCCCTGAGAAAGATATCAATTGAAAAAGGTGAACTTTTTTCTTTCTCAGTGACAAAGATAAAATCCAATCTGATTCAGCACGTGCATCGCTACAGAAAATCTCCTGGACGCAAGCTTTGCCCTAAATTATCGGAAAGTTTCCATTTTTCTTCCGGAAATAGTATCAAATTCAACTAAATTCGATTCCTTTTGGCTTCCCATTTCGGAAACTTGAAGAACTAGTAAGACTTAAAAGAGTAGCTCGATTTTGATGTTTGTCTTCTAGGGCAACATGGAGAAGTGTCAAAAGGGGGAAAACTAGTAATTTACCTGGGGATTGAGCTCCGCCCATTAGCGGAGAAGCCTGAGAAATAGGGATTTCTTGGGAAGTAGAAGAAACGAAAACAAGGGAAGAATCTTCTGATTTAATCACAGAAGCAACGGAGAAGAAGGAGAAACAGAGAACCCAAATGGGTAGTAGAAACAGCAAATGACGAAGGAGACACATTTCTTTTGTGTGTGTGTGTGTTTCACAAACATGCAGAGAAAGGACAAAGAAGAGAGAATGAAACTAGGAAGCTTCCTCTTCTATGTCTTGCTTCTTGCTCTTCGTCTGTCTTATTTTATCGAGATGGAAGGAAATTTTGAGATTATCTTGTCTGCAGAAGGGGACAAGACTGGAAGACACTGTTGGGGTTGGGAAACAGAGAGAAGGACAATGTATTGCTGGTTTGGTCTTCATGTGGCAGTTATGAAAAGGTGGAAAAGGTGGAACCAAAAAAAAAGAGTGCTTCAAGCCTGAGGAGAGAGAGAGAGAGACAAACCCGGACGTGGGGTGATAAGACGTGGAAATGTGGACTGATAGAGAAATTAAGCTCAAAGCTCGAAGTTTCATTACAATCTTTTCTATTTTGATTTTTCTGTAAGAGTAAGATTTACAAATATTGAACATCCCAAGGTATAGATGATGCTACTATGCCGTCTGATAATTTACTCTTTTTTTTAATGTGTCATCCTTCATACGTAAAGCTAAAACAGAAAGACTTTCTGACGCTAACGTCAAATCAATTAAATAGAATAGATTGTAGATTTATCGATTCAAAAAAATAATATTATTATATTAAGTTTTTGTGTTTTGGATTTTCCACAAGTTCCAGAGATGATAGTATTACTCATGTTTGGATGTATAAATTTAATTTATTTGTCGCGGAAATTCAGATCAAATTTAATAGTAGTATGTTAATAAGTATGATGTGATATAGAGAAGGAGAAAAGGAATATAGTAAATGGATTATGTAATCTCTATAGATTTGTTTGCATCGAGGCGCATTAATCCAAATGATTCGATTGGGTCAGTGTGCAAATTCAATTGATGCGGATTTAGTGAACAAAAGGACAAGTCGTCGTGGTTGAAGAGTGAATCCAACAAATATTTTGATTTTAAAAATTGGAAGAAAGGTCCAAAACTTTGAGCATTATTCATGTGAACTTTCTATGTCTGTCCTCTTCAACTTTAATTACCGACACAAGTGGTCACATACTCTCACACAGCTGTACAGTTGACAACCCAAAAAAAAAAATGGACCACGATTGGGCCTTCAAAATAATATTGAACCCTAATGTGATTGGGCCATAACAAGGCCCAACGAAGAAAAGCGTTTCAAACAAAAGTTCCAGTCATCACTGATTCTTCGTCTTTTGCTTATCAAGGCCCAACGAGGCTAATGAGATAAGGCCATAATAAGGCCCAACTAAGATAATGATATTGGGCCATAACAAGGCCCAACGAGGCTAATGAGATTGGGCCATAACAAGGCCCAACGAGGCTAATGAGATTGGGCCATAACAAGGCCCAACGAGGCTAATGTGATTGGGCCATAGCAAGGCCCAACGAGGCTAATGAGATTGGGCCATAGCAAGGCCCAACGAAGCTAATGAGATTGGGCCATAGCAAGGCCCAACGAAGCTAATGAGATTGGCCATAACAAGGCCCAACGAAGCTAATGAGATTGGGCCATAACAAGGCCCAACGAGGCTAATCAGATTGGGCCATTACAAGGCCCAACGAGGCTAATGAGATAGGGCCATAACAAGGTCCATAGAGGCTAATGAGATTGGGCCATAACAAGGCCCAACGAGGCTAATGAGACTGAGCCAGAGCAAGGCCCAGCGAGGCTAATGAGACTGGGCCATAAGAAGGCCCAACGAGGCTAATGAGACTGGGCCATAGCAAGGCCCAACCAGGCTAATGAGATTGGGCCATAGCAAGGCCCAACGAGGCTAATGAGATTGGACCATCGCAAGGCCCAACGAGGCTAATGAAGGCTAATGAGACTGGGCCATAGCAAGGCCCAACGAGGCTAATGAAATTGGGCCATAGCAAGGCCCAACGAGGCTAATGAGATTGGGCCATAGCAAGGCCCAACGAGGCTAATGAAGGCTAATGAGACTGGGCCATAGCAAGGCCCAACGAGGCTAATGAGACTGGGCCATAACAAGGCCCAACGAGGTTAATGAGACTGCACAAGGCCCAACAAGGCTAATGAAACTGGGCCATAAGAAGGCCCAAAGAGGCTAATGAGAGTGGGCCATAACAAGGCCCAACTGGGCTAATGTGACTGGGCCATAATAAGACCCAACGATGAAAAGCGTTTCGAAATTTCGAAAAGTTCCAGTCATCACTGATTCTTCGTCTTTTGCTTATCTTCTTCGATCAAATCTGCAGACTGATTAAGCAAACCCATGGATCTACCTGAAGAATGTTGGGAACTAATCTGTAAATTCATTGACGAAGATGATTACCGATTCCTGGATTCTGTCTCGCTCGTATCGACCACATTTCTCTCCATCACCAATCGCGTCCGCTCAGCTTTCGTGATCACCGATCGGACTGTTCCCTTTCTCCACAAGCATCTCCTTCGGTTCCGGAAGGTGAAGCGAGTCAGGTTCCGTGATTTTCATGGAGATATCAACTCGATCCTTCTTCAGGTTTCGCTTTCCGGTTTAGATTTGGAATCGCTCGATGTTTCGGGGATGCCGTATTTTCCAGATTTCGCGAAATCGGGGATGAAGACGATGAGTAACGTCAAGGAATTTAACTGTTCTGGAGTTTGGGAGCTCCGAGAAACCGATCTCGTCTCGATCGGAGTGTGTTTCCCGTCTCTGCAGGAGCTGGACATAAGCTATCCCGACTGTCTCCCGAGTCCTGTCTTTGATTCTGGGATCATCAGTCTTTCTTCGAATCTCAAGGGACTGTTGAAGATTAACGTGTCTGGTAATAACCTCATCACAGACAAGTCTTTGGTTTCTCTGTCTCGGAACTGTGTCTTCCTGAGAGAAATCGTCTTCCGTGACTGCGATTTCGTTTCATCCGACTGCATCTACTTCCTTCTCCGTAATTCTCGAAACCTGGAGTCTCTCGCCATCAACGGGATCGGGTGGAGGCCGAGGGAGTCTTTCTCCGGCGATGCATTTTTGTTCTCCCGTCGTTTGTCCGAGCTTGATCTCTCCGATTCGTTTCTATCCGACGACCTGCTCCGTTTGATTGCTGACGCCAAGCTTCCTCTGAAGAAGCTTCTTCTCTCCAACTGTCAATGCCTGACTTTTGATGGGATCTTGTATTTGCTGACCAAGTACCGGACTTTACTTCACTTGAATCTTGAAGGATCAAGTTTCCTCTCTGATGAGATGATCATGGAACTGGTGGTGTTCCTTAGGCGCTTAACCTTTGTGAACCTCAGCTTCTGTGCCAAGTTAACTGGTGTGTCTTTCTTCCACATTATCGAAACGTGTGTTTCCCTCGAGTGTGTGAGAATGGAAGGGACGAATTTTGGAGTGGAAGATGCAGATCCCAAGGAACTGGATGTCAAGTCAGGGGTCAAGTCTTTGTACGTGTCTGGAAACCACAATTTGAGAGATGAGTGTCTCCATAAGATATCACGCTATTGCCCTTTTGTAGAAACTCTTCAAGTGGATCATTGTCCTGCCATCACGGGAGATGGGATTCTTCAAGTTTTGAGGAACTGTGGCGAGCTAACTTCTTTAGATATCAGCGGATGCACTGGCGTAAGGAGTCTTGGTGTAGTAGACTTTGAGCTTCCAAAGTTGGAGTCTTTACGAGCATGTGGAACCTGGATCGACGACGAAGCCCTAGGTGTGATCAGCACAAGGTGTCGAGGGTTGTTGCATCTTGATCTGAAAGGATGCTTGAATGTGAGATCAAGAGGGGTGAAGGAAGTTGTGCAGAGCTGCACACGTTTAAGAGAGATAAACCTTAAGAATTTTGAAGCTGACGATGGAATTATCACGTGGATGGTTTGTGCTAATCCATCTATTAGGAAAATCGTACCGCCATGGGGGTTTTCTCCAACTAGAGAACTCCATAAATTCTTGCTGCGTCATGGATGTGTAATCTGTCAAGATTTTCCATAGCAACCCCTGCCAATGGAAGAGATGGTGACAACATTTACTAGACCGATCTTTTTGAACCGAGGAACTTAGGATTGATTTGTAATGAAAGAAGAATCTGCAAAACGGTCTGAATGAAAAAGACCGGTTAATCTTAATTTGCGTTCATATCTCTCACTCTCCATGTTTAAGATTTGACCAGCCAAAAGCGGGTTTGAGTTTATTTTTCTTTAAATGTTCAGACATTCTTCTTATGTTTCGTCTTTCGTTCGACGATGGAAGTATAAAACCTCACAACGTTGCAAATCAAAGCAAAAAAAAGTCATAACACAAAGTTCAGAACAGAGTAAGTAATAAATGGCCCTTCAATTGCGCGATGGTTTTTTAAATCCGCTCACTGCCTTCAGGAGGAATCTGAATAATTCACTTTTCATGTTTGAGATAGATAGGTTGTCTAAAATTAACTTTATTACCAAACTTCCCACAATTTTAGTCTCTTTGCCTAAACAGCCTGCAACAATAAACTATAGTAGAACAACTTTCCTCGCCAAAATGATGGATAAGAGAGAGAGAGCCCCCAAATTATCTCTTTTGCCAAAATGAAAAGAACAAAAAGAGAGTTACTGAGATCACGATTCATTTAAAACTTGTAATCTGGGTTGTCACGAAGGCCGAGTTTTGACAGTGAAAGGCAGTAAGAGTCCCAGTCCGTTCGTCTCATATACTTCAACAGTTTCTTCCGTCTCTGCACCATTGCTATAAGTCCCTTTCTCGAATGCTTGTCCTAGATTAGGTTATATAGGATACGCGATTAGCTTACAGTAGAAACCTGCCACTAGTAGCTTCAGAAAGAGAGAAAAAAGGACTGTAAGTTTACCTTTTTATGTAGAACAGAGGATAGATGCTTGATCTTAGTAGTCAGTTGTGCCACTACAAGGAAAGACCATAGAGATCACTAAACAATAACGTAACAAAAGAAATGACCTCTGATCAACCGATTAGATTAGCCTTGTAGTATAATCGTCTTTATTTACCTTGAACACGTGCAGAACCACAATCTGATTCCGACATCTTGAACTCTTCCCTGACCTTTGCAAGCTCGATTTTCATCTTCTCCGCAGATGACATGTTCTCCGGGTGGAAATACTGCGATTGATTTTACACATGCATAACATAGTCAGTGTCATAAAATTCCTAAAAAAGCAACGAAGATTCAAGAGCTAAGAACACTTACAGTTTCGACTAGCTCATCTTTGGGAGGCTCGAGCAAATACTTTGGGGTACCATTTAAAACGCCGAATAAATCCAAGTTGTGATCTGCAAGCAAATTAAATTAAGTCAAAACCAAGCCCCAAGCATAAAGTTGAACACTTTGCTGTCGCGTAGTAGTACTTCACAAGTCAAAGATAGAGCGAGTTAAATCGGAATCCACAGTAAAATTCTCCAGTTCTATCTTGTTGATCAAACGAGTGTGTTTGAGATCTTAACCAAACATTGAATATGTAAAGACAGGGGACAGGGGAAGAGAGAGTGATGAGAGAGCTTCTGAACGTACAGGGACGTGAGTTTCTGGCTTCTGCTTCATTGGATTGTTGAATATCAGACCTCAATCCATCGAAGGAAAACACAATCTTCGTTCTCTGTGCTGCTTCCTCTTCCACCTCTCTCAGCTTCACAAGCCTCTGGTTCAGCTCCTGCAATGAGAACCAAGCTTCTTCTTTCTTTCCTTCTGGTCTGTACAGTCTCAGTATCTCTCCCAGCTCTTTCGTGTCGTATCTCTTGATAAACTCCGATTTCATCTCCTCAGACTCGTCTCCATTCTTCTTCTCTTGTTCTATCTCCTCCCCAAACACGGAAATGGGCAACCCCTCTGCTCCTCCGAACACATTCGAACGGACGTTATCACTCGCTTTCGTCTTCATAATGCTCTGAAGGCTCGATAGGTTTGACCATCTGGTCTCGCTGTTAGCTTGCGGCCTCATCTGCCTTAAGTTTTTCTTTAGGTTTTCCAAAGGCGTGCCCTCTTTGTTACCTCCGGCCTTCGACAGCACCTTTTCCTTGTAATGATCCTGCAAACCCCTCGCCGGCGGAGCTGCTGCTCTTTTCCGGAACTCGTTGAGATTCCTCCTTATATCCTGAAAATCGCCGCCGGTCTGGTTACCGGAGAACGACGCCGCCCGGTTATGAGCTCCGGCATCGAATCTGGCGAACTGTCTCCTCCCGTCCGGAGGCTGACTCTGGGATTGTTGTCTCAGGCTGCTCTTGATACCACTGAAGTACGACGAGATTTTGAAATCCGACGGCGATTGAGAAGCTTGTTCGCCAGATTCGTTTCCGTCTTGAGGAGGTGAGGAGGATGTCGAGAAAAGATGAATCAGAGACGGGTTAGAATGTAACCCTTGCTTGCGTCTGGTGAGACGAAGCGCCATTGAAGCTGATCTCGGCGGCTCCGAATGCTTTAGGGTTTTGCTGTGTAGTCCCAACGACGTGATGATGGATGGAGGAGCGCCGTTCAAGTGAAATGAAAATGACGGACTCAGTCCGGTTATCTAAAACCGGAATCGGTCACTCGCTCTTTTGAAAACCGGAACGGTTTTATTTGCTTTCGGTAAAAGTAAAATGTCAAATTGAAACCATCATCATTACCTCAGCTGACTCGGAAAACTAAATCCTACGTTAGCGAGGTCAGAGGCTCGGAAGGTGTTTTTTTATTCGCCAGGTCCGGTTCTTACGCACTTTTACCAATGTTAACTAGTCTATATTAAATTACACTAATTAGTCTATTACCATATCTACTGAGATAACATGTTTAGTTTAGGCCACGTTTTTTCACAGTATGGACTCGAATTTGCTGTGAATAATTAAAATTGGAGATTACCTCTGTGATTCTATCAGACGACGAGTTTATGAATTGTGAACTACGGTGAATGATATGATACTCTCTTTTTTCACCAACAAATGAGAAGATATTTTAAGAAAAGCGTAAATGGTGTAAATAACATGCTACCTTATTGGCAAAAATGTAAAATTCTGGTTCACTCACTGCTTTTGTACAATCGGAACGATAAATACTTTTTCGAGAGAGAGACGTATGTGTTCGACTAGTATGAAGATCATCACTTATCAAAGGATGTGTATTGCACGAACGCATTATTATCATGACACGTGTTATTTGCACTTTGGGGCGTATTATACTACATTGGAACTGAAACGTGTCTAAAAGTCTCCAAAACCCTATTTTGTATGGTTATTCTTATTCCTTTATTTCTTAATTTATCAACTTAATACTATCCAGTTTTAACTTTACTAAAAGAACAAATTTCGTGTGTAACTAAAACTTTGGTTTTAAAGTTCTTTCTATTCCACGAGTTTAATTAATGTTTTATATTTCGTTTATTTTAAGGGGACGAAAGATAGTTTCTTAATTTGTCTAGCATAGATTATGATGGTCATATATCTCCATACTTGAAGGCCATACATAATAAGTAAAACCAATTTGTCTAGCATAGATGATGATGGTCCCCGATGATATATTAAAGTAAAATAGTTTTTTCTTGTCTACCATGTCTTTTGTGTGTGTTTTCTAACTCATGTCATGTTACCATAAATTAGTCCCCAATGATAGATTGAAATAAATTAGTTTTTTCTTTTCCTACCATAGTTTTTTTTAGTTTTAATTTGGGACTGCTTAATGATCAGAGAAATAAATAAAAAATAGACAAAATTTTATTTGAGAAACTGAATATTAAAAAAAGGATAGAGAAAAATAAATCTTAATTATTGATCCTATTTAGTATTCATCAAATTGGAAAGAGAAATATTTCTTCATTTTTTTTTTACATATAAGAAAGAAATAGAGTGAAACCCTTTTAGCTAGTATCAAAATTTGAAAAATAAAGAATTTATCATTTTCTTTTCCTAAATTGTAATCACCAATCGAAGTCTTTGTGTTTTCAAACTTATATCATGTTACCATTAATTCCAACTAACAGAATTTCCACAAACAAGATGAAAAAAAATACGATTCGAGGATTAAAATATGCAAAGAATCCAGGAACTCTCTCATTAGTCGATTCGCGCGACGATACCCTACTCCTCCTACTATTTCAACACACGATAGAATAAAAAAACTTGCCACAAATGGTCTATGCCACGTACGTATTTAAGAGGGTCCCACACTTATCAAGAGAAGAGGAATAAAAAATAGTTCCAATATAACTGTGCAATAATAAAACTCAATATATATATACCAAAGCCACCCATTAAATTTGCCACAGAGATATCTTCCTCTCTACTTTTTCGCCACCATCTCTCCCCTCTCTCTCTCTCTAAAGACCAAAGCTGTCCAAGATCCCGACTATGTCCGGAGAGAACTGGACTCGAGTGGCCATGTCTGACGATTCGTTGGTGGCCGAGGCGCTGCTTCGGCTCCGCCACTCCGAACCGCCACAACCGACGAAGAAGAGCGACGCATCTCCTATCAAGCTGAAATGGAGCGTGCGTCAACGAAGATCGAAAAAAGGAGACCAAACGCGAGCTAGTCCCACCACTCCTCTCTCCTGGAGCGGCGCCACGTCTCTCAGCGGCGGCGGCGGTGCTGCTACCACCGTGGAAGGCCTCGAGGAGTCCAGCGCCACCGTAAAACCCTCTGAGACCTTTAGATCTAAGGTTTGTCCCGATCATTTCACTCGTTTATTGGTTTTTTCCGATTTGAAAACTCCGTGATGACCGTAGACTCGTAGTACTGTTTCGTGCGTCTGTGACGAATATAATATCCCTCGTGATGCGGCGTTTTACAACACTGTCATCGTTTTTTTTTTTTTTTTGCCGTTTTCTCTTCTCGTAATTACGAGTTTCCTTGTTGTTTGGGCTGATCTATTGCCGGTTATACCCTTGGACTTTACCCACATGGCCACACCACGAGACTTTTCAGTTGTTCGCTTGTGGGTACTTTCGTCATTTAGGATCCACGATCGGCTTACTCATGATCATCATGTAGGTACACCGACTTTTTGTTGACCAAAATACCCCCACCATGGACTCAAATTTAGGCAGTTTTGATGTTTTTTCTTTCTTTCCCAAGAAACTAAATCTATCTTTGGCGATAGATTTTGTTGTCTTGTTGGAAACACTTCTCGATTTAAGTTTAAAACTGATAAATTCGGTGATCTCTGCTTTTTGCTCTTTTTCCAAACAAAGAGTCACGTTTCCCACTTTTTGGTGCATCCCAGTCATCTCTCTTTCTGCTTTTACGGAAAGACCAAAAAGCCCTTACATCAAGGGAGGTGTTTTTTTTGGGTAAATATCACCGATGCAGACCGTGGAAAAAGAAACACATTCATTACCAATTAAATGACGAAACTATCCCTTTCATCAGATGAGCTCCATTCCACGGTAAAGGGTATATCGGTCTATGCGAGAGATTATCGCTGGCGTTATTTATAATTTTCGGGGGGTTTGGGAGGCGTTTTCGTGGAATTGAATTTAGGTTTAGAGTGCGAGTGGATTAGGTACGTGTGTGGTAGGGTTTAGTGGGGAGGGCAGTTATCAAATGCGGTGCAGTGAACAGTAGCTAGCATGGACTCAATCAATGCCAGTGGTCAAAGTCAGTTGTTGCAAGTGATTGGGTTCTTGTGATTCGTCCCTCAAGTTATATTGGTGACAGTCTGTTGAGTTAGTCTGTTTATTTAAAACAAAAACAAAATTTTAGTTAAGATTGTTTTTTTTTATTTTTAAGTTGACTTTGATCGGTTGTTATCATTTTTTTTCTTTTTCTTTTTCTTTTTCTTTTTCTTTTGAAAGCCAAATTATAGAGTCTTCAAGTAAAGAAGAAGGGAATTTTTGGGTTTAATAAAAAATTTATAAACGATAAATATGGACAAGTGGTGCTGTGGAGAATACGTGACATTAGTTTGGGTTGGAAGAGGAAAAGCATGACGTGTGAATGTGACGACCAAACACACGCGTTTAGGCCTCAGAAGTCACGCTCCATTCACGTGATTCTTTTTTTTCTCTAATAAACTTCTTCTTTTTTTTTTTTCCATCTGGGCATAAGTTGTTGACCAAGAAGATTCTTCTGGATATTTACACGGTTTGGTTTTTTTTTTAAAAGATCTCGAAAGTTTTAGAGTTGTTATTTGTTAATGCTAACTGATTCTTTGATTTCCAACTTATCGTGCCTCCAAAGTCTTTTGACTGGTAGGTGTGTGGTCTCTTTAACAATTGTTATAGAAAACAAAACAAAATTGTTTTTATGGTATAACTGTATAAGTTTGGTGTGATTATTGATTGAATATTGGTTATGTGGTTGTGTCGTAAGTCGTAAGCCATAGTCTGAGTTTTGGGTTTTGGTGTCCAGGCTTCTCAAACAAGTGCAATAACAACAACAGCAACTACTCTTTTCAAGAGATCAAGGAAGAAAAAGGTAAAAACACAAAAAGACTATTTATTTATTTACAGGCACTGTTGTTAAAAGACAATATTACTAGCTTTAGCCCTGGCATTGGCGCAATTCCAGCCATGCTTGCTCCATTGCTTGTTGAATCTGTTTTAGACATATAGTCTTAAGCTCTGCCAATAAATCTTTTCCTTGCTAAATGCTGATTTTCTCTTACAAATGCGTCCTTGTGGACAGACTTTGGCGGAGCTTAAAGATGAGGTAGTCATGCTCCTCAAGGAAAGTAAAGGCCTAAAAAATGTACAAACCTCCTTTTGGCCTTTCTTTATGTCTCTATTTGTTTATCAAGTCAGGGTGCTAATCTTACAATTGGCTATTCTTTTTTCTTGGATCAGGAAGTAGCAAGTATGCGCGATTTGGTCGAGCAACAAAGAGCAAAAAACATTGCTCTAAAGAAGATGAAGGTGAGTCTATTTTTTATATTCTTTGCCCTCTAGACATTTACTTATAAACATGTAACTGATCAAGTAGATGATATTCATATGCACGCAGGCTGAATCACAATCTGCCTTGTCCTGCAAACGCGCTCTGGAACAAGGTTCCTCCTTCTTGCTCCCTGACCTAAACATGCCACTAGATACCGACCCGAGCCCTGAAGTTATTTGCTGAACGGCGAGCCATGATCATATTATTCTTTTGTTTTTCCCATCACACCCAAACAACTTATACCTCTTTCCACGAACATCTACGTTAACTGTAACTATATCAATATGAACAAGCTAGATTAATCCTATATATCCTCACCCATTTGGCCATTTCCCGTGGCCGCTGTAGAAGATTCGCCTCAAGGTGAAGGTGATTCGTGTTTATGTTTCTTGACATATCTTCTTCTCTAGCCGGTAGTATGATTTTTGCTCTGCCATTCCCTCAAGTGATTCTTATCTTTCTCCCATTTTCATAGGATGAGATGTAATTATCTACTTAGATTATAGATATACACTTTCCTATATTTCTTATTATCTTTTTGTTAAGATGTATTGAAAGATGACACCTCCTTTTCTATCAATGTATAACACGTTCCAAAATCTTTTTATTACTTTGTAATTTGATCTAAGGGAGTACATTAATGTCAAACGAGGGCTCTCTCTACAGTCTCCAAATCTCCTCTTGCTAGTTTTAGTGTACACAAGTGTGTTAAAACAGAACCATGAGTCTACTAATTATGAAAAATATATTACCACCAGTTGCGTTAAAAAGCTAAAACCCTAGAGTTAAGTTTGGTTTCAGCTTCACTCGTCTGTAACGACTCTTTACTAATCCTTCTCCTCCGACCAAAAGGAAAAAGCAGCCGAAATGGCGTCTCTTGGCCAAATCACCCTCACGCGCGCGCCGTCATTGGAGTTTGGCTTCCTACGCCGTCGATTCGATGGACCGACAAGAATCCGAATCGGTTTCAACGGCCGGGTCGCGAGCGTATTGAGTAACGCGGGTGAACAAGCGCAGGTTTCGGTAAAAGCGAGTGTGAGCCAGAAGGTGATTGAAGAGGAGGCGAAAGTTATCGTGGGTACCTACGCGCGTGCTCCGGTGGTGCTCTCGAGTGGCAAAGGTTGTAAATTGTTCGACGCAGAAGGGAAAGAGTATCTGGATTGTGCATCTGGAATCGCTGTGAATGCTCTGGGCCATGGAGATCCTGATTGGCTTCAAGCTGTCACTGACCAAGCTGCTGTTCTTGCCCATGTCAGCAATGTCTATTACACCATACCTCAGGTATGAATCGCTTGTGCGAATTATGCTTTGGTGTTGAAAATTTGTATATTGCAATTTACTGAATCTTGTCATATCCTCTACGCGTCAAGCTCGAAACTTTTCTTCTTGTTATCGTCTGTGGTCTATTTTAACAATGACACGCATGCGCTTCAACTGGGATCTTCTCTGAGAATCTGTCCAAGTTTCCTCAAAAATGGCATTGTTTCTATGCCCTTAATCTAAAAAATAGGTTAATGTATTGGTGTCTTTCTCTCTGTTTCACACTAGACTTGGGATCTCGTTGTGGAAATGGTTTCACTTGCTTTGATTCTTACCTCCAGCCGATTGAGAATGTTACAGGAAAATATATTAAGGATTGAGCACTAGTCACATTGGTACCGTTTAGTCCTAGGGTTGGAACTTCTGTCTAGATATGTGAATTCTTAATCTTCTGTGTGGTATACATACCTTCGTGCTCAGATTATATACTTCAACTTCATCATATACGGTGCTATAGTCTGATATGTTTTAACTTTTCTGCAGATTGAACTCGCTAAACGCCTTGTGGCAAGTTCTTTCGCAGACCGTGTATTCTTTTGTAACTCTGGAACAGAAGCCAACGAAGCAGCCATAAAGTTTTCTAGGAAGTTCCAGAGATTCACCCATCCTGAAGACAAGGAAGTCGCGACAGGCTTCATCGCATTCACAAACAGTTTCCATGGAAGAACCTTAGGAGCTCTTGCCTTGACAAGCAAAGAACAGTACAGAACTCCTTTCGAACCCATCATGCCAGGCGTAACATTCGTAGAATACGGTAACATTCAATCAGCCACAGATCTTATCCGCTCGGGTAAAATAGCAGCTGTGTTTGTGGAACCTATTCAAGGAGAAGGCGGGATTTACTCTGCTACGAAAGAATTTCTCCAGTCTCTCCGCTCTGCTTGTGATGCTGCTGGATCTCTTCTCGTCTTCGATGAGGTACATACATACGTAGTGCAATATCTTGATTGTGGTCGACTTTGATCCCCCTTCTGAAGTCTTTCTCTTTTCTTCTCCTTTTGATCTCTTCTACTTCTCCAGGTTCAGTGTGGTTTGGGTCGAACTGGTAACCTTTGGGCATATGAAGCATTCGGTGTAACTCCTGACATAATGACGGTTGCAAAGCCTTTAGCCGGCGGTTTACCAATTGGAGCGGTGCTTGTGACTGAAAAGGTTGCTGAGACCATCAAATATGGAGATCACGGAAGCACATTTGCAGGGAATCCTCTTGTGTGCAGTGCAGCCATCGCTGTTCTTGATAAAGTATCGAAACCCTCTTTCTTGTCCAGTGTGTCGAGCAAAGGTCTATACTTTAAGGATCTGTTGGTGAAGAAATTAGGAGGGAACTCGCACGTGAAGGAAGTGAGAGGAGAAGGGCTTATCATAGGAGTGGAGCTCGATGTGCCGGCAAATCCAATGGTGGATGCTTGCCGTGATTCTGGTCTTCTGATCTTGACGGCAGGGAAAGGGAACGTCGTCAGGATTGTTCCGCCTTTGATTATATCGGAGGAGGAAATCGAACGTGCGGTTGAGATTATGTTCCACAATTTAACTGCGCTTGATTGAAGATTGAGGTAGAGCACAAAGAACAGATATTTTTATCGACTTTGGTGTGTCTTTTTAAAAATATTTACTTTTCTTAATTAAGCTCAAGTCTACCAGTGAAATTGCCTCACAATTCACAACGAGAAACGGAAACTTGCAGAAAATTTACGTTAATGTATTGATGTATTGTTTCCACATCCAAGATGCAAGAGAGCTTGTAACCTTAAAAACTTGCAGAAAATTTACGTTAATGTATTGATGTATTGTTTCCACATCCAAGATGCAAGAGAGCTTGTAACCTTAAAAACTTGCAGAAAATTTCGTGAGGATGTTTGATTGTTTACAATCATGAAATGTATATATTTCAGCCTCTTCCCCAATTAATATTGGGTTTTATGACTTAAAAGAAAAAACCCAATAACTTTGTCGGTTTTATGGATATAAAACAAAAGAGAGGAAAGGTACGTTCTTCATGGGATCTCGAATCTTTTCTGCCGAATGGACAAAACACATAAAACTCATCTTGTTATGTTACATACTTAGATTTAGTTTCAGAGGTTGATTCCCACCGTGATTTGGCGAATCACTTTTCACAACTGCGTTTCAATTCTCTCTGTAATCAACGATTGTGGTTTGATAGATTCCGAGAAATTAGGGTTTAAGGGAACTATGCTTTGAATTTATCCGGTGCAATGCATGGTGAATTTGATCCTTCATAATAGCGATTTGAGTCCTCTGCGTTCTCTATTAAAAATATAGGATTCAACTGAATCTAATCCTTTTATCAGAATTTAGGGTTGGGTGAGATTTTCCAAGAATGTCTTTCAATCTGTGGGATCAATTCAGTGGGTGCATCAGGCTTACGGTAATTGGATTTCTGAATGTGGGTGCCCTTTCAAGATTTGCATTTTTAAAAAACGAAGGTCATACCTTTTTTGTTTTGTTTTGTTTCCAAGGAAAACGGATACATGTTTCAGGTGGACTCTGAAACATGCGTGCCCTATAGGCTATATCTCTTTTGCTTCTCTCGTCTGTCTACTATATTATTGGTTTGTATAAGTTGTAGTGGTTTTAAGTCTTATATTTGATCTTGTAGGGGACAAACTTACAACTTCGGTATTTATTTACTAAGGGTATGGCCATATATACCGGAATAGTTACTGCCCTGATACCCAATTCCACTCTCGACTTCCAAGCTAGGGTTCTGTATAATGAGCTTGAGAAGAAACGTTGCTCCACTATGATTACAACGCTCTGCAGGTTTATGCCTCCAGGTGAATTGTAATTTGGGTGCTCACACCATCTTATATATTTTTTGTTTTTGTATATAATGTGTTCCATCTTTATAGGTCATGTCTGTACGACCTCAGAGGTGGAAGGCGACCTATGTGCGGCCTTTGACAGACTTGCCGTGGATGATTTCTTCAAAGATGACATGCCCGATTGGGTCCCTGAGGATGCGCCCACTGCCACTGATAATCTGCAATACTACGAGGTCAGCCCTCGCTGGACATAATGCTATCATAAGGAGAACAATGGATGGAACGCCAGAGCATATGTCGCTTGAAGTCAAGTGTTCGAAGAAGATGTGAAAGTCCACCATTATGTATCAAGTATCTTATCGTCCCATTATATATTTAAGTATCGTATCAATCTGAGGTCTTTCTTGTAAATAGTACGATGGATCGATTTTAAAATACAAGAGGCTATATAGAGTTAAAATACGTATAGTAATAAAATTACTAAAAGTTAATTAACTGATGATGCGGTAAAGTCGGAGCAATTTCCACGATCAAACTTGTCAGACCATCATGTTATCTTGTGAAAGCCTCCACGTCACACTTTTAATGCCGCCAAATCAAGCCTCTGTGGCGCTTACTGATTAGCCAGATATGTCTACTACCAAGCAATCAAAACTTTGTTTGGATCGCT
This sequence comes from Iljinskaea planisiliqua, assembly GCA_900108845.1. NCBI lineage: Eukaryota > Viridiplantae > Streptophyta > Magnoliopsida > Brassicales > Brassicaceae > Iljinskaea > Iljinskaea planisiliqua. The sequence continues at coordinate 8,560,045 of FNXX01000009.1, forward strand.
GTCACATTTTATCAATTTTTATTTTATTTATGTCATTGGTTTTATTTTTAACAAATGTCCAGAAAATATAGTATAGAATTCTTTGTGAAAATATACTTTTAGGCTATAAAAAAATGAATCTTAATAAATCCCACAAAAAGAAATTGGTGCATACACCGTCAAAAGCTTTCTCTGATCCTTTTGTGGTATTACAACAACAGTATAAGAAATTTATGTTATAACATGTCTTCTTTTCCATTTTGTGTCAAATCTTAAACTTTTTTTTTCCTACTTCCACACAAAACAAAACAAATTGGGGCTTTTCTTACGGACTAATTGGTCTTAAAACTGTGTATATATTTCTGTTGAGAGTATACATCTTTTTGTATGATATATTATTGTTAAATTATAGATACGAGCGTCATTGGTTCTTCTAGCCGCCCAATGGATCAATAGTTATATATTTTTATAGTACTAAGTAAACCAACCATAAACCTTCCACCACCAAATGGTTATTACAGGCAGGCAAATTCGTCGCAATGATTCGCTCTTGCCCATTTATTCAAAGTCTCCCTTTTCCCCAATTATCCACACGTGTTTTCCAAACACTATAAAATCACTGAGCCTTCAAAAATAACAAAGTACAATCTTAGAGACAAAACTCTTCTCGCTCTTAAAGTCGTTAGACTCCTCCCCAGCTCAAACTAAAAATGTTTCACGGTGTTGACAAGGCGGTTGAGGCGCTGCTTCGTGGCCAAGAAAGCGCTAATCGCTTGAAGACGGTGCTCGAACACCCGAGGGCTAGCTCAGTTCCAACCGAGCCTCTCTTCGATACCGTTCTTGATTCCTTTTCCTTTGCTCTGTCTCTCTTCTCAACTTTCACTTCTTCTAACCCTCAACCACACCGTGAGTCTTCTCAGAACGAGGCAGCTCCTGTGGCTCGAAAATCGCCCAAGAAGTAATTTACAACATCTTTTTTTTATAAAAAAACTCGTTTATGATAAAGGGTTGTTTGATTTCATCGTTACGAATCTTCCATGTTACAGAACGAGATATGGGGAGAGCGGTTTAGAGCACTACAGCCATGACTCACCAGCTCCGCTCCACAACGACGGTTTTTCTTGGAGGAAGTACGGACAAAAGAAAATCAAAACTTCTTCCCATCAAAGGTTGACTATTATTACTCTGTTTGGATATGCTCTGTTTTATGTATTGAATATTCATGTAACTAATAATGAGTTCCGATGTTTTACAGGTGTTACTATCGTTGTGCCTATGCCAAAGACCGAAACTGCAATGCTACAAAGCGGGTGCAACAGATTCAAGACAGTCCTTCGGTGTACAGAACAACTTATGTCGGAAAACACATCTGTGAGGTTAATGCTTTTTCGCAGCCTAATGACGAGATTATTAACGGTTCCAAGATGATCCGGTTCGACAAAAACGACCAAACCGTGTCTGAATCGGTTATGCCTCAAGTCGTTCCAGTAGACCACCAAGTAATTACCATCGAGGACGACGAAGGCACGGACCAAATGATGAACCTAGAATGTGATAGTAACGAGTTCTTGGTGGATGATGACCAGTTATGGGCGTATCAGTTTCCTCCGTGTTCTCCTGGAGATTTGATGTTCTTGGACGATCTTTCTGCTTTTGATTACAATCCTTTCCACCTTTGAACAAGCACTTTTTCAAGCTTCCTATGTTCACATTATGGAGAGACTATTTCTTCTTCTTCTTCTTTTTTATCTTTTTTGCAAGCTAGTACTATCGTAGTTGCTATATCTTGTATTATTTATGTTTTGGTGTGTTATAGATTCATAGTTCGTCACACCGTTTTTGCGTCAGTGTTTACGTCATCCGGCGATGACGTATTTTGTGTAAGCTTGATTCAAATATTGAAAACAACTACTGTTTGCCATTTGAACGATATAACGGGGGTTTAGCACGTAAAGCGTGTCATCTGACTTTATGTTACTCGAATGATCTCGTCGAGAATTGGTCTATTAAAATAACATAATTACGAAAAGAGTTTTCAAGACGATATATGAGCTAACCTAAATAGGCGATTAATTTTTTCAATGTTATTGGTTTAAGCAAGGTCCACACAGACTAGTATTGAACTAAATTTTGATTCAGTTAAAATGATTTTACCTTCATATCCGTAAAAAAAAAAAAAAAAGAAGATAACGTCCAGAAACAGATTAGATTTGCATTATAGCAAAAATGAAAAGCTCCACAAGTCTTTCGGTATGTGCTTACTGCTTTCTCAAAGTCAAATTAAAAAAATGGATGATATATAATATGGACGTGTTGGCTTGGAATATTGACAACGAGTGAAGAGTCAAAATTCGGACTACCATACTACATTTGGTCATAATATTATGGAGCTGCTCCTGTGCGAGCGACTGACCCTTTCGCAGGACGAATCTCAATGGCAATAATAAAATGGACACTTGTATAAAAATTATTGAATTCTATACACAGTTTGTTCAAGTTTCGACAGCTTACGAGAATAGGAAATTAGTTTATTTGCTTCATGATGGACCCATGCCATTACCTAATCCGTGCAAGCTGACGAAGAAAAATATAGCATTATCTTTCTTTTCGCCCAATTCTTTTTTGAGTACCAAATATGTATTCTCTTACATGATCCAGAACGTTCGTGATATCGATATGTATTTATTACATGATACATATATATAGAGAGGACTTTCTTCAAAATAACAAATTAAGGAAACTTTTCAAAATAACTTTCCTGTCTCACCCAGGTTTCATGGAGAGGACTTTCTCATAACCCAAGACAAATGAAGATGTTAACAAAATAGTCTACAGAAACAGATCTATATCTAACTATTCATTGATACACACATTATACACGCGTATGTGTCTGTGTATTCCTAAGTTCCACTACAGAAACAGATCTATATCTAACTATTCATAAAAAAGATATATTGATCCCATGATTTTATGCACGCAGCTTCTGTATCCTATGTTAATAACTACTTCTATATGACCCAACAAATCATATTTTATATAGACACTGGAACTGTGTAGTCAGTTTCATTTAATTCTACACCAATGAACAGTCATATTCCAAAAGTAAAACAAACGGGTAATGTCTAAATACAACTAGTCTACTAGTCTACGTGTTAAGGAATTATGTCCAACAGACCAAGATTGTGTTCTCTTCGTTTCACCAACGATTAAAAAGAACAAAAGTACTTCATATATATATTCATGCACATAAAATAATCAAAAGAAAACAGTACTGCTCACTAAACAACCGAGCTGCTACGCAACAAGTGATTAACAGTTGCTGAACAATCCTAAACCCAACTTCAAATCAAGCTCTAAACCCATTTTTTCAAGATTGTTAAAAGGACTAATCACATTTCCATCATTACTAGAAGAAGTTAATGTATTGGTGGTATCGCTGAACAATTGTGCAACCGATGTGACTTTAACACACTTCCTCACACTCACACTCACACTCACCCTCTTCTTCTTCTTCCTCCTCCTGTCCTCCTCCGTCGTAGAGGACTGAGTCTGAGCTAACTCCTCCGGAAAGAACGGAGGAACCACGAAATTGGTCTTGGCTTTCGTCCCTCTAAGCCTCATCGCCGCCGCGTCATACGCACGCGCCGCCTCTTCAGCCGTGTCGAACGTTCCTAACCAGTGTCTGCACCGCCCTATCCTGTCTCTTATCTCCGCGGACCATCTCCCCCATGGCCGTTTCCTCACTCCTCTGTATCCTCCGTTCTTCTGCGGCATCTTCCGCCACCGCTTTACGCCGTCTTCGGTCTCCGTCGCCGCTAAGTGATCGGATACTTCTTTGTTGTTGTTATGACCGAACAGTACGTTTTCGCCCACTACGGCGGCGATGGAATCATCCATAACCCGACGCGGACTTACGGGTACGGGTTTTGGGTGAGGAGAGAATAGAGAAGAGATGTCGAATGCATCAGGTCCGTTAAAGGGTTCCGTCACCGTCAGATTAGAAAACGGAGTTTTGGCTCCGAAGAATGGCATGCAGGCTGACGGCGTCTCTTTGAACAATCCATACGTTACGAAGCTTTGATTGGTTTCGACGCCGGAGCATAACGGAGTGGAAAGTTGGAGAGGGTGACCATCAACGGTGTTTTCCATTTTGATAGACGGCCAAAGATATAATGGAAATAGACTTTGAGATTTGTCTGCAAACTGTGTGTTTCGAAGCATTTTATAGACATAAAACAATTACTACATGATTTAACATAGTTGTATAGTGAGATAATTAAAAGATACTGCTGTCAATTTCGATGAGACGGTAAAATCTTTCACACTTACGCTCCTGTCTTTCACAGTGCAAAGAGAAATTTGTATTTTTCATTTTTTTTTTTTAATGTAGGAGGACAAACTTTAAAGTTTAAACTGTTTTTCAAACATCTGATTGATAATGTAAATGACCTTGTGTCTGAGCAGCAAGGAATTATTTAAAAAGTTTTAGTATCAGGTAAACTAGTCACCATAATACGTCAACAAACAAAATATTACTGTTGACCATTTGCATCACACTGTAATAAGGACAATCAACAAAACGATAAATTGGGCCTTATGAAAAATCTAGGCCCAATAAATCTAAAGAAACCATCCAAATGATTTGACTTGGTAGAATGACATCCGTTTGATTACGTAAGCTAAGTCGCGTGGTCTCTTATGCACTCAAGCTGACGTCAACAGACACGATTGTTTGATTGCAATCTCACTTCTGATAAGTACTAAACTTACTTTTTTGAAAATTAAGTTAATATTAGATCATATAAAGACATATTACTTGGTCAATAAAAATCACTGAATATATCTTTAAATTTGTTTGACAATGCAGGTTTCACACAAAACGCAACAATAACAAAAAAATGATTTTAGTAGACAATCATAAATGTTACCAAAATTTAAAATATAAACAACGTATGAATAGTTAGAAATAAGCATCTTTGGGAAGAAGTAAACAGTTTCAGATGGAGATGGTGAATGTTTTCACCGACAAAAGATCTTTAAAACGACGGATCTTTAACTGATCAAACCTGTTATGTGTGTCGTGACGTGGCAATAACAATGGGAAGAATAAAAAAAACCCTTTTTTGAAAAAATATCTTCAAAGTAATTGTACCTCATGGATGTAGTAGATGTCAATCAAATTGTCATTAATTGAAATTTTTTCTCTTCTGTAATTACGAAGCTATATTTATATATCCCGTTTTTATAGTATGCAGTAACAATCAACTAGTAGCTTCTCCGCAAACGTAAGAGCAATTATATTTTTTCGCGACACGTGTCATTTAGACGGGCCATTATTAATTTACTAATTTCTGACAAGCAAAGTCGGATATTTCACAATGGTACTAATATGTACATATGATATGAAGCCAATATTGCGATCTCAATACATCCATGACAGGTCTTGCCTAAAAGATACAGACGTTGCAACACCATGAACACCTCTTCTCGAGACCTGAGGACAATCTTCAACCACAAGTAACTCCAGCTTGCGAGTCTTAGCAAGTGGTCTCAATCCATCGTCTGTGACTCCCAAACACTTTGATAGCTTCAACACAGTGAGGGAAGGAAAGTGGCTCACCAGAACCAAACCCTCGTCGCTCAGTTCCTGGCATTGGACAAGCTCCAAGATCTCTAGATGCTGAGCTGAACACAGAGCCTCCATGCCCACGTCGTTGAAAGAGCATACGCGGTCAAGAGAAAGCTCGCGAATGGGGCATTTCTGGATCAGAGTGATTATCCCCTGGAGAGTGAAAGAGAAGAGGGAAGGAAATTCACCGTCTGAGAAGGAGACCTTGAATGAAACGAGCTTTGAGCAGTGTTGAGCTATGGCAATGAGGCTTTCATCGGTTAATCTCAGGGTGGCGTTGTTTAAGAGAGGCAGAGTGAAATCGGATGGGACGCGGAGTGAGATGCTTGTGAGGTGTTTAGCTTTCTGAACCAATGCTATGATGTCCGAGTCGCTGACACCGATACACATGTCCAGATCAAGCTTCTCCAGGTTCTTGCACATTCTCAGCACACAAGCGAGCCCTCTACCGGGAGCTATGATGCAGTTCCCGAGGCTGAGTTCCACCAGATTGTCACAGGGAACCAACTGTTTCCGCCATCGTTCCACAGCTAATTGATCAGAAAGCAGCATGTTCCTGTAATTGGCGTCTACCTCAAACTGAAGACGTCGAAGCTTCCTACAGCTATTCCCCAGCTTGATTAAATCACTTTCCCCAATGGCTCTGCAATTCTTGATGCAGAGTTCTTGGAGAATCTCAAGCTTTCCGAAATACTCCAACCACTCGGCGCTTGCCACGTTGAGGCATCGAATGAGGTGAAGTCTGATGAGTTTCTTGCACCCTACAGCAAGTGACAAGACGCCACAACCGGTGATTCTGGGAGCGAAGTTCAGCTTTAACGAAGAAAGCTCCGTAGACGAGGACAAATGGCGAATGCCAACATCGGTGATGAAAGTGCAGTAGCTAAGAGTGAGATGAGTAAGGGAATGGCAGTTGGTGGAGAGGAGAAGAAGGCCTTGATCGTCGAGTTGCTTGCCTAGTTTGGACATCCAACCCGAGTATACGATCTCTACTTTGGACAGATTCGGAAACCTCCTGCAGAGGGAAAGCAAGGCATCGGTTGCAGGAACTAAACCGCAGCCAATCCGCAGAGAGTATCTTTGTTCGTTGTCCAGCGAGTAGAAACGCCTGCAAGACAGAGACACGGAGTTTCTGTCATTGGTTTTGTCAAGCTTCCTGAGAATGTCCCAGACTAAATGGTCTGGCAATTCATCCATTCGTCTCCTTGCGCTATCTGTGAATGTAGACAAACTTGTCAAGTGAAAAACCTTTCACACGGAAATTGCACAACATTATCACTGAAGATATAAGAAGACAGAGCTTCAACAGAACACAAAGATTATGCTACTCGGGCCACGTGCGACAACTCAAAAAGTTACTGATTAAAACTAGAGATGAATATATCCAGAAACAATAGAAGCGTCGACCTCTTCCAAACGTGATCTAAAGATGGAAGTCAAAACAGAGGAAAACGCACCAAGCAAATAATCAATAAACGGAACACCGAGCAGAGACTCTCGAGGGTATTTTCTTAAGCGAGCGTCATTAATCAAAAACTCTAGATAAACAAGAATTCAGATCCCCAACGAGACCTGGGAGAGAGATGATTCCACTCCGGAAACTAATCTTTGCTATTAAAAACAATCAGAGGAGAAGATCTCACCGGAAACGTTGAAGAAGCGAAGAGCGAAACTTGATCAGAAGAATTTACAAAAGAGACGACAACTGAAAGGGACGGGTTTACTATATTATTATGAGATTTTATTATTTATCCATCAATGGATCAACCGCCCACTCCAAGTCGGTCGGATAAGGACTACCGAATACTCTTTTTCTCTATATGTATCTTAGTAATATTATATTGGAGTAAACATTATAAAAACAATTTTCGAAATATATTTTCAGTAACTTGGTTCTTATTTACGTTCGTCAAATTTGATTATGATCCCATGAGGCTGATAACACCAACTTTCCTCTCAGATTCTCTCATTAGCACACATAACGCGAATACTTCGATCTCAAAAGACATTCACTGGATTGCTTGAACAAAAGTCTACTACTAGCTTAGCATTTGGTTCCCGAAACTGGAGGTCTTTCTTGATTCAACCCTTTCTTCTGTTACTCTTGTTTTTACTTGCGTGTATAACTTTCTCAGACCCAGAGGAAGAGGTGGTAGTATTGGTAGATACGGGCAACACAGTACCACCGTCCTTGACCTCCGTTGTTACCTCTGAGGCTTCACTCTCACCATCCATTTGGGCCATTAGTTTTCCAAGCTGCATGTGTTATTTACCACATTTAGTATCATGTCTTTTACAGTATACGAACAAATTACACAGCTTGTATTTGTCTACACATGTTTCTTTTACCTGTTCTTCCAACCGCTGAATCTTTTCATCCTTTGCCTGTACCGCCTTCTTCTCCCTAAAATCCAAGCTCAGTTTCATCTATGGACAATAAACATTTGATTCTTAATTCCTAAAGCACACCACACGAACATACCTCTCTTCCATTTCTGTTATCCTGGTACTCCATACGTCCTTATTTTTCATAAGGTTTTCGTTCAACTACATACGAGAGAAAACAACAAGTCAGTCCTCTACAGAAACGCAGCAAACGTTGTTGGTACCAATATGTATGTATGTTATCAAGAAAAACTTCTTTTTTTTTTCTTTTACACAAAAGCTAATATATATACTCACATCTTCTAGAAATTGCTTCTCTTTGTTACATCTGTCAAGCCTGGTTTGCAGCTTCTGCAATCTCTGGCTTATTGCCTTGCTCGCGGCCTCTGAGACTCTCTGTTCCGTTTCCTCTTTGACATTTTGTAGCAATTTTTCAAAATACTAACGGGAGAGGAAACCAGTAAAAAACACAAGGAAAAAAAAAAAGCCTTAATCTCTTTGCTAGACAGAATTAAACACTTCAAACTATAACTCAGACAATAAAAACTTCAAGAGATAAGTAGCAACGGAGACAAGAAAGACAAACGGTTAACGTGCTTACTTGTTTTTGGTTCTCTAGTTGTGCCTGGAGAAGTTCGTTGTACTCGCTAATGATCTGTGGTTTGAAAATGAAAAACAAAAAAAAAAAATGAGAGAGCAATAAATTAACTTACGAGTTCTAAAGTTGAACATGAGGATTATGAAAACACGAAACAAAAGCAGTACCATGTCCACTTTACTGTTCAAGAGAGCATCAGTCATTCCGCTGTCAGAATATTCACAGCTTCCACAACCATCCTTGCTCAGACTACCGTGAGAATTTAACTCCACTAGCTTGCCATCAGTTTTGGATTGAATAAGCCGGTGAACATAATTGTCGCCAGCATAATCCCAAACACGCTGTGTTTCAAGCTCAAGTGAATAGCAATGCTCCGTCTCCTCCCAGTGCCTTCTGGCGTGTCCTCCCTTGTACCTACGATAAGTAGTTAACAAGGAGAAATGGTTAGCCTTGGACGGACGAGAAGGAAGCAAGGTCCCCCTGCTGATTGCAGAAAATGCAATCAATACCTTCCGCAGCCAACAACCCCACAAATAACACACATCCAGAGATTCTCCGTTGTTTGGCAAACACAACATACTGAGTTTTCAGGTTGCTGTTGGCAATATCGACAAACCTGAAAAAAAAAAAAAACAACACTCCATAAAGATACATGAAGAAAATTGACACAAGATTAAAAATAGCATGAAAATGATAAAAGAACCTTACTGGGCAAGAAGAATCTGGCCAATTAGAAATACATGAACAATGGAAGGAATGATTGCACATGGTTGTGAGAATACCACCTGTGTCTTGATCCAGTCTCTCTGAAACACGAGCAAATATTAAAGAAAGGTTGAGAATATACTACTGAAACCAAACGTAGTCAATATATGACGCTAAAAGACACTGTCAATCTTAATACCATCACCTAAGTTTGAACTTCCTAGCGCTAGAGTCAGCCATATCAAACTTCAACAATTAAGGTTAACAACTTACCAAGACAAACAGGGCAAGTAGGTTGCTCAATTGGGCCGGAAGCAGAAGGCTGCGTGTGGTCAATAGATCCACTGTAACCGGTAAACTGAACATCTAGAGTAAAAAGCAGGCGACAGACATCTTCCTGCACACAATTGGCAGCAGCTCATTATCAATCCCAAAGATCAATGTTAAATATACATCTGACATAGGCTTGTCTCAGAACAAAATCATACCTCTAGAGAATTGAATTGTTTCCCTCTAAAATGCTGGTAGAAGGTATCGGCAGATTCTTGACTATCAAACCTTATCAAAATGCTATATCGATTTTCAATCCCATCATTCCTGTAAAGATGAAAAGCAAAGAAGCAAACTAACTCCATATCTCGCCATCAAAAGTAAACATTTCAGAACGAAATAGAATCTATGATATACTACCAGAAAACAGATTGGAAATCACAATCTAGCAAAAGAGAGAGATTTGACTTTTCATGTTCTTACCTCACAGTTCGCATTTCCAGTATGTGCTGGATGAAAGAGCCGCAGAACTGGCAAAAATCTGCATATGTCATATGGTTCGGCACCCCAAGAACGCAAACAAGAGGGTTCCTCCCAATCTAAAGGACAACAAAACTATTCCAGATTCAAAAAAACAAAAAACGATTCCGGAGATAAATTGATGCAAACAAACGATGAATGCCGAAGCCCAATAGAGAGTTGAATCATAAAAGGAAGAAGTATTACAGGGAGACTCGAGGAGGAAGAAGAAGACGACGATGACGAAACGGCATCGTCGGAAAATAGGTGCATGACGCCGCGAGTCTCTCCGATTCTAGGGTTTCCAGATGAAAAATGAACTGTCTGAGTCATATCGGAGAGAGACGATTCACCGGATACACTTGCTACAGGTGGAACGACCGAATCTTCACCGGCGATTGTGCTTGAAGTTGAGGGCATCATCATGAGATGAGACTACTATTTAGTATTTACTACGCTTGCCGCCAAACAAAAGAGACCCGAGTTTTTCGTTACTTTACTACGCCGGAGACGCCTAATATATACTATCCAGTGAGACTTTGACACGTCATTAACTCTACCAGGATATATTTTAAATTTTTCGTCTTAACTCCACCAGGATGTTTATTTTACAGAAAAACGCCAAAAGTTTCAATGTGATCAAATACGTCCCGCTTATAACATAACATAACTCTGTTCTTCGCGTACAAACACTTATTGTTGGAAAATAAAAATTCTCCTCGTGACTCTTCAAAGTTGTACAGATGATTAAACAGAAGCGTGAACTTGGGAGTCCACTGACTTGAGAACCTCCTCTCCCATCTCCTTGCATCCCACCAGTTTCTGATCAACACCATTCAAAAAGACAAACAACATAAGTAGCGTTCCTTGTTGCCTGCTTGTAAGCTTTTCAAACACCAACTTTGATGAAACATGTAATAAGTATGGTTCAAGAAAATTACAGTTCCCGCGGAGTAGATGTCTCCTGTTCTGAATCCTTTGTTCAGAGCACCCAACACCGCCTCTTCAATTCTCTTAGCTATCTTTTCTTCTCCGAGTCCATATTTCAGAAGCATTGCAGCGCTGAGAATGGTTGCCAACGGGTTTGCTTTATCCTGAAGATTCAAATAAAAGGTTTGCTCTTCATTTTTGACATACAAGTAGTTTTGATATTGGGGAAGAAAAGCCGTGTTTGTTTGAAGGACAGAGTTAGGACCTGTCCAGCAATATCAGGTGCAGAACCATGTATAGGTTCAAAGAGTCCAGGTCCCTGTAATAAACAGCACGGGGTTTTTTTTTATTCAGACGTGATCATATTGCTGCACACTCAAAAGATCAGATTGTTTCATATTATACCGAATCACTGAGACTAGCAGACGGAAGCATGCCGATGCTTCCTGTGATCATTGACGCTTCATCGGATAATATATCACCAAAAATGTTGTTTGTGACGATGGTGTCAAACTGCATTTAAGAATTGTGAGGATTTGCAAAAATCCCGCATCAAGGCGCTATCGATGCGGACTAGTTCGGCAAATATGAGTACCTGTTTTGGGTCACGAACAAGCTGCATCGCAGCATTGTCAACATACATATGTGACAGTTCAACATCAGGATATTCAGCGGCTAACGCTGTTACTCGTCTCCTCCATAAAATTGAGGCCTGCATAAAAGAAAATTGCATTAGGTTATGTGTTCTGTGTTACATAAGAGAAAGGAGAGATGAATTTCGAGAAGAAAAAAAAAGGTAAATATCAACCATACATCCAAGACATTAGCTTTGTCGACAGAACACAACTTGCCACGTCGTTTCCGAGCAGTCTCGAAGGCAACACGAGCAATTCTGTCAATCTGAGGAACATAAGAAATTATATATTACATCTGTCTGTAGCACTTAAGAAAGAGAGAGAGAGAAGGAGGGTTTCAATAGAGTACCTCGTGAGCAGCATAAACCTCAGTATTAAACCCAACTTCCTCGCCATTTTCATTGGTCTTTATACCTCTTGGCTGTCCAAAGTAAATACCTGTTTCCACGAGACATCACAATGTAAAGATACTGTGGCACTAGGGAGCGATCGATAAAGACAAGAATTTTAAGATGAGTTTCAATAAACAGACCTCCAGTAAGCTCCCTCACAACCATAAGATCAACACCTTCTGCTACCTCTCTCTTCAGTGTAGAAGCATCCACCAACTGAAAGAACCTGATTATGTCAGGAAACAAAACTAGAGGTTACAAAGCAATCTTGAGATTGGGAAGGGGACAGGGTTACCTGTGGCAGAACTGTGGCAGGTCTCAGATTTGCAAAGACTTTGAGACCCGACCGAAGTTGAAGTAAACCCGTCTCAGGCTTCAGATGTTTTTCATTCTTGTCCCATTTGTACCTGAAATCATACCAAAATGATGAGAAGAAAAAGTTTGCATTTTCCGATTAAAATGAGCACATAAACAAACAAAGAAAGAGAGAAAGAAGAGACCCTCCAATGGCTCCGAGAAGCACTGCATCCGACTCTTTTGCAGCGGAGATGGTCTCCTCAGGCAAAGGCACTCCGACCAAATCCAAAGCAGCTCCTCCTATGGGCATCTCCCGGAAGCTAAATTCCACTCCTGGTGATAAAAACAAGAGATATCTAATCTCTACATGATTCTATATCTAATCTCTACATTAGAAACAAATATGATACTAAAATCCCATTCTCCGGACACTGAATCTCTCAAGTCTTCCTATTCGATTTCAATTCCATTTCCAAGCAGAAAACAGTTAATTTGCCTAATTATATCCCAGCAACGACATTAGAAGAATGGGAACGAGAGAGAGAAACCTTCCAAAGATCCCGCTTGCTGAAGCACATTCTTGGCGATGGAGACGACCTCCGGACCGATGCCGTCGCCGGGAAGGAGAATGATGTTATATCGCTTTTTCCCGGGGGAAGCAACGGCGCATCTTACTCTGAAGGGCGCGGGAGATTGTTTGCTGAGAGCTCTGAACGTAGTCGGAAACTTGACCGGCCGGATATTCGTCTGTAGAGCCGCCGCCATTTCAGGGAGAAAAGAGGATTTGCTGTCTTTCGTCTAAGGAGTCTTCTTCGGTTTCGGATTTTCAAAGAACTGTTGTGGTGACCTGATGAGACACTGATATGATGATACTTAAAGACTTTAGGTCTTTTGCGTTTATGGGTCCTTACTTTTGCACATTATTTTATTTACATACTCGACTCCACACTTCTTAATACTTTTAAAGCTTACATTGCCAAATATAACATTTATATCCACTTATCATACAGAACTTTAAGCCTCCACCACTCTTTCAATTTGCAGCTATGCTTATTTGCGATCTTAGCTAAATAAATGTATCGCTTGGACGATTTAGCAGATACAACCAAACATTGAATTTTATTTAATATCACTCTCTAAGTTTTTTTGTTTTTGCAGCTAAACCAAACTTCCGTTGGAAGCCGAGACTCTAGCATCAAGGGATCTCAGTATCTCCTCGCCCATTCTCTTGCAACCTACCAATGTCTGTCCAAAAGCCACCTTGCTTTAGTTATTATCATCAACGTAATATTTACTTCAATTTTTTCTTTTAACCAAAGGAAGAAGAAAGAAAGGATAGCTTACAGTTCCAGGGCTGTGAATGTCACGAGTTCTGAATCCGCGGTCCAAGACATCCGAAACTGCCTTTTCTATCCTCTTTGCGGCGTTTTCCTCTTTCAGTCCGTATCTGAAAAGCATTGCAGCTGATAGAACAGCCGCCAAGGGATTCACTGTGTCCTGCAATCCACAATGTGTCTAAATGTTCATATATGCACGAGTGGTTTCGCGTTCAGCATCATATATATACATACGAACATCGTGAGGCAACCTTTCCGAAGTGTTTAGGCGCAGATCCATGCACAGGTTCGAAGATTCCAGGTCCCTGCAACCCGTCAGCATATGAGAAATCCAATCATCTCTTTATCAAGAAAATGAGATCACGGTAAAAAAAAAAAAAACAGGATTTGAATCATGCTGCAGCGTACTGAATCACCAAGGGCAGCAGATGGAAGCAATCCCACACTTCCAGGGATCATAGCCGCGAGATCAGAGAGGATATCACCAAACATGACTCCAGTCAAAATGGTATCGAACTGAAACATGACAAAGTTGAACGCGTGTTGTAAGAATCATTGTAGTCAAGACCTGAGAGCAGGCAAAAAGTGTTCCAAACTGGACTGGTTTTACGAAAGGAAACAAAAGAAAACCTGTCTTGGGTGCCGGACAAGATCCATCGCAGCGGTGTCAATAAGCAGATGACTCACTTCGACCTCGGGATACTCTAAGGCCATGGCTGTGACTCTTTTCCTCCACAGCATTGATCCCTGCCCTCAGAGAAGGTTCAGTAAAAAAGCACTGAATTATGAATCTATCTCGCTGTTTTATAATACAGGTCACGAACTTCAGTGCTTCATGTTAGTATTGATCTCGTGGATTTCTTATTATTCAGCTACAAGTTTAATTATGCAAATATCAAGAGTTTTACCTCCAGGACAGTAGCCTTGTCAACAGAGCAGAGTTTGCCACGGCGTTGCTTGGCAATATCAAATGCAACACGAGCAATGTGATCAACCTAAAGCAGAACCAGAAACCAGAATGCTCCTCCATTAACAATACATGATACACTTGTTCCAACAAGATCAGAGTCACAAAAACACGATACCTCACTTGCAGAGTATGACTCAGTGCAAAACCCAACTTCTTCACCTTGCTCATTTGTGGTGAAACCCCGAGGATGCGCATTGTAAATACCTGTTTTAAGCAAAGAAAGACACAATCTTTGATAACCAAAAGCAGAGAATTTGAAAAGAGATAAAAGAAGCAAAATGATTCTGTTTCTACGTGAAGACAGTGGTCACTGACCTCCGGTAAGCTCCCGGATGATCATTAGGTCAACACCTTCAGCTGAGTCTTTTCTCAGATACGTAGAATCAACCAGCTGAGAAATTTCCCAAAGTTCAAAGCATAACAAGTTACAGGCGGTGATGAACACATTCCATAAGCCATTCTCGCTTTCCAAGAGCAATGACCATTCATTACCTGTGGGAACACCGTGATCGGTCTTAAATTGGAAAACACTTCAAGAGCCGCACGAAGCTGCAACAGCGCCGTTATCGGCTTCAGATGCTTCGGATTATTATCCCATTTCGGCCTTCAATTCCAAAAAAAAAAAAAAAAAAAAAAAAAAAAAAAAAAAAAACTAACTTTAGAGTTAATCCAAAAGTAGAAATTAACGATGGTGAAGAAACATCCGGTGGTACCATCCAACAGCTCCGAGAAGAACAGCGTCTGACTGCTTTGCCTTTGTCAATGTTTCCTCCGGTAGTGGAACTCCGACGAGATCTAAAGCGACACCTCCTATAGGCAACTCCTGGAAGCTCAAATCTATCCCTGATACAGTGTATAGAGGCATCAAGAGTGTTAGCTAGCCATGAAGCAAAGAGACGTTCCTTAAACCCTGATTCACGAACTCGAAAATCGTCACTCTGAAGTTGCGAACTTTCCCTAGTTTTTCAATTCCGAGAAAGAAAGAAATTAGAGAGAGAAGATAGAAGGAACCTTCGAGAGATCCGGCTAAACGAAGAGCGTCCACGGCGACTGGGATGACTTCGTTGCCGACGCCATCGCCGGGAAGCACAGCTATGGTGTACCGTTTCTCCGGTGTGTTGGCGGCACATCTGATCACAGAAGCTCTCCTAAAGGTCTGTTTGGTGGCGGAGATAAACGCAACCGGAATCTGGGTACTGCTGACGTGTAATCCTAGAGCTCCCGCCATTTAGTACGGACTAGACAGCTTGAAAGTTTTCTTTTCTTTCCTAAAAATAACACACAAAAACCTTAGGGTGAATTTTGTCTTCTAAGCAAAGTATATTCTATTAATTTATTTTTCCTCTAACTATATTACTTTTTATTAAAATATTTCCTTTATGTGTACACAAAAATATCATGGGATCGGATCTATTAGAAAAAACAGTACTACTATGTTTTGTCTTTGCCGATGTCAACTTATGACCACGTGACACGTACATGTAATTCCATTTTTTATGCATATATATGCATGTGTAAGTCTTACATTATATGCATTATTTAAGAATTTTTGTTGTTTATTGATTATTAAATACTGAAAGATGGTCCCAAGCATGAGGAGACCCCATAAAGTAAAGGACAATCGCACAAGTCTCTTTCAGGGTTTCCTCCACGTGATTTAAATTTTCAAAATATCATCGTCTTTTTCTTTTAACCTAACAATAGAATTGTCAATTCCCTGCAATTATTTGTCAGTCGCTTTTCTTTTCGTTTTTATTCGCGAAATTTTGATATCTTAGATATCGTTGATTTACATAGAACAATGAAAATTTAAAAAGCAAAAGTATCCAAGCCTTCTCGGTCTTGTGAAAACCAGTCAGCCAAAAACAAAATTATTTATAACTACGAACAGGTAAATTATGAAAATCAGAACTCACAACAAACGGCGTCGAACGGGAGAGAGAGAAGAACCAGAATAAGGGAGACTTCATCAGGAGGTTTGAGAGTTGAGGGGAACGAGTCTCTGTGTTGCCCAAAAAGATGGGAGAAATCAAGACGTTACAGGACCTAACTATAGAATTTTAGGGCTTTCAAGTTTATGGAAAGAAAAAAAAAACTTAAATATCAAGGACGGTGTTTCAAACAAAGATTAATACATGCGCGCTTCCATGTATTGGTCGGGCGAGGAAGCAAATTCTGACCGGTTCATGTAAAGACAATGTTATGTTCACATTCTAACAACTGATTAATTAAGGATATAGAAGTCCAATTTTAAAAGAGTAGTTAATGTCACATTTCAGCATACTGCGATGGTTTGTAACTCGGCATATGCTTAGAAAATACTTTGAAAACTGATTTTTTTTTTTTTTTTAACGCGTTCAAAATGCAACTTAACTGGTTGTTTTTGACGCTGGTGGATGCTAATTGCTTCATTTTACGTACTGTGTGAAATTACTCAAATATGATCTGTTATTTTGTCTTGTTTTGGGGCACAAAGATACAAAAGGTAATTTGTCCAGTCTTATGTACGTCAGAAAAGAGCCAACCACACTCGCCAAAAATCAATGTGGGCAATATTCTAAAACACGCCAAAAATATATTGAATGCATATAATAGACGACATGTTTACAAGGACCAAACGTACTAATCATGTCTCTCAACACTGAGACGTGTCGTTTTATTCCACACAACAACACAACCATAAATATTTCTTTCGCAAATAAATAAAAATAAAAAATGTAAAAATAAATAACAGCACAACCATAAGCATAGCATTTTTCACAACAGGTTCTGGACTGAAACCGATTTGATAACGGAGGATGGTTTTGTGATTCTAGTTGAACTGATACGACGGAACTCTGACTTCAAGTGACTTCAATAATTCTTCTCCCATTTTCTTGCATCCCACAATTTTCTGTCACGAATCATCAATTGTTTACTATTATTAACAAATCAATCCCAGTAAATAAAAACTGTGAAATCTAATTTAAGTTAAAAAGGAAAAAAAAAAACTTACGGCTCCTGGAGTGGGAATATCACGAGTTCTGAATCCTTTGTTTAAGGTATCAAAAATAGCGTATTCTATGCGTTTTGCGACCGCTTCTTCCTTCAAACCGTACCTCAGAAGCATCACGGCCGTGAGAACAGAAGCCAACGGATTTGCTACGTCCTATAGTTGAAAATTTATTTTAACTGATCAGTTTTCACCCCAAAATGTCATATTATATATGAATCTAATTCTAAAGAACCTAAGTGTTACCAAAGTTTCAAAAAACAAAGGACCAAAGTGTTACCTCTCCATCGATGTCAGGAGCTGAACCATGTACAGGCTCGAACAGTTGCGGTCCCTTTAATAAATAAAAAAATGCATCAATTATTTTTGTTCAATCGGTTATAGTATATAAATATCATTAAATATTATATTAAATGAAGGTTATATAATATATATATGTGTAGTAAATACCGGGCCTCCGATGCAGGCGGAGGGAAGCATTCCAATGCCGCCGGTGATCATAGCAGCAACATCCGACAAAATATCTCCAAAGACGTTCGTTGTCAAGAGTACATCGAACTGAAAAACCGGTTTAAGATATCAAAATATTGGTTTACACTGTAAAACCGAACTCAACTCATTGGTTTAGCGTAACTTACTTGTTTGGGGTATCGAATCAACTCCATGCCAGATGTGTCCACTAGCATATGCGATAGATCCACTTCTGGATACTCTGCCGACATGATCGTCACTCTTCTCCTCCACAACATGGACGACTATTTATTTATATTTATTTATCCCACCCCCACACAAAAAAAAAATACATTAGATAGATTTCCCCGATAACATGTTATAAGAAATTAAGGATATCATAATTTTTATTATTACTTCCAAGATGGTAGCTTTGTCGACTGAGCAGACTTTGCCACGTCGTTCCATCGCCATGTCAAACGCAATACGAGCGACACGATCAACCTGGTTATAGGAACGATTAGCTTAAGGTAAGTAATCCTCGCTAATTAATCAGGTTTTTTTTAGTAACGAAGAAAAACTTTGAACTTAGGGTTTACTTTTTTGGTATGATTAACCTATTAAGTACCTCGCTATTGGCATAAATCTCGGTGCAGAAACCGGTTTCCTCGCCGTTTTCGTTGATTCCGAAGCCTCTTGGCTTTCCATTATACAAACCTATATAGATATAGGGTTTTAAACTTGGTAAATTCAATTAATTATAAGTATGTATATTGAGATAACTAATATTTAAAGAACAGCTTGTGTCATAATCAAACCTCCAACGAGCTCTCTAATGATCATAAAATCAACCCCTTCCGCAACACTTCTTTTCAAAGACGAAGCTTCCAATAACTTTTCAGCAAAATTAAGCACACATTATATATATATGAAATGATATAATAGGTTTATATATACAGTTACATTTATACATTTCTAAATCAACTGATTCACCTGAGGGAAGACAGTGATGGGTCTGAGATTAGCGTATACTCCGAGAGCTCTTCGGATACTCAATAGCCCAGCTTCCGGCCTTAGATGCTTCGGTAGATGATCCGAAGACGGCCTTTAAGTACACATACAGATCTTAGTACATCTCATACCTATATATGCTACGTGAAATATACATTTAATTTCTCTTGTACTTACATCTTTTTGGTGGTACCAACTGCTCCTAGGTAAACAGCGTCGGACTCGAGAGAAGCCTTTAGGGTTTCTTCCGGCAACGGAACTCCCGTGGCTTCGTAAGCGGCGCCACCGACCAACAACTCCTTAAAGTCGAACTCAATTCCTATAAACCACCAATCCAACGCACGTTAAACACGTTACTTCCGCAGCAAGAAACTCGTACGTTAACTATATTAATAAATTTCATAGTAATTATTGTCATGCCTTCAAGAGAGCCGGCGAGGCGGAGAGCATCCATAGCAATGGGAGTGACTTCCGTGCCGATGCCGTCACCAGCGAGGACAGCGATGGTGTACTGTTTGTTTGGTGTGGTGGCGGAACATCTGATCCTACCCGCACTTTTACTAACGCCATAAGTTTGTTTGGTGGTGGGACTAAACGAGACCGGTAGTTTGATACCGCCTACGTGGATCTGAAGTGCTGCTGCCATTTGGAGTAAGAAGAAAGAAATGTGTTACTAATTTTTTATTTAAGTTTCGATGCTTTGGTCGATTTGGTGCTTTTGCCTTCTCCTAAATACTTCTATTTATAGGAGTTTTCTTTTAATCTTCATTTACATTTAAGTTTTTTACGTTTATTTTTCACTGCTGTCCTCTTTTTTTTTACTACTTATTTTCGCCACATTTTTCGCCTGTTCTTTTAATTTTTGGTTACTGAGACAAACAAATAAAGTGAAATAGTGGATGGTCGAGCGTGTAGAGACTGGTTATCGTGGTTCCAGCTATCTGCTAGTACTAAAATACTGTATATAACAAACTAAATAAAGTCAAATCACTATTATCACACGTGATAAAGAAAATACGTTTTCTAAATTAAACCAAAAAAAACCTAAGCGTACATGATTTTGTTATATAAAAAAAAATGGTATTAAATAAAAATATCTCATTTTGTATGATCTTGTTATCAAAATACATTAAAATCGATTTTTTTATGGAGGAATATTATACTGTTTTGTTTGGTAGCTAATTACAATTGGTTTCCTTTGGGACTATGTTAATATTCGACACGTCTCTTATTAATTTAGCGACACAACAAATTAAGTCACAACGAAATAAAAAAAAAGGACAATAAGTGATTTTTTTTTTTGTTGTTGTCGTCGACGGCGAACATCAAAACCCATATTTAGCTGGCTAATTTGAATATTTATTGGGTTTTTCGTGAAGTGAAGAACTTGCGAAAGACGGTGCTGGCAAGGAGATGAACTTGCGAGATGACGAGCTTGGAACTTAGCTAGGGTTTTTAACCGTTAATCTTACTGATAATAATGAGTTTCTTTACTGTAGAACTACGCTGCACGCTGCACGCTATATTTGATTGAATGCCAGTTCTATATTTCTTAAATGGCATTTCCCATTGGCCGACATATTTCTCTGACTACGACGATAACAGGAATATAGATTCCATACACCGACATAATTTAATTTCATAACAAGAACAAAAATGAATATATAGGACAAGAAGATGAACATTTGGCTAAAATATGCATGGCTCAGAATGATTCTATATCTTTCTACTTAATAGTTTATAGTTCAAATTCTAGCTTATATTGTTTTAATCAGTAGAGGTTTCTATATGAGTATATTGATTTTTCAACACGTTTTTTTCCGTCTATAAATCATCAAACTTTTGGGACCATGTTTTGGTAGTTACAAGGATGTATATTGGTTAATAATTAATTCTTAGATTGTCTTTTTATGAGTTTTGTATATATGTCATTCACTTGTATATGCGATTCAAATCAAAGGTAAACTATCTCTATATTTAAGCGAAAACATAATATCGGTAACTAAAAAAAAAAATAATTCATTTAAACTACAAGTACAGTAGATGCTCGAACCTTAAACATTTCGATATATGATTTTAGGGAAATAGCGAATATAGTATGTGTGGACGATATAAGAGCATTCTCATAGTTTAAGATACCCACAAAGGTTTCTTAAAAAAATTATATTAATATTTTAATGTAATTGTATTAGATAATTAAATTTGTTTTGTTTTTTTTTTAAATAGACCATTCTATGATTGACACATGTTAAAAACAGTATCTAAAGAATTCTAATAAATTTTAATTTGAAATATTATCTCTCTCGTCAATGTTTTCTTTTTTTTTTAATTTATTTTTGGTGAGATATTGGGTTAAACCCCACTAATAGAAATGCTCTAAAGAAAATTAAAGTAACTATAGTTAGCTAACTTTGTTCTATATATTACAAAGGAATCTTTTTAAATTGTGACTGGGAGAGATTAGGTTGTCCTGGATCTCCTTGTGACGTCCATGTCACTAATTAATTGTAGCTATTCAATTTTAATATAAACTCCCGACTAGTCATCTAAAATTTTCTATTATCAAAAAGGTATGCCCCATTAACCTTAAGTTATATATGTCCACAAACAAAACTGTTATATATCATTAAGTTATAATTAGAAGTAATTATAAATTTGTCGGTGACAAAGATTTCGTATATATTAAAATATGATTAAGTTACACAAATTTAGTTTTTTAAGCACAAGAAAAGGTTAATATAGAGTTGTTTACTTTGAAGGTACGTGGATACTGTGAGGTCCAAGCTTCTGTTCATGTGGTTGGTATACGTATGGTAAAATACTAAAATTCAAAATATATAAGAGTGAAAACGATAGTTTTGGAAATGAACGTAGACAATAAAATGTGCCTAGGCTAATAAAGTCCTTGTGGTCCAAATAAGATGGTCCTTGAATTAATACTGTTGATTGCGAGTAAAATCTGCGATTGAGAATTTTGTTACAATAAGTACGGTTTCTCAAAAGAAAACAAAGGTACGGTTAATTATAAAGTTACAACAGACGAATGTCCCTATACATCGTAACCCGATAACTATTTTTTTTATTTTATTCGATAGCCAAAAACGAATATTTTTATCTATTTACGTACTATCTTGTCTGTATTTTAGTCACGGACTTCACCAATAAGTTGATTTGTTGGTCATTGTAAGGAAAAGTGACCGACACTGATTAACCTAAGTGGATCACATATGGGCCCATAAGTAATCCATATTGAAAAAGAATGAGCCCAATGGACCGGAACTGTATAAACTCAAAGTCCAATGGGTAATCGGGTCAAAATTCGAATTCGGGTAATTGGGTCGCAAATGAGTAAGAAAAATAAATTCGCCCGTTTGATTTACCGATCGTCGAACCCTAATTTCGGACGGTGTGTAGAGGGGAAGAAGGAAGAGAATGCTCTTGTCGATACAGTTGCGGCGATTGGATCGACTTCGGATTGTTATCTCACCCTCCGTCCGGCTTCTATCTGGATCACCCGTTTCCGATGAGAAGCTTCGGTGTGAGGCAAGTTACGATCAGAAGACAGTATGCGAAGCGATCACATGCTACAGCAACGATTGGCAGAAGGCGCTGGAGTTTTTCAACTGGGTCGAGAAGGAATCCGGTTTCAGGCATACCACCGAGACATTTAACCGGATGATTGATGTTCTGGGTAAGTATTTCGAGTTCGATGCTTCGTGGGATTTGATTAACCGGATGACGGAAGATCCGGTTTCGGCCCCGAATCACGTGACTTTCCGTGTGATCTTTAAGCGTTATGCTATGGCTCATCTTGTTCAGGAGGCTCTCGACACTTATGATAGATTGGATGGTTTCAGTTTGAGAGATGAAACTTCCTTTTATAACCTCGTCGATGCGCTCTGCGAGCATAAGCATGTGGTCGAAGCAGAGGAGCTCTGTTTCGGGAAGAACGTGCTCGGTAATTGTTTTGGTGTGAGTGATACTAAGGTTCATAATTTGATCCTTCGCGGGTGGTCGAAGTTGGGATGGTGGAGTAAATGCAAGGAGTATTGGGAGAAGATGGATAACGAAGGTGTTGCTAAGGATTTGTTTTCGTATTCTATTTATATGGATATAATGTGCAAGAGTGGGAAACCGTGGAAAGCTGTGAAATTGTACAAGGAAATGAAGAGTAAAAGGATCAAACTTGATGTTGTTGCGTACAACACTGTCATTCGCGCCATTGGAGCTTCGGAAGGTGTTGACTTTGGTATCAGGGTGTTTAAGGAGATGAGGGAAAGAGGTTGTGAACCTAACGTTGCCACGCACAACACGATCATTAAGCTTTTATGCGAAGAAGGGAGGATGAAGGATGCGCATGGGATGCTTAACGAGATGCCTAAGAAAGGTTGTCAACCAGATTCGATTACTTATATGTGTCTATTTGCCCGTCTCGAGAAACCAAGCGAGATCCTGAGACTGTTTGGTAGGATGATAAGGAGTGGGGTTAGGCCAAGAATGGATACTTACGTGATGCTCATGAGGAAGTTTGAGAGATGGGGGTTTCTTCAGCCGGTTTTACATGTGTGGAAGACGATGAAAGAGTCTGGGGATACTCCTGATTCTGCCGCTTATAACGCTGTGATCGATGCTTTGGTTCAGAAAGGAATGTTGGATATGGCTAGGGAGTATGAAAATGAAATGGTTGAAAGAGGGCTATCTCCAAGGAGAAGGCCTGAGCTGGTAGAAACGTCACTAGAAGAAACGCTAGTTTGTAGATAATCCATGGACGAAACTGTTTGATCATCTGTTGAAAACGGCCAACAATATAACGAAGCGATATAAGGAGCTTCTTGTTCTGCGTCCTGTCTTGATTGATCTCAAGAAGCCTCCTTTGGTTGAGAAATCTCCCAAAGATATCATCTTTCACTTTACAGTTTATACATTTGCATTTATATCTTTCAACTCAAAACTGAGGAGTAAACACTGAGGATTGAGGAATCTGGTTTGCACTTGTGATCATCGATTCCCTTGGAAGTTGGAACGCGGCATGGAGCAAGTCGGTGATGGAAGAAACAGTGAGACCATGAGGCTTGAGTAAACCCCTTGGTAGAGATTTTGAATATTGTAATAATTATTTTTAAACCCATTTACAAGTACTTGCCTTTGTTGTATTTGAAATTTTGAACTAAATGATTAATCTTTCTTCTTTGTAAGGATATGGAAACATATGATTTTTATCCTCATGTAAACATAAAATCATGAAGTCATTCTTCAACCACATTAATTTTATTTCTTGCCTTTAGAGTATTTTCTATAAAAAAAAAAAACAGGAAAAGTTGGAATCAGACGATCATTAATGCAATATTCCGTTTCAAAAATACTAGTAGCTGAATCAAGTATCGATGTTAATACAATTTTCCGTTTCTTACATGCTCCTCAAGCGAAAATCCAATTTGACGCGGAGAAGCTTTTTTTATTTATAAAGTCAAACGATTGTGTGAAATAAATGATTTACTAATTTTGTTGTACTATCATTTCCAAATTTTAATATATTGTGTTTATAAGGTAGAGTAATTTATCAGATTCTTTCCTATAGCAAATGATGGATCGCTGGGGAAGAGGAACCGCGTGAAGTTTTTCACTCTTCATTTAGATCACAGCCAATGAGAGCTCAAAGAGTAATAATTAATATAGCCAAAGAAAAAAACTAAAATGAGGTTAAAACAAAATAGAATAACAAAGGATGGAGAAAATTCTGAAAACATAAATTTCTAAATAAGGGAACAAATATAATAAGAGCTATCGTTTCATCTTCTTTAATGATGCATATATAGATAAACCCTTTTTTAGATCCAGAAATTAGAAACGGAACCAAACAATTAAACAAAACAGAGGATTTCTTTTTTTTAAACAGAGGATAATGTTTTATAGCGAAACGCCGTCGTCTCATGATCGCCGGCGTCTCCTTCTTATCGGCGTTGTGATTCTGGTCTCGTCGAGTTTGGTTTCTTTCTCTCATGGAGTTTCCTCGTCTTGTCATCATCATCCATCCTCAACAGGTTATTCACATTCTTTTTTTCTTTTATCTAAAGTTTTGTTCTTTTCATATTTTCTAAAAAAATCTGATAAAAACCCTCTCTTTTCATGAATACACATATTTGATGACAAATTTTATAAATTTGAAAAAAGTTATGTTGTGTTCATATTGCAGGATTGAGGAGGCAAATTTTGGAAGGAGGAAATGGGACATTGGTGTTAGCGGCGGAGAGGACACGACGGCCTGATCCTCTCAACCATTTCAATATTTATTCCGATGGTTGGAACGTTACCAACTCTCATTACATCGCCGTGAGTCCTCCTTTTATTAACTTCCCTAATTTCGAAACGCGTCAAAGTGAAACCAATGTGTTAAACGATTGTGGAAATTATATTTTTTTTCAGTCCGTTGGATTTTCTGCTGTTCCATTCATAGTAATAGCAATCGTGTGGTTCGTATTCCTCGGACTCTTCCTCATCTGCTCATGTCTCTGTTGCTGTTGCTGCGGTTTCGGCCGCCGGAACTACGGCTACTCTCGCGTCTGCTACGCTCTCTCTCTCGTCTTCCTCCTCCTCTTCACCATCGCCGCCGTGTAAACATCCTCTTCCTCCACAATATATATCAAACCCATTAGTTGTTGTTTTAGTTCTCGACTATCTTGACTAAAAATCTCAAAACGATGTTTTTGTTTGCTTCAGGATTGGGTCTGCCATGTTGTACACTGGACAAAAAGAGTTCTACGGTAGCGTGGAGAAGACGTTTGTATACATTGTGAAACAAGCAACTGGTGTTTTGGGTAAGCTAACGAGCTTGTGGGACTCGATTCAATCTGCTAAAGACATTCAGCTCGATGGACATAACCTGTTTCCTCCTGAGTTTAGAGGTAACATTGATCATTTCAACAAAATGATCAAGATGTCTAATATCACTTATCCTGACCGTGTCGCTAATCAGACAATCCGTTATCTCACCGGAACACTAAACCCTGTGTAAGTATTAGTTAGATAGGTGGCTTGCGTCACAAGTTATAAATAGAACCTCTGTTTGATTATTGGACTCACTTTTTTTCTTTTTCTGATGTTCTTCAGGAGATTAGTGTTGAATGTGATCGCTGGTGTTATGCTCTTAGTCGCATTCCTCGGACTCTGTAAGTACTAAAGTTATAACATCTTTTATTTTCGATCTGTTTCAATACTTTTGCCTCTATAACATGTTTGTGATTCTGAACAGTGTTTTCCTTCTGTGGACTACGAGTTCTTGTCTACCTGTGAGTCATAGACTTCTTCTATACAGTCCATATATATTATATTATATCATATCCAAATTAAATGGTTATAATTAATGTTTAATCCTCTCAGCTTAGTAATCCTGGGTTGGATTCTCGTCACAGCAACGATCCTCCTCAGCGCAGTCTTCCTCGTCTTCCACAAGTAATGACATTGATCATCATCACTTGATCTAATTCAAGATTCGATTTCGCTTCTTTTTTTAATCAAGCTAATGATGTTATAAACAGTGTGGTTGCGGACACGTGTGTGGCTATGGACCAATGGGTGCATGATCCAGCGGCAGAGTCGGCGTTGAGCCAGCTTCTTCCATGTTTAGACGCTAAAACCGTTAGAGAGACATTGGATATAACCAAGACGATGACTTCCACTGCCGTTGACATGACCAATGCCTACACTGTCAATGTCAGTAACCATGAGTTCCCACCTAATGTCCCTTTCTACCATAACCAGTCTGGTCCGCTCGTCCCTCTTCTCTGTAACCCGCTCGACCAAAATCACAATCCTCGACCCTGTGCTCCTAACGAAATTCTCCTTGCCAATGCTTCTCAGGTACATACATATAACCAACATTTTTATCTATATAAACGTCTAATGGTATACATGATGCTTCTTATATGTCATACGACTAGTAGAATTACAAGAGTAACATGATTACAATAAACTCTCTACTGAATAAAGTTAACAAGTTTTTGTGTGTGTGTTTTGGTGAATAGATCTACAAAGGGTTTGTGTGTCAAGTGAACGCGGAAGGGATCTGCATAACGCAGGGTAGGTTAACTCCAGCTTCATACGACCAGATGATGGGTGCGATCAACGTGGGGTTCACGTTGGACCATTACGGTCCGTTCTTGGGTAGTATTGCTGATTGCTCCTTCGTCCGAGACACGTTCAGAGACATAACCACCAAGAACTGCCCTGGACTCAGCATCACCAGCCAGTGGATCTACGCAGGCCTCGCGTCACTCTCCGGAGCAGTCATGTTCTCACTCATCTTTTGGTTGATTTTCGTCAGAGAAAGACGTCACCGGTCTCATACTAAGAAGTCTATGATCCAGATGAATAGGTTTTAATTCTTGCAAATCATACTTATGTTATTTAAGGTTTTTTTTCTTTTTCTTTTTGGGGCCGGGTTGAGAACGTTAATGATTTGCTTTTGAAAAAAAAAAAAAAAACTTCTGTTTAGAAATGAATTCGTTCAATCTCTTATATACTCTTTACTTATCAGTTGTTCTTGTGGAACCTGGGAACATATGTAATAATTCAACAACACACGTTGAACATTATTATGTGGTCTCGATGGGTAGGTTTCGAGTAAAGCAAGCCATTTATTGATTTTGAGACTGATATGTCGTCGGGTGGCCACAAATTAAATGTAATTAGTAACTACGATCTTATGCGATCGACGAATCCGAAATCAGTACGTGTCCGATTGGTATTTGCGCCTCGAGGCCGGTGCAGAATCCACGTGTATCTGCCATTTCAATTTTCAAATTAATAGTAGGTTTGCGTATCCTGTTTTTATTTGTCTGTTTTTGACTTGATGCAATGTTTCGTTTCGTTTCTGTTTATTAAAAGAAAAAAGATACTGTCTGAATCCTCTTCCTAGGAGGCACCTATATAAATGTGCATTATAAAGTAGGATTAAAGAAAAATGTAGGTTATTACTAAAGAAAGTAATTGAGAAATGGAATCCTTACGAACAAAGCCAAAGTCATGCCTCGGGCGATCCACGCGGGACGAATTGTGATAGTCAATGATCTCACGTGTTTTGAGCAATAAAATCTTGGCGTGACAACAAGTGATTCTCTTTTGCTTTATGCATTTCCGAAATAAAGCAAAATATCATATGTTTTTGGGAGTATATCCATGGTATATATACATAAGTTTTGGACTGGTTTGCACGAACCATGAAAGTAAAACAAGTAGAATTTAGTTTTTGATTTTGTTAAAGCAAAAATAGTAGGTTGTAAATTTTCCTGAGACAAACCTGCAATTAATAAAAGATTATGACACGATTAGTTTGAAAAAGTAATGTAAAACCCTCTCTCAAGAATCACGCTGTTGTTAAAAAAAATAAGAGTTTTCACAAAAAGTACTGTTAATGCGTTAAATATATGTTTAATCGAGTGAGGACTGAGTTGTGTACTTTATATATATATAAGCCTTGGAAAGAGAAACATACCAAACTCAATTGAAAGTGTGGTTTAGCTCTCTTGTACTAATACTTTAAAGCAAAAGCAGTTGCAAATCCCCAGGTGGAGAAGAAGATCTCGGAGATGCGGAAGCTTGTGGAGAAGACGGGGAGTCGACCACCGTGGGTGGGTTTGGCGGCCGCCGCTTGGCTTCAGATGTCGGCGGGAAACGGTTCGACGTTCCCGCTTTACTCCGCCGCTCTCAAATCGGTGCTGGGGTTTAACCAGCAACAGATCACGATCCTCGGCGTGGCTTGTGATCTGGGAGAAAACATGGGGCTACTTCCAGGATACACCAGTAACAAGCTTCCTCCTTGGGCGATGCTTCTCGTCGGAGCTACCTCTTGCTTCCTAGGTTACGGTGTTCTCTGGCTCTCCGTCAGCCAAATCGTTCATGGCTTGCCTTTTTGGCTGGTAAGAACCAATCGCTTCCTTTTCTCTTGTTTCCTACTTTCAGATGAACGACCCAGTTTGCAAAATCTAGTCTTTAGGGAAGGAAGGAAGATTTGCATCGAATGCTTTATCAGTTTCAACCTTGCGGGTTTTGCTTACAAGTGCCGTCATCGATTAAATTTGTTAACTTTTTTGCATGTAGTCGAAGACCGATTGTTCATCTCTATTGTTTCCTTGACCATTCGACTCACAAGACTGTTACTTTTTTTGGTTTGTTATATTGTGGACAGCTATTCATTGCTCTGGCTTTGGCCACCAATAGTAGCTCATGGTTCGGCACAGCATCTCTTGTGACCAATATGAGGAACTTCCCTATGAGCCGAGGCCCTGTGGCGGGACTCATCAAAGGCTACATTGGGATCAGTGGTGCAGCTTTCACTGTCTTGTTCAGCGTCTTGCTTCACCATTCAGCTACCAATCTGCTTCTCTCTCTTACCATTGGCATTCCGGTTTTGTGCTTAGCCGTCATGTATTTCATCCGCCCCTGTATTCCGGCCACCGGTGAAGACCCTTCTGAGCCCGTTTATTTCGCTTTCCTCCTTGGCTCAAGCATCGTTCTTGCTTCTTACCTTGTTGTGACGACTATTGTTAGTGAGGTGTTTTCACTGCCACGCATCCTCGGATATGTTCTTGTCGCTGTCATGGTGTTATTTTCCATGGCGCCTCTTGCGGTCCCCATCAAGATGACACTTTTCCGTTCAAATGCCAAGACCTCTCTTCCTAGTTCTTCGGACAATCTAGCCAAAGAGGAAGGTGAAGAACCATTGCTGATACCTTCTACCTCAGCTTCAAACCTCGGGACTCTCTTCGAAGGAGACGAAGCATCGGAGATGGAAATACTTCTCGCCGAAGGAGAAGGTGCGGTGAAGAAGAAGCGAAGACCCAGGAGAGGCGAGGATTTCAAGATCCGACAAGTCTTCGTCAAGGCAGATTTTTGGCTGCTTTGGTTTGCGTATTTCCTCGGCATGGGTTCAGGAGTCACGGTCTCAAACAACTTGGCACAGATCGGATTTGCTTTTGGTATTAAGGACACGACAATACTCCTCTGCCTCTTCAGCTTCTTCAACTTCGTAGGCCGTCTCGCTTCAGGTGCCATTTCTGAGCACTTTGTGAGGTAAAAGAAACTCTCTCTCTCTCATCTCATGAATCACTCGAAACAGTCTTCTCTCTGTTTGTTTCTCATAAAGAAGCGATTCTCCTTTTTTTGCCTCTCAGGTCAAGAACGCTTCCACGAACACTGTGGATGGGAGCCGCGCAGCTGGTAATGGTGTTTACTTTCATCCTCTTCGCCATGGCGATCGACCACACCATTTACTTGGCGACTGCTCTTATTGGGATAGGCATGGGGTTCCAGTACTTATCAATCGCGACCATCTCGGAGCTCTTTGGTCTTAGACACTTTGGAATAAACTTCAACTTCATACTCTTGGGTAACCCGATCGGTGCAACCATTTTCTCGGCCCTTCTTGCCGGACACATCTACGACAGGGAAGCGGTTAAGCAAGGGAATCCTACGTGCATAGGTCCAGATTGCTACCGGCTAACGTTCTTTATTCTAGCGGGTGTGTGTTGCCTTGGAACTCTGCTGACTGTTATCTTGACGGTGAGAATCCGCCCGGTCTATCAAGCTCTCTATGCCTCTGGCTCTTTCCGGTTGCAGCCGCAATCAGCTGATCATTGATGTTCCAGAGAGAGACTGTTACAGTCATATCTACTTTTCAGTGTATTAGGTTCCCTATTGTATCTTGAGGCATATTTTTTTTGGGGTGTATTCTATCTATCTTTCTTTCTTTTTTGTCAAGAGAGTGTATTCTATCTATAACTTGTGTTATTCAGCTGTAATCGGCGACTGGAAAAAAAAAAACGGTTGTTTGAAAGAATCTTTTGTAACTGCTTCTTTATGAGGTTGTAATGTTGTCTGTATCTGTTTGATGTTTGTATTATAAATGTCGCTGAACAAGATGTTCATTCTTCAAACAGCTAACGGGCTAAGGACATGAAGTAGTGTGACAGTGTCAGACACGGAGACAAAACACAAAAGGTTTGGTTGCATTGCATCAACGGAAGCTAAGTCTCTATATATCAAATGTCTAAACAAACATTAAAAAAACACACACACACACACACTCGGACTCGGAGACGACAAAGCCCTAAAACTCAATCAAATACAATGGTGGAAGAACCCTAAAAATCACCATCGACCTGATTTCAAGTAGGTTTTAGATTGTGAAACATTGAATCCCACTTAATAACAGCCTCTTCTACGTTGTTCCCAGAGTAATTATCATCGCCATCGAAAAGAGTTGGATTCGAGAAGCTTTCGAGCCTACATGGAGTCCCGTTGGTCAGAAGGAGCCTCTCTTCCTTGATGCTGCCACAGCTACCGAAACCGCCGTTTACGTTGCTCGGCATCACCGACCTCTTGCTCCTCTTCGACAAAGCGCCTTTCCATCTCCCTTTCCCGCTGCTGCTCGGCACAACCACGAGCGCCCGCGACGACTCCTCGCGTCTGATCCATGCCCGAACATACTCGGAGAAGCATTTCCCGGTCTTCCTGATCGCGACCAGGACTCTGGAGATCGAACGAGCGGTGAGCGGAGACGGCTTCCGATCCCGGCGAGCGAGCTTGAGGATCTCGAGGCGGTGCTTGGCGATGGAGATCCCCATGCTCTGGAGAAACTCGTGGTTGAAGTAAGCAATGTCTTCGTATTCGAGCTCGTTGTGTGAGAAGGAGAGACCGTACTCGTAGATGAGGGAGTCTTCGAGTTTCGTTCTCGATAGCCATGAGAACCAATCCATTTTGTTATGCAATTGGAGAAAGACAGAATAATTTGGTGAGGAGTGTCTTGTGTGTGGTTTGGGCAAGGTAAAGTCGTTCAAGTTCATTACTAGTATATAAAGCGAAGAGACGGTTGGGTGGGGGATCTTTTTGACTTTTTTAAAAGTAGCGGGGGCTTACTTGGTAAGGTGGGTGATCTGATGGACTAAAGTAGACCAATGTTTTTTTTTTTAAAAAGGGTCAAAGTAAGCAAAAATTAACAAGTTCACACATCTTTGCCATTCTGAACATTTTCTTAAAATATGAAGAAAAGAAAAAATGTAACACATGGAGGATGTTTGAGTGTGGGTGTGTCCATTAATCACGCTTTCGAGAAATGGGGCATATCCTATCTTGCTTTTTAATTCACTGTCTCTACATCTATTGTGCCCCCATTTACTATTCCTATTCTCTTTACCTTAAAACACATTTAACTATTTTATTTTGCTCAGCAATAGATCAATAAATTTGCTATGAAGACTAACGTGACACTAAAATATTAAAAAGAACAAAGAACAAAAATTGATGGCCAAATAGATTATATAGTATTCTAAATTATCTCCATTATTAAGCTAAATGAAAATGGTTAGTTTTGTTGACAAAAATCTATTAGTATAAGAAATGCTCTCTTCGTTAGGTAAGGTGGATTAATTTAACTAAATAATCAAATGTTTAGTATTATCTTCCTTGTAGGTCAGCTAACGATAACCAAAAGAAAATACTACTATGTATGAGAAATATAAATTCAACTTCTGCAGTCAACTAAAATAGTTTTCTGTAATAATCCGTGTATATATACAATTATTAAATTTTTTAAAATTTAAGTCAATGGACATAAATTTTATGATTATCCTCAGTTTGGCTTTTAGAATTAAGGAGGAAGATTAATCATTGTTGAGCTTTTAAGAGACTATGCGAGCCATTATTATCGAATGCAGTGATTACAAACATCAACACAAGTGGATGCAATCATGCAACCATCACAATCAGAATATTGTATAAACACATCTACAGTAATAAACTTAACTATACAGAGACACGATTGGGGATCACGGGTCATGAGCATGTGAAATTTAAAGCGATGTTCGTATGCACTATCATCCACTAGCTACCTCCCACTTCTATTTTCGGTTTGGCCATATTATTATATTTAAAGTTTATTGATTAATGATCTTAATGCCCCATGAATTTGCGTCTTAATTACCATGTTAACTGCTGTCCACAAAAAGAAAAAGTAGCATACTAACGTCCCATCTCTTAAGCTTGAGTTGTGGCCTTGTGGGTGCTTAGTTAAAACAATACAAGACTAAAACTTATATTAGAAGATTTGCATAAACAACAACCGAGGTAAAGTCGTTTGATCATTTTGACTACAAAAATAAATAAAAGGTCGCTGGATCAACATGCTAATTTAATAAAGGTGTAGTAAAGTTGGGTACTAGATCTTTAGTGATAACCTTTGAGTCGAACTTAAGTTTCGTTACTTCGCTTTAAATTTCAAAATTACATCAATCTCGAAGTTCCGTCCGAATCATTCTAACAACCAGCTCAAATTGCATATAGCTGGTTAAGTGTAAACTACATTCTTAACTAATCCCAATCGCCAAACGATTGAAGGAAACATAAAAGTAAAAAAAATAAAAAATCATTCAATCGCAGCAAGAATGAAAGGAGATTTATTTATCAAAAAGCAGCAAAATTGAGTATACATAAATAATATCAATAAGAATCTGGTCTGTATACATAGAAGTCATGAGTATGATGATAATCTCGTAACCTGAAACAATTCACAAATGGGAAATCTTTGGACTTAGCCTGAACAAAGGCCATTTGGTCGGAGATCCTAAAGGTGCGTGTAGCAGTCACAAAACTGAAGACTTCCGGTTCGGTATTGGACTGAGAATCTCTGATTTGTATAAATCTACAAGATCCTGAAAACCGCTAATAAGTAATAATCTCATTTGCTTCTGAGGCTGTAAATGTTGCCAAGGGTTCCCACAATGCTAACCACCACCGCCAAGATTAGCATCAACCACGAGACAGATCTCTCCACGAGGCTTAACGAATTGCTCTGTTTCCCTAACCGTAGTGCGATGAGAGCAGGGAAGGTAAAACCAAGCGAAACCGCTGATGTTGCGCCTGTGAATTTGAAAGCAGTCCATATGTTTGGGATCATCGTCGAGCCAATGTAAATAAGAGCCAGCAAGATCACTGTGAGTCCCAAAGATCTCTTTTTGCATTCGGATAGAGGAGGCGAGCCTTCAAACAATAAGGTGTTGACGGTTTCTCTCAAGGAGAAATGGATCACGGGGAAGACGAGAACTAGATGAAGAATGTATCCGATTCTGACAATGTAATTCACCGCAGAGCTGAAACGGATGCCGAGATCTTGATCGAAGTTGGTCAAGATGTCCGCTTCGGTGTCCTTACCGAAGAGGAGATAACCCGATATAGCAGTTGACGCATAGACAACAACACAAATGGCTGTTGTGATTCTCCCAACTCGGTTCATCTTGTGAGGCGATCGACCTTCGAGCTCGTTATAGATGGGCTGGACATTGAAATGACAGACGTAAGCGTTTGACATAATGGGAATGACCACGAGAAGATCCAGTATTGCCTTTTTGGAGCCAAAATCAGGAGTCATCCTTGGAGTGTCGATAGTTCCTTCGATGAGCTTAATCGTGGCGACAGCAAAACAGACGACAACAAAGACAACTGCAAGAGCAACTGAAGCAGCTGATGTTACGCTCAGGGAATCAATCTTGTTCAAAGCACAGAGAGGAGCCAAGAAGACGACCATAACAATCAAAATCAAAACTTTACGGTGGTCCCAGAACCCATTTCCTAACCATTGATCCAAAACCCCAATGTGATGAAGAGAACCAGACATGACGTCGCCCATTATGATGAGGTAAACAACGAGAACGCCACCGTTGTTGACGATGATACAAATCTCAGACAAAACCCTAGCGGTTTTCCCCAAAGCGAACTGCACCACCTCGCCGTAAGATCTGGACTTGTAAAGAACTGAAAATCTAATCAAAAGCTCAACACTAATCTCGGACAAAATCGCCATGAGGATGATCAAAACAAAGCCAAGGACCAAGCCGAGAACTTTCATAGTCGCGGGCAATGCCATGATCCCAGCACCGATAATGGATGTGGTGAGGTTGAAAACCGCGCCGTAGATCCCAGATCCTTGACTCGATTTGCCATGAACGAGTGAATAATCAGCGACATCGAAATCCAGATCGTCCCCTTCATCATCGCCAATACCACCATTACGGGTATCGTCGAAATCATGGACGAAGCTTTCTTCGTCAGAAGGAAGCAATTTGGTTCTGGGTTTTCCAGGGATTCCATTATCCGTCTGTTTCTGTAACTCGACGTAAGAGCTTTTGGAGATCACAGAGTAACTGCTATCCATTCGCCAGATCTGATATAAACTCTCGCGATTAGAGACAAGGAAGATAAACTTACAGACAATCCGAGATCGAGAAGACGAAAGAGGAGACTTTGTTTTGTCCTTCAGACGAGAGAGAGAGGGAGAGAGAGGGAGAGAGAGAGATTGTTCAAACAAAACAAAAAAATCAAATCTGCTGAATCTCGGGTTAAGGGGTCAACAATGTCTCAATTGGTCGTTCTTCCTGCCTCGTCGGCGAGAGAGAGATTGAAGGAGAGATTGTTCGGAAAGAGAGAGGTAACTTCTATCTTACTATTGGTGCTTTTACTTCACACGTGGCCTCCTTTATTGAACAAATGCATGATTAACTCTTTATTCTTTTGATACTTAAATAAAGCATCTTATTAATTGCCGATTAGCAGCAACTGAACAAGTTTCACATTAGCTTACTAGCTTAGGTTAATCGTTTAATTTAAGTATCTGAAAACAACAGAGTTCTACTATTCTCTGTTTCCTCTATGTAATAAAGTTCTTTCTGTGTTTACTACTCCGAAAGTAGAGGGAGAGAGAGACTTGATAACAACAAAAAATGAAGTTATGGGTTTGGATTAACTGGATCGTTTCTCTTACCAAACAAGGAATCTCAACATTAAAAATTTGTTTGGAAGTTATAAAGAACAAAAATCTAGCATTCAGCATAAAACAAAAAGAAACAATTGACTGCAACTTTAGGCTTTGGACGTCCACCAAACGCACACAGAAACTCCGTCTACTCTACAGATACTTTCTTGCAAGTGCACGAACCTTGGTGTCAAAATGTGACGATGTAATCCGAGAACCGGGCAGATACAAAGGATTCAGAAGGATCTGCATGAACAAACGATTCCCATGATTCCTTTTTTGACAATGATATGTAATACAGTGTTACTACGAACAGGTGAGATCAAATCAAACAAAACCAAGAACACCTTACCTTTATATAAAGCTCATGCACCTCCTGGAAGAAGCTCTTGATGCCGTCTTCGTTGCGTGAATCATGCAGGAGCATGAGTCGAGTATGTGCGATTAATCAAGGAAGATACAAACATTTTAAATCTTGGAGATGAATCCGTTTACCACAAAAGCCAATCCTACCAATCTGACAATGTACTTATATGAATGAATCACAAGAAATCATTTGCACTTGAATTTAGAAGCCTAATTTAGTTCCCCGAAAAAAAAAGGATATGGCCCGCGGTAACATACACGGACACAACCAGATCGTTAAATCTGTCAACTGACTTCAAGAACCTGAGGAGTTATATAACATTGGGATGAATCCTTCCTTAAACATATCCAAATAGTATTTCACAAGGGACTTTACTTACATGGCACTTGTAGTCCATGCTAGGTCTTGGACGACATCTAACGCTGCATGTAATATAAACTGATGCAACTGAGCAGCATCTTCTCTCTGCCAAACCGAGAGTATAGTGTGAGCGACTGGGTGTAAAGCTTAAAAATTAGACCACACACCAATTGCTATCATGATTGTAACATATATCCACCACGTACACGAAAAGAGAAACACTCAAACAGATAAAAATCTACCGTTAAGAAAGGATAATCAACCACACTATCAGTCATGCAAATCCGGTACAGCAAGCTGAAAGAGGAACTTAGAGAAGTACATTATTTTTTCAATCCTATAGTTAGAACAAGCCCTGCTTGCTTGGTTATGTAAATGTAATACAGTCTGAAACATTCCTTCACCAAACAGATGTTAAACAAGGGAAATAGCAGTAATTTCCAAATCACCGGCTAAATGAACAGCAATGATAATCAGATTTGTTCGAAGGAAGCTTAATGATCTATGCACTTCTTCCGTGACAGTTCTTTATAATGATGTTGTGGAATGCACGGTATCAAAAAGGCCAGTAACATGTACAACAAACTTTCAATAATTCAGAGTTCAATTTCCTCCATAAAGCTCCGAAACAAAAAGTGAAGGTGGAGTAAGAAAGGTCAACAAACTTTGGCAGCAGATCCAACTTCAGCTTCGTAGATGGGAATATCATTCCGAGCCACAATTATAAAGCAGGCAGTGTTCGCCATTCAATCAATACGTCTCCAAATATATGGAACCAGATCTTTGTGTCTCCTGAAATACAAAATCAGTACTCAACTCAAGAGCAGTACCCAAACCTAAGCCAGAAAATGATCGTATCCACGCTAACAATCCACATTTCCTTTTCCTAAGCCATCAACATTCGTGATCCAGAAACTAGCTAAGCAATAGATATTGGAGGATTTAAGCTGTAAGGTCGAGTGGTGAAATTTGTTTCCAACGACTCTCGTCACAAAAATGTCAAAACTAGAGCTTCTGCGTTCACATCGATCAAGTCGACGCAACAGGTAGAGTAAGAAACAATCAAACAACTCACCTAGGTACGATTGAATCGAGACTAATCGAGGAAAAAGTTTCTATTAGAGCGTAGATCGACAATTAGGTTTCTCAATCGACACAAAAAAAAACCTTGAAAAAAGAGGGGCAAACTCACGTCTATAAACGAAGAAGGCACATGAGCGATGCGAGAAGCTTCGGAAAATACAACCAATTGCGAAAATTAGAAGAAGAAGAAGAAGAAGAAAATTCCAGAAATGGAGATCCTGATCGAACGAGATGAATCACAGGCTCGGAATATGGTCGAGTGAAAAGATGGAAAGGAGTGAGTTTAGAGAGGAAGATCAATCGACAACGAAGACTACAAAGTCTCTTGGGGCCTTTTTCAGTTCCTTATTGGGCTTTTAAGCCCACCTTATCCTTACACTTTTACAGCAGATAAATTATTCAAAATGGACTTCTTCTTTATCAGTGACTTTACAGGAGCTTCAAGCGATGGGATACAAAAAGTCAAAAACCATGATATATTAGACAAATATCAACCGAACCGAAGCGGCATTGGAACATTTATAAAGAAACAAACAAAAAGCAATAAGAAACAAAATCAATTTTCCAAAGCAAACAAAAAAATTGTTAGTGGTGATGTTAATGGATACGTGGAAATTATAGTATTTTCTTTTTGGGCTAATAGTACATATAGTTACGGCTTCGGAAAATTCAGAAAGTCACATTACCGCGATATGACAACCGACAACTTCTCCGGGAAAGCAAATCAATATATCGTCTAATTTCCGCGATATGAGAAAGTGATAGATAACTTGAAGAATATAAAAATGGCAAAGCATTTCAGCTTTAAACAGGAGGGAACATGACATAAGTGGAAAGTGACCAATCGCGAACGCCCCCTATCACCCTTTCCTTCTCATCTACCTTCTTCGTTTCATATTTTTTATTTGGAACTTTATTTTCGAAATTTTAAAACCCAATAACATAAACAAATAAAAATTTCACATCGCCAATAATTATAGGAATAGTTTCAGATTGGAAAAAAAAAATGGTAAGATAATGCGTCTTATGCGTAGTGGAAGTTTAGGAATTTATGAACATACTTCACTTATATTTCACATTATTTTTTCCTTTGATTCTTTTTGTAAAGATTTTAAAAAGCAACACCTTCGACCAATCGAGCTATATATGTCGATGAGAGCAGAAAAACAGAAACCAAAATTAAATATTGAGAATGCTTAAGGCAAACTTGTGGTTGTAGAGAGAAGAGCGAAATCTCTCTGACTTTTCTCTCTTCTCCAGAAAATAAATATTTGTGTGTTGCACATACTAAAAACGGTTTTTATTACAGTTAGCTCCCATAAATGACGAGAACGTGTTTTATACCACTAGTTATAGATACATTTATTGAATGAATCATTAAAAGCAAAGAGAGTATCTAATATACTTAGATTTCGCAGTGGGTCGTGTATGCCTATGAACGGGGGTGACATGGTGAAATGATTAATAAGATAGCTTTAATGAAACATCTTTGTAAGGATTTAATTATCCCGTTATACTTTTGGACAGACCCGCGAGATGGGACCCACGTGCACTGCTTTTTGGCCGGAGACTTTTAAAGAAGAAGAAGAAGAGAAGATGCAGTGTCTACTGAGCACCATTCACTTCTCCATCTTTTAAGAGAATTACCATTAGCCCAATATAAAGCATTTCCATTTATTTATGATGCTTTCAGTGTTCCTCAGATTTTTTGTTTTCTTTGGTTTTTAACTTCTAAACAAGCCGGATGTCTCAAGTAGTGTGGCTTAAAATTAATTAATTATTTTTAAAAATATTTATACATATTTAAAATTAATATATTTATTAAATATAAATCAAATAATTCTTTTAAGTATATACTTTCACTAAAACCTACCCAAACTCGAATAAAATTAAATTAAAAATATTATTAAACTGAACCGAATTAAAAGTAATTTAAAAATAATTAATTTTAATTTTTTAAAAAATCTAGAAGTCAAAAGCAATAATAATTAAATTATAAACAATTTTTTTAATCTTTAAGTAAAATATTATGATTTTTAGAATAAATTTTCCTTATTTAGGTTTGTAATCAGTTTAAAGAATAATTAAGTACTAAATAATAATTACATCATGCACATGTACTTAGTGACTCATAATGAAACGTATCATACTGGACTGACGAGTTGTTGTCTGATTTTGACATCTATCTTAATGTATTACTTTCCTTTTCATTGTTAATGCTCCTTACTAACTTTTGATTGATAATAAGACGTTGACATACCAAACCAAATAACTCATTATTTTGTTCTTCGTATTTTCATTAGTACTCTTTTATCATTAGCCTTCTCATTAGGCTTCGATTTAGTACTGAATATTTTATTTGATATTTTTTTTTTGTCATTAGCCTTCTCACTCGACCGTATATTTTTAATATTCTTTGGTATTGCATCTTCATATATACTATGTTCGTATTTTGTATTTACAAGCGAGTTTAATCCCCAAATCAACTTATATTCAGTTATTATCAGAAAAGTAGATACTCGTGTTATCATGTGAAATAAAAGAATAAAACTATGCTTTTATAAAGTTATACTTTTCTTGTGCACCCATAACTTTACCCTAAAAAAAAGCATTATCATTGTTGTGCTACTAAAACAAATAATATATCTCTTCTTCTCATGGTGCAAAAAACTTTAAGGCAATGACGTCAAACTCGATGTTTCTAGTGAATAGATTAATACTCCAGATAGCATCATCATTTAATTTTGAACTGTCCCAATATATATATCACATCCATTAAAACATACACTTTAAAAATATATAATTAAAATATAAATTCACACGATTTTTTAATAAAATTTAAACTAATTAAAATATGAAAACATTTAACAATTGAAAGCATCGAAAAATTCTGAGAAGTATCAAACAATTTTAAATAGAAAGTATTTCCATATATTAGTCTGAACTCAATATTTCAAAATTAGCATGTGTTCCATTAGAATCGATACAGAGAAGTGATTTTGATGCTTAATGTAGTAAACTTTGACTCTTAAACAAATAATTCAATCCATTATTTTCTTAATCGTATTCCATAATCTTCGTATTATTATTATCATTTTTCCACTAAACCTTCCATCTGGAATAAAGAAAAGATTATTCTACTTTTTTCCACTTTCTAACACACCAATCACCAATAGTTCCTTCAATAATCTCTCCATCACGTGATGTTCAACGAGTACCGCATTTCAAGAATGAATGGCAAATTAGGTAATATTTGTCATTTCAAGGGTAGGGAACTTAAATTTGCATCTCAAGGAAACCTTTGTCGTGTTATGACAGATCCGTGGGGACGCATCTACTTCGCTTCCGAAAAGCATATAAGCCGTTGGATTGAAATCAATGGGTTCATCGTACTAGATCGACGGTTTTCACCGAGAGTGTAATGTTGTCTCAAAACAGGCGATCATGTCTCCGTGGAGTACAGCTAAGCAACTGGAGATTCCGAGCCGATAGTGTCGAAAAATGTAGCCGGCTAAGTCGTATGTCTGGTTTAAGTGTACTTACGCATAAGTTGCTCCGCTTATCGCAATCAGATTCCTTATCGTAAGATAGGTAAGTGCTCTTATCACGCTCCGTTACCCGTCACCTTCGCGTATCAAAATCCACTTTACAGAAAATTAAAATCTCCATTTCTGCAAGATTAATGTTCGTATAAATAATTTTGAAGAGAGAGAGAGAGAGAAAACTTGTTTATTTTCCTTTTTTTTTTTTTTTTTTTTTCGGTGGAGAGAAAAAAGAGTCCAAAACCAAATCCTTGGCCTCTTTCATCTGAGGAGAGAGAAACACAAACTCTGGCCTTCCTTGAGAAATCGATCTCCCTCTTCTTCATGGTAAGTAAGCTTCACGCTTCTAACTAGCTCTTTTTTTGTTTTAGCGGTAGCTTTTCTGGGTTTTTTGCTTTCCCCCTTTGGATATACATATAATTTTTTTTTTTGCCTTTTTAGCTCATGTAGTAAAAAGATGCCCATTTGAGCTATGAATACCTAATGTTTCCCGATTTCACCCTATATTGCACTAATTAAGGAGTTTTTTTTTTTTTTTGGAGAATTATCCGGAGATGGTTTAAAGATCTAGTTAAGAGGGTATTAAATTTCTAACTCCCATTTTCGTTCTTTAAAAAAAAAAAATCAGCTATTTCCAGGAGTGTTTGAAATCCGGTTTTGGATGATGATGTTCAGTCATGGTAATACACGCCATTATTATTATTATGATTATTTGTTTATCTGTGTAGATCTGGTGATAGATTTGGTGGGTTTCGTGCATCTGAGCTGAAAACGTCTGGGAGTAAGTAAAAAACATGTCTTCTCTCAGTAGAGAGCTCGTCTTTTTGATCTTACAGTTTCTAGATGAAGAGAAGTTCAAAGAGACTGTTCATAAGTAAGTCTTGTTCTGTACCGTTCCGATCTAATTGCGCTGCGGTTTTCTTCCCGTTCGTGAAAGTATTTGGCTATGTATTTACTTGATTTCTGAGAACAGGCTCGAACAAGAATCTGGGTTTTTCTTCAATATGAAGTATTTCGAGGATGAAGTGCACAATGGTAACTGGGATGAGGTGGAGAAGTATCTCTCTGGTTTTACAAAAGTAGATGATAATAGATACTCCATGAAGATCTTCTTCGAGATAAGGAAGCAGAAGTATCTCGAGGCCTTGGATAAGTAAGTAATGAGCGTTCAAATCCACAAAATAAGATTTCTGTTTGATTTGCGAACTCAACGGCTGCTTTTTGTAGGCATGATCGTCCAAAGGCTGTAGAAATTTTAGTGAAAGATTTGAAAGTGTTTTCCACTTTTAACGAGGAGCTTTTCAAGGAAATCACTCAGCTTTTGACCTTAGAAAACTTCCGGTAAGCCATACAGGGTTTTAGCAAGTTTGAAGTTTAACCATTGTGAGAATAAAGAGTCTCTAAGCTGTTCAACTTCAGGGAGAACGAGCAGTTATCCAAGTATGGAGACACCAAGTCAGCCAGATCTATCATGTTGGTAGAACTTAAGAAGTTGATTGAAGCGAATCCTCTATTCCGCGATAAGCTGCAGTTTCCGACCCTTAGAAACTCACGGCTGAGAACGCTGATTAACCAGAGGTATCCATCGTCCTTACTTGTTCACTTCGAATTTTCATTCCTCAGCTGCTTTAACTCTTAGTTTCCACGTGACTACATAACTTGCAGCCTAAATTGGCAACATCAGCTTTGTAAAAATCCAAGGCCAAATCCTGATATAAAGACTCTCTTTGTGGATCACTCCTGTCGCTTACCAAATGATGCACGAGCACCATCCCCTGTCAACAATCCGCTGCTTGGATCTTTACCAAAAGCGGGGGGATTTCCTCCTTTAGGCGCACATGGGGTAGGTCTATTTTCACCTGATTTGTATTTTCTACGAGCTGATTTTTGGTCTTCGTTCTATCGTCAGACCTTCACATGGCGTGTTTGACTTGCCTTTATGTCTCCAGCCATTTCAGCCAACACCTTCTCCGGTTCCGACACCGCTTGCTGGTTGGATGTCGAGTCCTTCCTCTGTCCCTCATCCAGCTGTGTCTGGAGGAGCCATAGCTCTCGGTGCTCCATCCATCCAAGGTAATTTTCTGTTTTCATGGAAGCTGTGTGAAACTATCGAATTTCAAATTTTATCATTGCCTTTTTCATGACCTTTAAGGTTCACCCGTGATCTATGTAACATTTTCTCCAATTTTGGTTTGAGCAGCCTTGAAGCACCCGAGAACTCCTCCAAGTAATTCCGCTGTAGACTATCCATCAGGTGATTCGGACCATGTCTCAAAAAGAACAAGACCCATGGGAATCTCTGACGAGGTGAGAAA
This sequence comes from Iljinskaea planisiliqua, assembly GCA_900108845.1. Taxonomy (NCBI): domain Eukaryota; kingdom Viridiplantae; phylum Streptophyta; class Magnoliopsida; order Brassicales; family Brassicaceae; genus Iljinskaea; species Iljinskaea planisiliqua. The sequence goes on from FNXX01000009.1 coordinate 8,603,609, forward strand.
AAAAATGAAGCAACTATGTATTTACATATATTATAGTCTACTGGTAATGTTTGTTTAATCGTATTTCTTCTTTGTTCCTCCACATGTAGGTGAATCTAGGTGTGAACATGTTGCCAATGACATTCCCGGGGCAACCCCATGGTCATACCCAGACCTTCAAAGCACCTGATGACTTGCCTAAGACAGTGGCACGAACTTTGAGCCAAGGGTCATCTCCCATGAGTATGGATTTCCATCCAATCAAGCAGACTCTGCTATTAGGTCTGTTTCCTGCTCTGTATATCTACTACTTGTAATAATCATCATCAGAAATTTTGTAACATCAGAAGCTTAAATTTGCATTGTTCCAGTTGGTACAAACGTAGGGGATATTGGGCTCTGGGAAGTCGGTTCTCGAGAACGTCTAGTACAGAAGAGTTTCAAAGTTTGGGACTTGAGTAAATGTTCAATGCCCTTGCAGGTGCCTTTCTTTCTGAAGATCAATCAGAATCTTAATATCTAGTATTTATTTGATACTTCAGTGACCAAAATTTCTGGTTTTTAGGCTGCTTTGGTGAAAGAACCTGTCGTTTCGGTCAACCGTGTGATTTGGAGCCCGGATGGTTCCTTATTCGGTAAGATTTGAGATTAGAAATGCTCTGTTAGCTGCTTTGGATATTCATATGCGCGTTTTCAACTGCAGGAGTTGCTTATTCGAGACATATTGTACAGCTATACTCTTATCATGGTGGTGAAGATATGAGGCAACACCTCGAGGTGTTATATCGTTTACAACAGATTTACGAGCGGTTCTTTCATTTTCTGTAAATAACAGCAGTTTTTATTTATTTATTTCAGATTGATGCTCATGTTGGTGGTGTAAATGACATTGCATTCTCCACTCCAAACAAGCAACTATGTGTTACTACTTGTGGTGATGACAAAACCATCAAGGTTCAGTCTTTTGATTTCCTTTCAATAACTCTGTTTTTTATTTGTTGGAACTCAAAAAGGGATTATTAATCAAGACTTAAAATTAAGGTCTGGGATGCTGCAACGGGTGTAAAACGGCATACTTTTGAAGGCCATGAAGCTCCTGTTTACTCTATCTGCCCTCACTATAAGGAAAACATTCAGGTAAGTAGCAATAGTTAAATCATTTCGTTTCAATTTATATTTTGGCCTTAACTTGGTTATTTCTTCGGGTGCTCAAGTTCATCTTTTCAACTGCGCTTGACGGGAAAATAAAAGCGTGGCTATATGATAATATGGGTTCTCGGGTGGACTACGAAGCTCCTGGTCGCTGGTGTACAACGATGGCCTACAGTGCTGATGGAACTAGGTTATATAAGGATCTCATCATTTCTACGTCTTGGTTCTGTTATGTGCCGTTTGATGTGATAATAAGTCTAATTATTATTTTTATTCACATGGATAGGCTATTTTCTTGTGGGACGAGTAAAGATGGGGATTCGTACATAGTTGAGTGGAATGAAAGCGAAGGAGCTGTTAAGAGAACTTATCAAGGATTCCTCAAGCGTTCTCTTGGTGTCGTTCAGTTTGATACTACTAAAAACCGCTATCTTGCTGCGGGTGATGACTTCTCCATTAAGTTCTGGGATATGGACAATATACAGCTTTTGACTGCCATTGATGCAGATGGGGGTCTCCAGGTATGTAAAGAAATATCTCAATTGGAAACCGAATATTTGTTATTTGCAGTCATCATGGCTCTATTTATTTTGTAGGCAAGCCCACGGATCCGGTTTAACAAGGAAGGCTCTCTCTTGGCCGTTTCTGCCAATGACAATATGATTAAGGTTATGGCAAATACAGATGGTCTAAGGCTGTTGCACACGGTCGAGAACTTATCTTCTGAATCCTCCAAGGTGCTGAGTTTTTTGCTCATTGGATCTTCAACAAGCAAATTACTAACCCCTCCATCTAAATTTCTTCAACACTAAATTTTTCATTCACATATGCAGCCTGCAATTAACAACATTGCGGTGGCAGAGAGACCTTCTGAGAGACCTGCCTCCGTAGTTTCCATCCCCGGAATGGTAGGAAAAGCGAATGGTTTTTACCCCTTCAATGTTTTCTATCTTTTGGTCTGCGTCCAATCATCATGATTCCTCACTTTCCTTTCTAACAGAATGGAGATTCGCGGAATATGGTGGATGTGAAGCCAGTGATCACTGAAGAATCAAATGATAAGTCTAAGATATGGAAGCTTACTGAAGTTGGTGAACCCTCCCAATGCCGCTCATTGAGACTCCCTGAGAATATGAGAGTCACCAAGGTACCAACACGGAGACTAACATAGCTTATATGGCTTGATTCTAATAACTCAAAACTTTTGCAGATATCGAGATTAATTTTCACAAATTCTGGAAATGCGATATTGGCATTGGCATCAAATGCTATTCATCTGCTTTGGAAATGGCAGCGAAATGACCGTAACGCAACTGGAAAGGTATATATGGTCTAAAAGTTGCCTTCAACATGGCAGAAATAGGTGAAATAATTAAAAGTTCAAATTTTTTATTTTGTATAGGCAACGGCTTCTTTACCACCTCAGCAGTGGCAACCAGCGAGCGGAATCTTAATGACAAACGATGTGACTGAAACTAATTCAGAGGAAGCTGTACCGTGTTTTGCTTTATCCAAGAATGATTCCTATGTGATGTCAGCATCTGGAGGAAAGATCTCTTTGTTTAATATGATGACGTTTAAGGTAAAATCCCACCTGAAGACAGTGCTCTGCGTGATGAACACAAACAACGTTTCGTTTGTGACATTTGGTTTATGTTGTTGGCTAAGTGCAGACAATGGCTACTTTCATGCCGCCTCCGCCTGCTGCAACGTTTCTGGCTTTTCACCCTCAGGACAACAATATAATTGCAATTGGAATGGATGATAGTACAATACAGATTTACAATGTTCGCGTTGATGAGGTCAAGAGCAAGCTTAAAGGACATTCTAAGAGAATAACCGGCCTCGCCTTCTCCAACGTACTAAACGTTCTGGTTTCATCTGGAGCAGACGCTCAGGTACTGATTCATCTCATCTAATTAAGAATTCAGATGATCAAGAAGAACCATTGTAAGTCATATTTGTATATGTGCAGCTTTGTGTATGGAACACGGATGGATGGGAGAAGCAGAAAAGCAAGGTTCTGCAAATTCCACAGGGAAGATCAACCAGTGCTCTTTCAGACACTCGTGTTCAGTTTCATCAAGATCAAGTACACTTCCTCGTGGTCCATGAAACTCAGCTCGCTATATACGAAACAACCAAGCTTGATTGCATGAAACAGGTTTTAGTAATTACCACTCTTTCTCTCTCTCTCCAAGATCTATGATTTTGAGTGTCTTTGTATCTGAAACCCTTTCCGATTGTTATGATATCAGTGGCCTGTGCGTGAATCATCAGCTCCAATCACACATGCCACGTTCTCATGTGACAGCCAGTTAATATACGCGAGTTTCATGGATGCTACAATCTGTGTCTTCACCTCTGCAAACCTTCGATTGCGTTGCAGAGTCAATCCCTCAGCGTATTTGCCAGCTTCTCTCAGGTGAGTAAAAATGTGAACAGAGCAATATTGATTTTTGTTTAAGAATAAACAGAGTTAATGTTGAATCTCCGTAATGTGTCTGCAGCAACTCGAATGTCCATCCACTGGTGATTGCGGCTCATCCGCAAGAATCCAACATGTTTGCGGTGGGTCTGTCAGACGGTGGGGTCCATATATTCGAGCCGCTTGAGTCAGAAGGTAAATGGGGAGTAGCTCCACCGCCTGAGAATGGCTCAGCCAGCGCTGTCGCGTCTACACCTTCCGTTGGAGCTTCCGCTTCCGATCAGCCTCAGAGATGATATGGAACAGATCATGCTCCACTTTTTTACTCTGTTTTTCTTTTTCTTTTTTGGGTTTTCGATCTTTTCCGATATTTTTTTCTTTTTTTGGAAGAAAGTATTCTAACAAGATGAATGTATTAATGTAATATATATATCTATAGCAAGCTGAAACAGTTCCTAATTGGTTGATTCTTTGTTGCTTTTTTTCCCACCTTTTGAATAGTGATTCGTTGTTGCTTGCTTCTTCTGTTATTTAAGTTTGGATGAATCTTCGATCTGAGTTTTTTTTTTTTTTTAACATAATGCAAAATCTCATCATTTCACCAAAAAAAAAACGGGGGGAAAATGTTGTAATTGGATGTAGACTTACTTATCTGTGTTTATAAGGTACTTGAATTTTTATGCAACGTCTATTTGTTTCTTTGAATGTCTCTTTTTTTTTTTACCGTTGCAAAATTGAGACTGCGTGCCTACAAGGAGAATTTTACTGCCGTCCAAAGATACGGAGTTATGTTTGGTCCAAAGATACGGAGTTATGTTTGGTCCAAAGATACGGAGTTATGTTTGGTCCAAAGATACGGAGTTATGTTTGGGATAATGAGAGAGCTTAGGCTGTGCAGCCCACGGCCCAGACTTATTTATGAGATAAAAAATAGTAATTTTAAGGGAAATAAAAACACGATTACAAAAAATTATCTTTAATATCTAGAAGCTTACCTATAGAGAGTGGGACGAGGAGGTTGTATGCTCGCCAATCGCCATTGACGTCTCACACAGCGAAGCTTGAGCTTGTACACAGATTCATCATCATCTTTTAACAAAATGGCGACTCTATCAAAGCTAGAGATAGCCACGACCTTCCTCGCTTTCACCGCTCCTCGTTCCGCCACCGCCCTGAACTCTCGCTTCTCTTCCGCCGCTGTCCCGCTCTTCTCTAGGCGCATAGCCACGACCGTTTCCTCCAGGGCGAAGCCGTCGCTATTCTATTCCCCGGTGGTCAGTTCCGATCGACTTCGAAGATTCTCCTCTGTTTCGGCCTCAGCTTCCGCGGCGGCGCCACCGCAAACCGAAGATTCCGATGTTACCACTAAGATTCCGCCAGACAACCGTATTCCAGCTACTATAATCACGGGGTTTCTGGGCTCTGGCAAGGTGACTGACTCTTGTCGTTTCATCTTATCTATCTAAAGGTTCTAGTTTTTCTTTTTTTTGTTGATTAACTTTTTCACGAATGAACAGACGACATTGCTGAACCATATACTGACCAGAGATCATGGGAAGCGCATAGCCGTGATCGAGAATGAGGTGTGTTGATCCTCCATTAGTTAAATGTGTGTGGGTGATTCCAAGCAAATGGTTTCTAATTCATGTTTGATGTGAGTTTCTCAGTTTGGTGAAGTTGACATTGACGGATCACTTGTTGCTTCTAAATCTGTGGGAGCGGAGGATATCGTGATGCTCAACAATGGCTGCCTCTGTTGCACTGTCAGGGGTGATCTCGTGAGGATGATCTCAGAGTTGGTCAATAAGAAGAAAGGAAAGTTCGACCATATTGTGATAGAGACAACAGGTATTGAACTATGTTATGTGTTTAACTATGTTGGTGGGAGTGAGTATTGAACTATGTTATGTGTTTTTTCAGGGTTGGCTAACCCGGCCCCTATCATCCAAACCTTTTATGCGGAGGATGAGATTTTCAATGATGTCAAACTTGACGGCGTTGTCACTCTAGTTGATGCTAAGCATGCTCGTTTGCATCTAGATGAGGTCAAACCCAAAGGTGTTGTCAACGAGGCTATTGAACAAATTGCGTATGCAGATCGTATCATAGTTAATAAGGTAACCAAACCTAGCTAAATTATAGTACTAGTCATCTTGAGTGGTTGAATCTGTCTTATCATAAGATTCAGGCCCTTCCTATCTTATCTAGTTCATTTTCAAAAATGGGAACTGACACGTCCTAACTAAGTGATGGATCCATGTTTTTCCCTTAACGTATGGGGAAGTTATTATTGATTGTCCATAATGCATTATTCTTCTTCCTTGGCATGTCCGCTCTTGCTCTGAAAAGTGATTGTACTTTGTTGCAGACTGATCTTGTTGGTGAGTCGGAATTAGGTTTGGTGGTGCAACGCATAAAGGTCGATCCTGCTTCTTTCTTCTTCTTCATGTTTCTCATTAGATGATTATATGTTACTTGTTCCCGTGTTCTTCCATGCTAACGTATATTCTGTGGTTATCTGCAGACAATAAACAGCATGGCTCAGATGACGCGGACAAATTACGGAAACGTTGACTTGGATTACGTTCTTGGAATTGGAGGTTTTGATCTAGAGAGGTCTGGTTCTTGTTCTATTTATGATAGTATTTCGTCTGGTGTCTCGTAGCTTTATGCATTTTATTCAGGTGTCTTTTGTTTGTTACGTAAATCCTGCTTTACCAGAATCGAAAGCTCTGTGAATGAAGATATTAAGGAAGATCATGTTGAGTGTCACGACGATCATCACCATGATCACGACCATGATCATGACCACCATCACCACGATGAACATGGTAAGTTTGTCAATGGTGTTACCTGAAAATAGCGCGAGGAAAAAAGTCTTTATTAGTTATATTGATTGTGTTCTTCAGCTTGATAATAAACATGAGCTTTTGGTTCTGGTCTCTGACATGACAACCTAACTAATCATTTTCTAACTCTGAAACCGCAGAGCATCATCATTCTCATGATCACACCCACGATCCCGGTGTTACTTCAGTCAGTATCGTTTGCGAAGGGAGCTTAGACCTTGAGAAGGTAATAAACACTATGGGGCTGAGGGGCACACAAAAAAAGTCCACAATTGAATGTTGAAACCGTATGTTAACCTTCAAATTGTGTCACAATCCATCAGGCAAACATGTGGCTAGGGACGTTACTGATGGAACGGAGTGAGGATATCTACAGGATGAAAGGTCTCCTCTCGGTCCACACCATGGACGAGAGATTCGTGTTTCAAGGAGTCCACGACATATTTCAAGGATCACCAGACCGGTTATGGGGAAAAGACGAGGCTAGAGTCAACAAGATCGTCTTCATTGGCAAGAATTTGAACCGGGATGAGTTAGAGAAGGGTTTTAAAGCTTGCCTGATTTGATTTATGTAATCTTTATAGTTCAAACACATCCGATTTGAAGCAAGTGTTGTATCCTATATTGTTCTAAAACCACCAAATTTTGTTTGGTGTCGAGTAATCCGACAATTCGAATAAACAACTTTGGTGCCTCTTATGCGTGAGAAAGCCAATAAGCGGCCCAATAGGCATAGAATAGATAGGCCCATTAACAATAGACAGACAATAAAGGCCCAGATAAACTCAAGTAAGAGAGACCCATTAACAGCCCAATGTATAAATGAGTGATACTTGTATCGACGCCGTTCGTCTAAACCCAATCGCCGACTTTGAGAAAACTCCGGTTCGGTCTATCTATCTGCGTATTCCTCCTTTTTCGAAGACAAAGCTAGGAGAGATCTGCTTGGTTAGGTTTGGATTCGCGAGGGTTTGAATTTGGATCTAAATTGGGAGGAAGTGGTGAGTGAGTGGAATTTGGAAACATGGAAGAAGATGATGATTACGTGGAGTATGTTCCAGTGGCGAAGCGGAGAGCGATGGAAGAGCAGAAGATACTTCAACGGAAGGGGAAGGTGTCAGAGTTGGAGGAAGAAGCTGAGAAGGAGAAGCTGGCGGAAGCGAAACCCAGCTTGCTCGTTCAAGCAACTCAGCTGAAGCGAGATGTACCCGAAGTTAGCGCGACGGAGCAAATCATTCTGCAAGAGAAGGAGATGATGGAGCATTTATCTGACAAGAAGACGCTAATGTCCGTTCGTGAATTGGCCAAAGGTATCACTTACACGGAGCCGCTGTTAACAGGGTGGAAGCCGCCTTTGCACATCAGGAGGATGTCGAGGAAGCAGATGGATTTGATCAGGAAGCAATGGCACATTATAGTTAGTGGTGAAGATATTCCGCCGCCAATCAAGAACTTCAAGGACATGAAGTTTCCGAGGGCTGTTCTCGAGACGCTCAAGGAGAAAGGGATAGTGCAGCCGACTCCGATCCAAGTTCAGGGTCTTCCCGTGATTTTGTCGGGGAGAGACATGATCGGGATTGCGTTCACGGGGTCGGGAAAGACGCTGGTTTTCGTGCTTCCCATGATCATGATAGCTCTGCAGGAGGAGATGATGATGCCCATCGGCCTCGGAGAAGGCCCCATTGGGCTTATCGTATGCCCGTCGAGAGAGCTTGCTAGGCAGACTTACGAAGTGGTTGAACAGTTTGTGGCTCCTTTAGTCGAGGCTGGATACCCTCCCTTGAGGTCTTTGCTATGCATCGGAGGAGTGGATATGAGGTCCCAGCTGGAGGTTGTCAAGAGAGGTGTTCACATCGTTGTTGCTACCCCTGGGAGGTTGAAGGATATGCTCGCCAAGAAGAAGATGAGCTTAGATGCCTGCAGGTAAGACCCTACTTCCCGCTTCTTTTCTTCTTGGAAATTTCTTATTTTTTTCATTTTTGAGTGATGCTCTTGGCTAAGTTCGTGGGATTATCTGTTTGTTTCTGGTTTGTCAAGGTTCTGTTAGTACTTCATTCTGTCATTCGAATATGGTTTCTTTTCTCTGAACATACTTGATTATGGAGTCTTTAAGGCTTTCAATGTGAAAACTCAAATCTAGGAAATGTTTGTTGGACATGTTGACAATGATGTTTACCTCACGCTGATATAGGTACCTGACGCTGGATGAGGCGGATAGGTTGGTTGATTTGGGTTTCGAAGATGACATTAGGGAAGTCTTTGACCATTTCAAGTCTCAGCGTCAAACACTTCTGTTTTCTGCCACAATGCCCACCAAAATTCAAATCTTTGCCAGAAGTGCGCTGGTGAAACCGGTGACAGTTAACGTAGGAAGAGCTGGAGCTGCGAATCTCGATGTCATCCAGGAGGTTGAATACGTGAAACAAGAAGCAAAGATTGTTTACCTCCTCGAGTGTCTGCAGAAAACCTCTCCACCGGTTCTAATTTTCTGTGAGAACAAAGCTGATGTTGATGATATTCACGAGTACTTGTTACTCAAAGGAGTGGAAGCAGTGGCCATCCATGGAGGAAAAGATCAAGAGGACAGAGAATACGCAATCTCTTCGTTCAAAGCTGGGAAAAAAGACGTCTTGGTCGCCACCGATGTTGCTTCAAAGGGTTTAGATTTCCCTGATATACAACACGTAATCAACTACGACATGCCTGCGGAGATTGAGAACTATGTGCATAGGATAGGAAGAACAGGTCGGTGTGGGAAAACTGGGATAGCAACTACGTTTATAAACAAGAACCAAAGCGAAACCACGCTGCTCGATCTAAAACACTTGTTGCAAGAAGCTAAACAGAGGATTCCGCCTGTCCTTGCTGAGCTGAATGATCCAATGGAAGAAGCAGAGACCATTGCTAATGCAAGTGGTGTCAAGGGCTGTGCTTATTGTGGCGGTCTCGGACATCGTATTCGAGACTGTCCAAAACTGGAGCACCAGAAGAGTGTGGCCATATCTAATTCGAGAAAAGACTATTTCGGCTCTGGTGGATACAGAGGAGAGATATAATCTTGTTCCAGTCTTGTTTCGAGAATCTCTTTTTGAAAGTTCCTCTGGTTTAGCTGTCACCGAATTGAGATTTCTTTGCTCGATCTTGTCCTTGTACTTTTAACTTGTCATCTGGATATTTTCTTCGCCATCTAAGAGGAAACTCAAGTCTAGTGATACTGGCAAATGTATTTTTCAAATGTATGGGTCTGTAATTTGAAGGTATGTTTCCCTTTAATATAAGAAACGTAGGTTTTATTATCAACAAAAAACTGTAGGGAGTTTAAGTAATTGTTTGCACCAAAAAAGAGTAAGTAATTGAATAGTTATTATTTCTGTTACGTTATTAAATTGAAAGATGTTCTCACCGAATAGGCGAATGCACACATGGTTTAAAAATACTTTCAATGAGTTCTAACAGTTGAAGAAAAGCACATATTAAACCAGTGACCAACTAATGTGAAAAAGTGTTGAAAAGATGACACACACAAATCTTATAATGTGTTTTGAAAGCGAACCCTATATAATGTTACAATAGATATGATATTTCTGTATGCAGCCAACTTGTAATAGAATCATAAGATTGTTCATTTTCATTGAAAATTGGCATATAGAATATTTGAATTTAGAATTGATAGGTCTATATGGAAAATTTAAACAGGTAAAAGAAAGTAAAAAATATTTGACTGACATATATCAAAAGACAATAAATAAAAGGACCATAATGGATCGGTAATTAAATGCGTGTACATTATACATTACAAATTGAGTGCAAGAACTTTGACTAATATTAATTGAAAAACAACGTATTCATCAGGGTCGCGGAATTATAAATAGAGACTTTTGCATCATAGATAACTCATTCATAAACATCAAGAAGAAGAGTAAGAAAATAATCGAGAAAAATGGCGAAAGTAATTAGCATGGTGTGCATAATGATGATACTAGCCGTAATGGTCATAGAAGGCGAAGCAAAATCGGAAATAGAATGCAGTGTGATTTGTCGTGACCATTGCAAGCGTACATCACCAGCGTCAGAATGTGCGGCTTGTCGTAAAAAATGTTACGAGTCTCCACCAGTTGCAATGAGAGGTAGGAACCGTGACATGGTTCTGGAGTAACAGAAACAACATTAGATCTTTTTTTGTTTTGATTAAATATATATGAATAAACACATAGTTATTATATTTGTATGGATGGTTACTCTTCCAAAACTTTTAATATTTCTATACGACGGTTTAATAAGATGAGATTATTCTATATGTTCTATCTTCTGTGTTTTTTTCTTTCTTTTTGTTATTTTGTCAACATGTTCATCATCTCCCATGTTTTTACTTTGTGCAATATCAAGTCTTAATTATGTCACCTTCGAATACTATTCACTGTGATATTACGATATGGACGGAATGAAAAGCTCGTCTTGTTCTCCCATGTTTTTTGTGTGTTGAGAATTATGTGACAAGTTACATTCTTTCAAGTTTCATCCATGATTTGGTCTCTCAAAGTTGCAACTTATAACTAGTGTGTGATGTGAGACGGTTCAATGCAATATATTCATTTTTAATTCTATATTCTCAGCATTTTTGATATACTTGCTTTCTACTTGTTGTACGCTCTCGACAGAAAACAGAATTATAACATCATTTCACATTTGGTAATGAAACCATTAAACAAAATTTAAACCACCTCCCCCGAAATGAAAAAAGGATGCAAAAGAGAGAGAAATACGCTTATATAAGTTAGCCTTCTTCACGAGAAGATCTTGAAGAGGAGACCTCCATGTGTGGCAAAGAAGGGAGCAAAGACGAGAGACTCAACAGCCATTAGCTTTATCAATATGTTAAGCGACGGTCCTGAGGTATCCTTTAATGGGTCTCCTATTGTGTCACCTATCACTGCTGCCTTGTGTGGCTCTGATCCTTTTGGTCCTAAGCTCCTCGCGTGCTCTGATGCACCCGCCTGTTCATAATTTTCACTCTCCTCAGATCTCTCTTGATTTTTCACAATATAAACTCTCTCTCTCTCTCTCAAAAAGCTTGCTTACCTCAATGTACTTCTTGGCATTGTCCCAAGCTCCACCAGTGTTAGATGCTGATATCGCAATCTGTTTAAAGATAATCCAAGAATCTCAGTGAACGTTTGTGGAAAACTCCGGGATTATTTGATGGTTCATAAGATTTATTACCTGAACTCCGGAGATGAGGGAGCCAGCGAGGACACCGGAGAGGGTCTCAACGCCGAAGAAGAAACCGACAATGAGAGGAGTAAGCATGACAAGGCAACCAGGAGGAATCATTTCCTTGATGGAAGCATCCGTTGAGATCTTGACGCATGTGGCATAGTCGGGTTTCGCGGTACCTTCCATGAGTCCCGGGATGGTGTTGAACTGCCTCCTCACTTCTTCCACCATCTTAAGAGCCGCACTTCCCACGCTCTTCATCGTCATTGCAGAGAACCAATAAGGGAGCATGGCTCCAACAAGCAACCCGATCACCACCTTCGGGGTCAACACATCCACTGTCTGTACTCCTGCTCGGCTCACAAACGCACCAAACAGAGCCAACGACACAAGAGCAGCAGAACCAATCGCAAATCCCTGTTTTACATTATATAACAAACCACTAGTTTGAGCACTTTGGTCTTAATGTATAAAACTGACAAAAACAAAAGGAGACTACGATACCTTTCCGATAGCAGCAGTGGTGTTTCCAGCAGCATCAAGCGCGTCGGTTCTTTCTCGGATGCGGTGGCTCATCCCAGCCATCTCAGCAATGCCACCAGCATTGTCGCTGATTGGACCATAAGCATCAATCGCCAAACCAGTTGCAATGGTACTGAGCATCCCAAGAGCAGCAACAGCCACACCGTACATCGCAGCAAAGCTGAAGCTAACAAATATACTGGCAGCGATCGCAAATATTGGAATTATGACGGATTTGTATCCAAGAGCAAGTCCGAATATAACGTTGGTTGCTGCTCCTGTTCTGCATGAATCTGCCACGTCTTGCACAGGGCTGCAAAGCACACACAGAGATGGAGAGTTAATTGGTCATAAATAAAAAGAAGCCACACACAAAGAGAGAGAGCGAGAGAGAGAGAAACTGGCACTCAGGATAGAGCCAAAGCAGTCTCTTTACCTGTATGCATTGCTCGTGTAGTATTCAGTAACAAAGCCGATAATGAGTCCAGCCCAGAGACCAACAGCAACACAGAGGAATAGCTCCCTGCGATTACAATATTAAAGTAATGCACTTTTTGGCACGAGGTTTCACACTAAAAGCAAATGCAACCAATCAAGAACCTTACCAGTTTTTCACAACTTTCTGTGTCCCGAAGTTGTAGATAGTGAAGGAAGATGGTAACCCAGTCCACGACACGATAGCGATTCCAACAGTCATGATAACCGTCGAAATAATGAGCTGGTTTTTCAAGGCCGGTTCGATCTCCTTCACTGCCTTAATCTCAGAGATGTCGGTGGCAAAGAGGGTGGTGATCAAACAAACCAGGATTCCCATTGAACTGATGAGCAATGGGAACAACATGGCAGTGAAATCATGGTTGATTCCAAAGGAGGAGATGGAAGCAACAACAAGCGCAGCACAAGATGATTCAGCGTATGATCCAAAGAGATCAGAGCCCATCCCAGCAATGTCACCAACATTGTCACCGACATTATCAGCGATAACCTGAAACATGACAAGAAGATTAATTAATCAACTTCTCAGCAACTGACATAAAGAACGTGTTAATGATAGCTTACAGCTGGGTTTCTTGGATCATCTTCCGGAATATTCCTTTCTACTTTGCCGACAAGGTCAGCACCAACATCAGCAGCCTTAGTGTAGATTCCACCACCAACTCTTCCAAAGAGCGCCATGGAAGATCCGCCAAGCCCGTAACCAGTGATGGACTCAAAAAGACCTTCCCAGTCATCGCCGTAGTAAATCTTGAAGAGGTTGATAGTAATGTAAAGCACCAAGAGACCGTTTGCAGCGAGAAGGAAACCCATCACAGCGCCAGACCTGAATGCAACGATGAACGCTTTTCCAACGCCTCTCCTTGCTTCCAGCGTGGTTCTAGCATTGGCATAAGTGGCAATCTTCATCCCAAGAAAACCAGAGAGGACTGAAGTCACTGCGCCGAGCACGAAGGAGATGGTGCTGAAGACAGCAGTGGCGAGAGCAGGCTTGCATGTTCTTGTCTTGTCGTAAGTGCATGGCTGGCTCTTGGTGCTGAACCCTTCGACAGACCCGAGGAAGAGAAAAATGATTGCAGCAAAGAAAACCATGAAGACACCAACATATTTGTACTCGGTGAACAGAAATGAGGTTGCACCTGTTCGTTCACACACACGGACAAAATTACAGATTATTAAACAAGCCGTATAACCAAATAAAATTCACTAGATAACGAGTTGCTTTGACTAATATTTTTATCAAGCTTGAGACTAGAGAAGGACAGCAAGAAAAAGGGTTCAAATTTCCAAAACGTGCGAGGCACGTGCAACACTCCAAGCTATGACCTACCAAATCCAATAACTAAAGATAGTTTTTTTTTCTCAACTTCTCCGACGGATCCAAACTCAAAAGCCACAACGAAATCTAAGAGTTTAAAAAAAACACGAAAGTTTCGATTTTTTCTGTCTTTCCGAAAGCAACATTTCCAGATTTCTGCTACCTTCTCCAACCAAGGAAGCGAGAAATTTCAATTCTATCGAAAAGAAAGAAAAAAAAAAAAAAACAGAGCAGATCTAACGAGCAGAGAAGCGTAAGATCAAACACGAGGTCTCATCACCTTCCGATATAGCGGTCTGAATCTCAGCGCACTTGGCGACGACGCTCTGATCATTAACACCTTCCTCTTCCTCGATCAGATAATCGCCGTGTCCATTCTTTCCGTCTTCGGAAAGCGACGATGCGCCGCGATCGGCGGTGAGTTTGACGCATGAGACGATATACCACTGGAAGAGCGAGAAGGCAATTCCCACCACGGCGCACACCGGCACCAAAATCTCCGTCCAAAGCTCCGGTAACAACGCCTTCGCCATCATTTCTCTTTCTCTCCTAACACCGTACGCTAATCTAACGACACAGAGACTTTGAGATGCTTCGAGAGAGAGAGAGAGAGAGATGAGATGAAATGAAATGAAATGAAATGAAGTTAGGAGAGGAAGTGAAGCAACTCGGTGATGTCGTGTCGTTTTATAAGAAAGAGTTGAACTTTTTGGATGCTCGCCTCTAATTTTTTTTTTTTTTTTAAAAACAAAAATACAAAAAAGACAGTTCTGATTTTCTACGTTTATATGCACTTTTATTACTATACATCTACTTATCTCAACCGTTCAAACTTTTATCTCCCACTCATCCGACGGCTTCTAACGTGTTAATCTTGGCAAAATATTTACGGAGCGGATAAGATAGATAACCACATCACATCCACGTGTCGTAGTAAACTCACGAATGTGTAGCTTTTGCATCGACCATCCTTGCCGTTCATGTGTAGGAATACGCTTGTAGCCGTTAGATCTGACAAGATCTTATTGTCTTTTTCTTTCTCATTGAATTTCAGTTTTCTACTGAAATAATTTTGAATTCTAAAAGCTTTTCTATCTATTGTCTCCCTAAAAGTTAAACCAGAAATCACCTAAAAATTGTTCTAAATAAACAGCCTACAGATCATAATGACAAACAAGTTTTTCAAAATTATTTAACTTAGTGTATATTTTGGGTTGTTCTCGTTCTTTTTTTATATTTTGTAAATAGCGACTTGATTTTGGTTGCTTAAGAAAATCATGTAATGGTACCTACCTGATTAATAAGTCTTTCCAGTTTAAATATACATGGGAGATGGGACCTTAATTATATAATATGCAATGCGAATTGGAAAGTTTCACTTCGTAACGCTTTCGGTATAGGTTCGGTAAGGTTGAATTTATCTCAAAACACTGTTAGTCTAGTCATCACTCTCATCTTTCTCCATCTGACGCGGCTCGACGTGTACACTGATACGATTTTCCATGCGAACATGGTATAAAAGTTATTTCTTTCTGTGACAAAAAAAAAAAAAAATTATTGAAATGTTTTCGATTAGTTTACATGGACTAATTAAAACAATATTATTATTTTAGTTAATTTACAGTGACCACCACACTGTCCACACATGCTAAACATGCCATATACGGTCTATTTTCATCCTCCTGTCCCTTTCTGCAGGCTATACGTTACAAATCAAGAAATTGTAACGTACCTAACAGAAATCTTCTTCGTTCATGTGGCTGACATGTAATTTAGGGAAACAATGTCTTACGAAATTAATTTAAAAAATACGAAATAGATGTTTCTAGTAATCTGCGACTTGTACTATCTGGTTCGAGCTCACGTTAATAAACACTGATTGGGCTTGCATGCAAATTATACGTGGCTGCATGCGAATGTATACCATTCTCAAACATTTAAAGTCAAAACCGATAACCAAAAAAGAGAACAAACGCAATTTAGTTATTTGTTATCTTAAAGATATAGAATTGAGTACGACAACGAGACGATTAAAGAATGTTGTTGAGCATTCGTTAATAAAATTAAAGGGCATGTAAGTTAAGTCGAAAGAGTTGTTGCATAACAACTATTTTATTTTATGCATGCTATATCAAATTCGAAGTAACAATAATAGTTGCAATCGATTTTCACTTGGTAACACATTTATAACGAGGGTACGTACCCAATCTATCGCTATTTGCATTGATGGTTACAGGCCTACATCCTCAAACTGACTTGGTCGTGTCTCCTACACAAGTTCCAATATGCCAATCTGTTGTGTGCATTTTAAAAGAATAAATTATTCCAGAAATTCTTCAAGACGAAAATGGCCCGATCGAGAAATTGGATAAATCGAGTAGGAGACGTGCTGAGAAGATCCAAAGAATATTGTGGAATTCCTAATACCGATCATACTATGGTCACGAATCATGACTCTCAAAGGAATGCAACATCCAACTAATTAATTACCGGAAAAATAAATTCTTGATAAAACTAAATATACCTAAATGTCATGAGTTAGCTAGGAAGAAACTAGGCCTCTTGTTGTAAGTGTGCGTTTTTGGAAGACTTGAAAGTTTGAAGAAACTCTTTCGCCATCTTCAACTCCTGCATCTGCCTCGACTTGTCCCACTTGTGTTCAGTCGCTAAGATCTCCACCACACGTTTCAAAGCCTGCTCCGCTGCATTGGTATCTAAGAAGGCGATTCGACACCTCCTGGCGATGAAATCAACTGCTGATTCACAATACTCATTTCTTGCACAGTAAGCAACTTCTGCTTCAAGGAACGGATGACCGTGTGCTAGCCGCTTCCCAAGACCCTCTTCCTGAGCAATGGTGGCGACTCGCTCAGCCATTGAACCATAGGCATGGGACAAATGCTTTGCAGCAGCCGTGTCCATTGTCCCCGGGACCACTTTACCACCGTGTGTTTTCTTCATGCGCACGTATTGCTGCGCAAGAGCTGCGAAGGAAGATGGGTCCCATCCGTAAGAACCCACAAGCTGTAGTTTCTGCGTTACACATTTGTTGCTAGGTTCCAACTTTCCAGATTTGATTGCTGCGTCCACCGCGTCTTCTGCCATGCTGAAATGTTATCACTCGATGAGCATTTTACTAACACAAAACTTCGATGTATTATTAACCACATTGTATACGCAAACAAACCCTTTTTACCTTCGGTAAGTTGTCCATTTTCCACCTGTAATTGTAACCAGACCAGGACAATCCTCGATGATAATGTGGTCTCTGGACATATTCTCTGTGGTTTTGGCTGTTGGATCCATGGCCAATGGACGAATACCGCTCCAAGCCGAAAGAACATCCGTACGTCGAACCTAGGAAGGTTTTCTTAAGATCATCAACGTAACTAAATCATATAACCATCTTACGAAAGAGAAAAATAAAGCTTTAGTTTTAATGTACCTTGATGTTAAGATAGTCGGCGATTGTGTCGAGTATGAATTGAATCTCATCTTCATGAGGTTTTGGAAGCGAAGTGATTGAAGTGGCAGAATCTGTAGTGCCTGCTACTGTTTTCCCCAACCAAGGTAACATAAACACAACGCGACCATCCTTAGTCTTGGGGGCTATCAAACCCATTCCTTGAGGAGAATAGTAGTCAGGCAGGACAATGTGTACGCCACTGCTTGGACATATCATCGGCTTCGACTCGTCATCAGCCATCTTCCTAACCGAATCACAGAAGGGTCCAGCCGCATTAACAATTACCTTGGCGAAGGTGTCAAACTCTTGGCCTGGTGATATATGAAACAAAGCATGTGATCATCAGTTCAAGTATATATATATTTACAGTTTATGCTAAATTCAACAAATTGCTTGTACCTGAGAGATTGTTACGAATCCGTGCACCAATTACTCTCTGAGTAACATCATCCCTAATAAGGGATACAACCTCGGCATGATTGAGAACTGAAGCACCAGCTAACGCGGCAGAACATGCCAAACCAACATTGAGACGCGAATCATTCATTTGACCATCGTAATACACAACAGTGCCTGTCAAACTCCTGTCTTTCCCTTTCCTCGCGAGTGTTGGGAAGAGCTCAACAGACTGTTTTGCAGAGTAATATCTGGAGAGATGCAACAATCTTGGTCCAGCCACCAAGTCATACATTTTGAGTCCCATCCAGAAGTAGACAACTTGGAACCAGCTATAACATGGTGTCATGCAGGGCAGTGCGTGGCAGAGATGCGGCGCGTTCTCGATCAGTTGTTTACGCTCCTCGAGCGCGTGAAACACAAGCCGAAGCTGTCCACAATCAAGATTGAAAACAGCTTTCTCCAAGTAACGAACCCCTATAGAGACCAGTGTATATATCATAACGAAAACCATCATATATATATTAATATATGCTCTGAAGTAAATAGCTAAAATATCATCAGTTTATTTCTCTACAACACAAGATAGGTTATGGTGAGTGCCTAATGGAGTATCAAATGATTCAACCAAGTAATTGCGAATTTCGTGTGCCCTACGCCACGCATACGAAAATAGAATGTAAGAGTACCTCCATGAATTAGTTTTGTTGATCGTGAAGAGGTCCCGGAGGAGAAGTCATCTCGTTCGACGAGACCAACACGGAGGCCGCGGGTAGCCGCGTCGAGAGCGACACCAGAACCGGTGGCTCCACCGCCGATGACGAGGATATCCAGCGGATTTGACAAGCTGGCTCCAGTGAGAGCCGATTCTTGAACGGACCTAGACGGTACGGAAGCGGTAGGATCACCAATTGTACGCCTCAATGACTCCACAGTCGGACGGCCTCTGTCGCTGGAGGCAAGCGACGGCGTCAGGAAAACAGCTCCACCGGATGCAGCGGCAATGAGGGCGGCACCAGAGGCGAGACGGCGAAAAGAAGCGGCCGACATGGAGAGCGGAGAGAGAAAGAGGGAGATTGGAAAGTGATGTGATCATGAGATCGGGAAGGAGGAGAAGATGTTGTATTGCAAATGAAACCAAATTTGGAAATATTCATTAAATGACGATTTCGTAATCTATCTTCAGCTTACCATTTATAGACGTTAAGTTCAGACTTCAGAGCAAAGTTTCTCCCTAGTATTCAATATTTTTTTTAATACGTCTTTCTCTACAATGTAAGAGCCCTAATCGAATTATTTAACTGGTGATAACTAAATAGATTTGTGAGTAACTTCGATAGATCTTAAAAAGTTGGAAAGATATAAGTAAACAATTTTTAATATTTTAATTTGTGCGTTTTAAATGTGGATGATCGAAAAAAAAGCCCTCTTATTAGTAAAGCTTTTTAAAAATTCACTAAAAGTCAAATGAAAAAGTGATTGGATAGAAAGAAAAAAACTTAAAGCAACTATTATTTTAATTGTGTAAAGTATATATTTGATTTTTAAATTTGTGTAAGTTGTGTAATTTATTGTAAATTTATATGGTTAATTACTTTTTTGGGTGATTGATATATAATAGATGAAAAATTTATAAAACTATTTCTTCAGCCAAATTTTTTTTTTTTAAACCTGACACAAAACATACATTAGAGTCAATATTTAAAAAAAAAAAAAATTATGTATGTACCAAAAAAGTATCCATTATATATCTTTGTGGAATGAATTCCTTTGTAAAGTCCTTTATAGAACTATTAATTGTATTTTGTTGTCGCTATAAAGAGTTATATCATCTTCTCGTGCATAATTAAAATCATTATTCATAATCGATAGTAAATAATTATTAATCAGGTGTGAAAAACATCTAATTCCATAAAATATATGCATACCAACTTCGCTAGGACAGTTTACATTTGATAATATATAATTGGTAAACCAGCTCATCAAATTGTGGTATATTACCTCTACCAGCAGTAAACAATATTAGTAGATAAACCCCATATATACATATATATCTTCTAATTGCCAGCTCATATTATATAATCAAAAGTTAGTCTTATTAATTTTGGATCAAATTCTTTAACTTTTTTTTATAAAAAAAAAGAGCAAAAAACAGATTTGAGAACAGACATAGGAGTTTGTCAAAGTCAACGATAGAAACGGTTACAAAATCATCCAATGATAGAAAGACACGCGGCAGAAGGAGCTGAAATTAAGTAGAATGATGTCATGATAATCTTGACCTTCTACCCAATAGAAACCATAATTAATACATCATCATCCGCTGGATGGAGTAAATGGATAAAAAAGACGGTGAAGTTTCCAACAATATATCCGACTCCGATCCACCTTTCTATAATATATATTGCTCTCTCTCTCTCTCTCGCTTTACATAATCTATATTCTATCCTCAATCATCTTCCTTCTTCTTCTTCTTCCTCGAGAGAGAGAACAGAATACAGGAAAAGAGCACACTTTTATTCAGCAAAGGCAAAAATGGCAGGAGAAAAGGGTTTCATTGGATCAATCGATCAGGGAACGACAAGCACCAGATTCATCATTTACGATCACGATGCTCGTGCCGTTGCATCTCATCAAGTCGAGTTCACTCAGTTCTATCCCGAAGCTGGGTAATCTCTCTCTCTCCTTCTGTTGACTTTTTATTTATTTTTTAAAATATATATCTTTTTATTATAGTTATGTCTTGTCTTATTGCACTCTGTTTCCCTATCTTTGAAGCTCGATCTGTCTGAAAGTTTATAGTGCATAATTACGTGTTTTTTTCTTCGGATTCTTGAACGGATCTGTAATATTTGTTTGTCTCTTTTCCTCATGTCCAAAATTCATGGAAATTTGATTTCGAATTCTGTGCTCCTCTGTATTTTGACATTGAAAATATTTTTTTGTGATATTTGGGAATGAAAGATGGGTGGAACACGATCCAATGGAGATACTGGAAAGTGTGAAAGTGTGCATCGCAAAGGCTCTTGACAAAGCCACAGCCGATGGACACAACGTCGACGGTGGCTTGAAGGCCATTGGGCTCACGGATCAGAGAGAGACCACCGTCGTCTGGAGCAAATCCACTGGTCTTCCTCTCCACAAGGCAATCGTGTGGATGGATGCTCGTACCAGTTCCATCTGCAGGTACATATTCACACTCTTTCTTCTTTCTCTGCTCTGTGTCTCTCTGTGTTAATGTACATAATAACACCAACTTATATAATTATTATAGCGTATGACCAAACTCAATTCTAAACCAATAAAAATCATCTTCATTATGTTACAATCGTGTGATTCTCATGAGAATTTTTTTGTTTTATAATGATCTTCACAGGAGACTAGAGAAGGAACTATCTGGAGGAAGATCTCATTTTGTGGAGTCTTGTGGCTTGCCGATAAGCACATACTTCTCCGCGATGAAGCTGCTTTGGCTGATGGAGAATGTGGATGCTGTCAAAGACGCAATCAAGAAAGGGGATGCCATCTTCGGCACAATCGACACTTGGCTGATCTGGAACATGACTGGCGGTGCCAATGGCGGGCTACATGTCACTGATGTCACCAATGCTTCTCGCACCATGCTCATGAACCTCAAAACCTTGAACTGGGACGAGGACACTATCAAGACTCTTGGCATTCCAGCTGAAATCTTGCCCAAGATTGTCAGCAACTCGGAGGTCATTGGAGAGATCTGCAAAGGCTGGCCCATTCCTGGTATCAAGATTGCTGGATGTCTTGGCGACCAACACGCTGCGATGCTGGGACAAGCTTGCAGAAAAGGTGAGGCTAAGAGCACTTACGGCACTGGCGCTTTCATTCTTCTCAACACGGGAGAAGTTCCCATCAAGTCAGAACATGGACTTCTCACCACGCTCTCCTACAAGCTCGGGCCTCAAGCACAGGCAAACTATGCCCTCGAGGGCTCGATTGCCATAGCCGGAGCTGCTGTTCAGTGGCTAAGAGACAGCCTTGGCATTATAAAGAGTGCCAGTGAAATTGAAGACTTGGCGGCTATGGTAGAATCAACCGGAGGAGTGTACTTTGTGCCAGCATTTAACGGTTTGTTTGCGCCTTGGTGGAGAGAAGACGCTCGTGGTGTCTGCATCGGGATCACAAGGTTCACAAACAAGTCTCACATAGCACGGGCTGTGCTGGAGAGCATGTGTTTCCAAGTGAAAGATGTGCTCGACTCTATGAACAAAGATGCTGGTGGAAAGGGCTCCCTAGATAACAACAAAGGGGAGTTCTTGCTTAGGGTTGATGGTGGCGCCACGGCCAACAACCTTCTTATGCAGATTCAGGTAATGATCTCTCGTATGAATCTTGATGATTTTTTTTTTATATATCTCGAACGTTATCTCATTGTCCCTCAAATAACATCGCAGGCTGATTTGATGGGAACTCCGGTGGTGAGGCCAGTGGACATTGAAACCACAGCATTAGGAGCAGCCTATGCAGCTGGACTGGCCGTTGGATTCTGGACGGAAGAAGACATATTCGAGTCAGGAGAGAAGTCAAAGAACTCCAAAGTTTTCAGACCGGCTATGGACGACGAAATCAGGAAGAAGAAAGTGGAGTCATGGTGCAAAGCGGTAGAGAGAACATTCGATCTTGCTGATCTCTCCATTTAAACTTTAATTATTTCCTTAAAACTATATGTCATTTCTTATTAAATTCTTATTTATCACTGTTAGGCTCTGTCCTTAAGTCACATTATGTTTCACGTCCGATGCATATGTTGGTTAATCAAAAGTCTTTGTTTGCCCGCAAAAAAATAAAAAATTCTTTGAATGGTTGATTAACAAATATGCTTCGAATCGTTTTATGTTGGAAGTAAGATTGCATCAGAGTAAGACATGAGAGATCTTGCAGTTGAACTCTTCAAAACCTTTTTGTGGGAAAACAACAAATGACAATTACATAGATAAGATCTGTCAATTTGAACTTGAATTATTCTCCTTAGACCCACATTGCCTCTCTCAGAGATTACTTCTTGTTTACCACATCTGGGCTCTATCTTTTAAACATATAAGAACATTGGAAAGACTTATAAACCAGAAACACCAAATGCTATGTGCAGGTGTTTTGAACTGAACGAACAAAAGCATCAACAAAGCAGAACCATCCTTGGCGCCAAGGAAAATCAAAGCATATAATAAACACAAAGATTCCAGCCAGAACCAAGGCTCCAATAGAAGGCCTCGGCATGGATGTTGGTTTCATCCTCTAGTTCTTTCAAAATGCTTGTCACATAGATTTAGGATATCTGGGATTTTGCAAGTGCATTATTGCTGTACTTAAATCTTTTCTCTTTTCTAAGAATTTTTACATTTCATTCTTCTTAGAAAATTTACAAGAACATTGGCTCCCTTTAAATCATTTATGATCTGATGTTTATCTATATGTAACAGTGTACTCATTTGGCAAATTGGGTCCATAGCTCAGTGGTAGAGCAATTGACTGCAGATCAATAGGTCACCGGTTCGAACCCGGTTGGGCCCTTTCTCCTGTTATTTACTTTTTAAGCTTCTCAAATTGTATAGCACATTTGTATACTTTTTTATTTAATAAATTAGATTAATATTTTTAGAGAGTAATATTCAAAATATTTTTTATCAGATCATTTGTTCGTATTTTAATAAGGTGTAATTAAACTTTATTTCTAATTATTTTTATCAAACTAATAACCTCGTTAATGTTTTTTTAGATTTGTCTAACTTAAATGCATTTATTTATTCTGTATGTTCACCTAGTAAAAACTAGTTGTAAAAATCTTTTTATTTATCAATGAATTTGACATTTTAACCCCAAAAGAAAATGGTAAAAGAGTCCAATGAAAGAAAAAAAAAACGAAGAAAAACGTGAAGTGCGATGATTTTATATTCGCTTTTTGCCTGCTCACGCAACCTAAAGGCCATTATTTTCTTCTACTTCTTTAAAATTCTTTTCAAATCGTTGACCATTCCTATTTCTTTGTTCTCCATTAATTAATAGGATGCATCTTTCGCATTATAATATCAATATAAAATGTCTGCGAAGAAGAAGTAAACTTAATCACAATGTTTAACAAAAAAAAAACTGCAACAAAACAAAACCCCTATATTGCTTTTATACTCGACATGATGTGCGAGTTTTATAGCTATTGTCTAAAGTTATTCAATCCATCACTTTTCAAAATTTGAATTTCCATAAATTTTTGTAGGAAAAGTTCTGATGCACTCCTCGTCAATGCATTTATTTCTTTGGGGAATTCAAAATTCGAAAAATATGAATTATGAATGTGATAATTTATCCTTTATTATGAAGTTACCTAGAAAAACTATAGCATTAACATTCTATGTCCTTATGTTTTCACCGTTTCTTTTATTACATATTCATTAACCACGTATAAACTATAATCTGCAATATAGCTACATTTGTGTAGATGGTGTGAGATATTAGTCTAGTGAGATGCTGTGGAAATATTAATTAATTTGCTTACCGAGTCAACAATGGACCGGATATTTTTCATTATCACACATTAATCTATATGATGTTCTCACTTCTCAGGTATTGAATCGGCAACAATTCTAATAACGTATGGTTAGCTTGGGGGTTGACTTTTAACATTATAAGCATATAGAAAAAAAAAGGTTTAAATGCGTGTTCGAATCATAAATATTACTAAGAGAACTATTTTAGCAACTAAAAGATTAATTATTTATAGTCAACTGATCAACTAAAAGTTGTAGACGTGCAAAGTCAAAGATATTAGAAACATTTATAATTACTAAATTTAATATGTTGGCAAAAATGTCAAAAAGAAAAACACAGAAACAAGAAGACGGACTTCTTTAAATAATTGGGTAGAAGGCAGACGAATGTCTCTTAGACAAAAACAAAACAGTCTTCTCTTCTCTTCTTCCAAAGGTTTCAACTTCATACATCATCTCCACCGTCATGAGCCACCACAACCACCACCAGCCGCCGAGCTATGCCGCCGACCCAAACACCATGTTCGTTCAAGCAGATCCCTCCAACTTCCGCAACATAGTCCAAAAACTCACCGGAGCACCACCGGAACTATCGGCCTCCGGCGTCTCCACGGCACAACAGAAGCTTCCTTTAACTCCAAAGAAAGCAGCATTCAAGCTCCACGAACGCCGTCAGTCGTCAAAAAAAATGGAGCTGAAGATCAACAACACCACCAACGACTCATTCAGCCATCTCCACCGAGGATTTCTCGTCTCTCCCGTTTCTCACCTCGACCCATTCTGGACGCGCGTGAGTCCACATTCAGCGCGTGAGGAACAGCACGCGCCGCCGGACAGCGAGGAGCAGAAAGCCATCGCCGAGAAAGGGTTCTACTTCCTTCCTAGTCCGAGAAGCGGCGCGGAGCCGGCACCGGAGCTTTTGCCTTTGTTTCCTCTCCGTTCTCCTAACGGCACAAGTCACCGGATTGAAGATGATTATGGCGACTGTTAATCAGAGATTCTTCTAATCGTAATTTTCAGTTTTTTTAGGCAATTAAATCGTAAGTTCGCTGTTGCTTTTTACTATTTTTGTTAGGGCTAATATAATCCGTTTTACTTTATAGTATTAACCTTCAAGACTTATGTCGCATCATTTCATATTATAATTAACCTTTTTGAATGCGCGTGTGCTCCACTTCCAGTAGAATATAAAATCCTATTCTATTTAAGCGTTTCATACGCGGCAACTACTTGCATATATTAAGTCAAGGAAGATATCATTTCACAAGTAGATGTTTAATCTTAATTTATTGAGGAATACGTGGGGTCCAAAAACACAAGCTAGTTTTGGAACTTAATAATCACATCTCCATTTTTCTTTCTTTACATAATCTAGTGGCATCTGTTATCAAACATCATGTAAGAGGAGGAGAGGTAATAGATAAGCTACATGTCGGGGGGGAGGAAAAGAAAAATAGGCTACATAGGGCTCACTTATAATAGATACAAAAAAGTGTTGACTTTTTTGGTTAAGGAAGAAAGTAAATAAGGTCAGTTCTTTGTGGCGATACTATAGGGTACTATACAGTGTGTAACAGTGCTCCGTTGAAATTTAATTTGTGTGTGTGTGTGTGTGTGTCATAAAGCTGCCAGCCGTTGGATTTAATGACAAAGCTGTGACGCAGAATGAAGCGGCGTCTATTTCCTCTGCAGATCCAACGGCTAAGATTAAGTGATCCTGGTAGAGATAGTAATGAAATGCATTTGTTTGAGATGGAAAAGAAAAGAAAAGAAAAGGTAGTAAGTATTAAATAGATGTTACTTGTAACAGAGGGTGTCTCTGCATCTCTCTTTAAAGTCAGTTGTCAGTCTATCTTCGAACTCTGCCCCTCAGGTGTAATCCAAATTTCAAACCTCTGCTCAAATTCTAGCCGTCCATTTGTCCAACCTATATCAAGTCCCCCTCCAAAGCCCATTTACACTGATGATTTGGTTTATTGGACCTACAATGAAAACAATTGTGGGCAGTCTTACTCAGCCCATTTAAGGTATTGAATTACCAACCAACCTCGGATCCTTTTGTAAGGTTTGTGTAGACATTTTGTTATTAGATGACGTTTCCTCCCGACCACCAATCGAATTGGGAGAACCAGACCACTCTTCTATGGAAAAACATGAACTCACATAGCAACCACTTCTCTCTTCTTTCGTATATGCTACAGACACTTACGAAGTATACCATTAAAACTTAACGTTCGAATTTTCTTTGCACAACAAAAAAAAGAAAGAAAAAAGGTTCGAATTTTCCTCTTTTTTTTTTTTTTATAAAACAGAAATTTAGTAGATGTCACACTATCAATGGATAAATACTATATCATGTAAGATTAATAGAATATTTAATTACATTCACATAACTAAACTTCTTTTCTTTTTTCACGGAAAGATTTACCCGACAAAACCGACCGAGTTTTGTTGGGGTTTAGGTCCAAACTCCAAAGATGGGAGCTTTTTCATTAGACCTCCAAGAAGCAACCAGCTTGCACGTGACCAACATGTGTTTCTATTTTTACCCATCGAAAGCTACTTAAATCACACATATACCCTACCGTGGCTTCACCGTAACCAGCCAAAGCCTTGCCGTTGCCGATCACGATCAGCTTTCCCGGCCTCACTGCCACGTACGCCACGTTGTACACGTCGGCAGGGATCTGACCTGCTTTCTGCCACGTGCCATCCCTCGTCACCATCACATCTCCACGCCAGCACGCGAACAGATCTCCGTTTTCTCCGGCCGCGCAGATCGGAGGGCTAACGTGATCGCCCGCGTCGAGGAACTCCTCCGTCAATGGACTCCACAGCCACGTGGACACGTCGAAGGATTCCGCGGATTTACTGAACTGCCCCTGTTCCTCCGTGGCGTATCCACCGATGACGTGGAATTTGCCAGCGTTGAATATCGCCTTGCACTCGTCTCGTTCCCGCGCCATATCCGGCAAAAACGTCCACTTGTCGTCTGCCACGTCATATACGATCGCTGACATCAGCGCTTGCTTCTCTTCATCGTGCCCGCCAGCGACCAACACCGTCCGATCTGAGTCGGAAGCGCATCCGAAGAACGATCTCCGGACACCTGGCATGGTCGCCCCCGCGCGCCATTTGGAGTTGAGAAAACTGAAGACGAAGACCGAAGCAGAGGCCTGCCATGTAACCGGGTCAAGCCCACCCAAGACAATAAGCTCCGACCCGACAGAAATCAGTCTACAGAACAGAGGCAGTCCGTTGGATTGACCCGGAATCGGAGGAAGCTCCGTCCAGAGACCCGACCCGGATTCGAGAACAGCGACCCGGTATTCGGGCGTTGCGAAATTCTTTCCGGGTCCGGGTTCTCTGTCAGCGTCGACACGAGCCTGCGACAGGATAAGAAGCTCTTGGCTATGTCCTGAAGCTTTTCGTTGCTCGAAAAACTCAGAGAGGGACACTTCACGGTTCCAGCCTCTGCAAACGGAGGCGATAACAGGGAACTGTTTGTAGGAGGCGCGTAGGAGACACTCTCGAGCAACGTCGTCGGGAAGATTAGGGATGAGTTCCATCGCGAAAGTATCAAAGATTGAAGCTTTTTTGTTTTCTTAACTTTTGGAGAAGAAAGATAGAAGCTTTAAAAAGAGTGAGAGATGTAACAGTTTCAGTGAGGAGAAAGAAGGGAAGTGGATAGAGAGAAGGTTGAGAAGATGATGAAGGGGGAAGAGGAGAGTGTGTCGCTTTATAGATATTTGATGATAAGTGCTTCTAGAAACTCGTTGATTCATTCATATCCCTCCTTACGGGCTAAACAAATAATTCGGGGATTTTTGTCTTTCAGACCAAAAAAATAATGTATTGTAAGCTTATTCTATATTTTTATTTTTGAATGAAATCAAGATAACGGCTTCTCAGTGAGTATGGCCATACGGTTAAAGGTGGAGACTTTTAATCAACTGGGACAAGTTGAAGGATGTGATATTTCAAGTTTTATTTTATATGTATTTTTTTTCATTTTGGTGGTATTCTAATTATCAAGTTTAGTAATCCAGCCACAGAGTTAAAATTCCAATTAAAAACGAAAATATATCCAGAAAGACGATGGATACATGAATGGGTAAATAATGTTCGGACTAGTACTGAATCTACATAGAGATATTGGACGTTGTTCTGGAAAATAAAAAATAAAAAAAATCTCTGTTGTATGTAAATGCTATACAAGACCGCAAGTACACACTTAATAATGCGCAAGTGTAACAAACAAGACTAGATAAATTTGTCGTAAAGGAAAAAATAAAGCTTAACACTTACACATTAAAGACTGTACTTTCTGTATGTACCTTATGAATCTAGATTTTAGATCACACCCTTTTTTCTCGTATTAAAATATTAGCCAGATCACACCCTTTTGCTTTGTAAAAGATCGATTTATTAATTATAAACAATAAGACTTCGTTAAAAAACAAAACTTCGATGATTTATGTATATACTACCATGCGATGGCATAAGTAATGATATCTGTATACAAAAATTTACACGATACTAATGAATCTTACGTTGGATCAAAGACATGACACATCTATCATAAATGGAGGGTTAAGAATCTAAGATGTAGACCCCCTATGCTTTAAAAACAATGGAGGCGAAAGAAATACTACAAATTAAAGAAATGTGATGGCAAAAGGGAAAAATCATTCTTACACAACAAAAAATTAACGCAATACTACAAAACAAAACAGAATCATATACATGTGGAACATATAGTCCAAGCACATAATAACGTCTAAAAAATAATATTTATAGAAGATATAAAATAAACAGAGTTTATACAATTCCAGCTCAAAAACAATGGTTGGGTCTTTCCTCCTAAATTTCCTTCTAGATTATCTTTCTTCTATCCCTTCTAGAAATTTTATATTGGCTTTATCCGGCTTGTTGTCTGTACTTGTGTGTCACATCTTCGGTAGCCCACAAACAATTTGATTACTGTTTTAGTATTAATTAAATATGCTGTTATACTTATACTCGACATATTTAAAACTATTACACTGATGAACAAAGATGAACGATTTATCCTTTATTAAATGTGGTTACGACCTATGATAGGCAAATAGATCTTCGTCGTGTTTTTTTTCTTTTCTTTTTGGAAGGACCTTTAGTAAGTCGATTAACGCGTGTGACATTACGAAGCGAAAGTTTATCTCCTTCACTACACAGAAGCGTTCGATGAAAAAATTGTACTAATACCACTATTTTAAGAAATCTAACCAAATCATTAATGGTTAGTGTGTAATTGATTTAATCTGTAACGTATACACATATATATATATATACAAAATCGTTCTAGCTGTACATAATTGAATAATACAGTATTTGGGGTAGCAGCATGCTCCATGCAGTTTGGACTCGTTCTAGTGTCCACCACATGTTAAAGTTGAAAACATATTTAACGTATAGATTTGGATAATTTTAAAATAATATGATGACTATAGCACCCGTTTATATGTATTTGCATATATATGATTGAACTTTATTTTTGGGTATATTTAACAGATCGAAGGCACACATATAGATCTATATATTTCGCATAGTTAAATTTTTAAAAATACAATTTTATCTTTTTAAAATACAATTGATTTTTGGTATGAGCTAAGGTGTATGGCGTTCTTTATGTACAAAGTATTAAATTGCGTCTGTTGAGTCTAAGACTATACGTTGTCTAAGCTATCTGTTTTTCAGATAACATCCAACGGTGTAATAACTGAGATAACGATTGTGAACAAAAATCTAAGAGTCCAAAGAGTTAGCCGCATGACAATAAATTACATTTAAACTGCGACGTGAAGGAAACGGGAGACAGAGGAACTAGAGCCTTAAGGAAGGAAGCAAAACGACAGGGCGTTGGGCTGACTAAAAAGGATGGATAAAGCTTTCATGGAGCAAATAAAAACGGCACGGCGTCCGAGTGACTAGAATGGTTGACGAGGACAAAACGACACGTCGTCGACATCCTTAAAGAGAAGAGTCGTGATTCGTTGGGTGGCTCTTTGATTAATCAAAACAATAAAACGACGGAAATAATCCGTTTCTTCGCAGATAGGAATAGAGTACTACTGCATTGATGCGAGTCATGGGACCCACATATTGAATGTTCTTGTCGAAATTTCAAAACTCAAATACTTTTTTCTTTGGTCGCATTCAATAATTCATATTTTTAGAAAAGTATTTTCGTCACAAGAAAATTCGCAAAGCCGTTGATTAAAAGCCAAAAGAATATTAACCGGAAATAATTTGCCAAATCGTTTAGATTTTTTTTATAGATGAATGAGAGCGATAGGGGATGCATTAATTTGACTCGTTATCAATGACTTTAGATTATACGCATTATTATTTTTTTACAAATTGACGTAATACAACTAGTGTATCATTGTGTACAACATGTTACGAAGACATGATTTGCTTAAACATACAGTATTTTACAGCGCCGAAAATGAAATGGAACTGGATATTTATGCTGTCGACATCAAATAACAAAGCTCGTAGAGGATAAGATCTCATTAATGTCCTAAGGTATTTTACGTCCTTTTTTTTTTTTTTTTATCCAATATGAATTATGATGGTTATCCAGTAGCTGACGTGGCTTTTATATCTTCTACTGCCGGTAATTGCATCTCTTTTTTAAAGTGCGCGGAGCAATAATTTATTTTCATCCTCATCACCATGCATACGCTTTATTTTCAAAAGTCAGTTTCGTCGAGGGTGAAAAAGAGCAGGCCAAGTCTAGCTGACTTTCGTATATTGCTTGTTAACATCTAATTAACGCCATTACAGTTTGTTTATGTCACTTTTAGGGGAAAAAGTTTGACAATACGATTAATTAAATGGTGGTAAAGGAAGAAATTAAGGTGAATCAACAGATTTTAGCTGATAGAAAATACATTTATTATATTATTAGCGTCGGACAAACGGACGAACGACAACACGACGGTCAAACGAACATGCCTAAAGTCAAGCGAGAAAAGCGGACACAGAACGTGCCAAAGCCATTGTATGTTTTTTTCTATAAGCATAATTATGCTTACAACCACGTGCCTGGGTCATGACTCGTGACGACTGACTATATATGGTTTACTATTAGTGGTACGTAACTTTTAAGGAAAAGACCCCTGAAATTTCGGGATCGACATTCAAAAGTCTAAGACAGTTTGCGGCTAAAGAAGGGAACGTTTAAAGCAAATATACAGATATTGACATGTTTTGACTCGGTGGTATTGATTTTGGGAAAACATATGCAGCTATGCTTGATCTTTAGATCATTTTTCACTTGTATTCGAGTTATGATTTGTGTCATTTAATCATTTACATGATCGATGTCTCCACCATTTCCTTTTCTATTGCATATCTACATTAGCTGATTTATATATATACTTTGTTAAAGTCATCTACACTCCCACCTCAATTTCAGTGAGATCCAACAAGTTACAAGCCAAAAAGAATATCAGTTCTTTTTTTTATGTAAAACAAACCAAGACTAAAAGGACAAAACGGTAAGAAACGTGAACAGCAGAGTCAAAGCACAAAAAGGGTAAAAAGCGTGAACGGCAGGATTCGAACCTGCGCGGGCAAAGCCCACATGATTTCTAGTCATGCCCGATAACCACTCCGGCACGTCCACTTTGTTATTGGATCTCACTTGTTACATTAACTACTACAACCTCTCTGATTTGACTACCGTCCTCCGTATTAACTTTAATCCAAATTGATAAAAATATTATTAGATCTAAATTTTTTGTTGTAAATACTCAGAAGAGCTTTCATGTTCCAACATCTTTGGTGGTAACAACAATGCATGGGGTTTAGCCAAATCTGTCCTACACTCCTACTTGTTGCATTGATCAGATGGGTTTGTCTCGGTCAAGTATGAACAAGATCGCACCCATGTCAAAGTTAGTGTGGAATCGTTGCTGCGAGATAATATACAGTGACCTTGGCTTCCCAGCTTATCGAAAGAGGGGTCATGAAAAAATATGGTCCCAAAGTAGATGCAGAGCTTTATCGTCGTAATTAGTTGCTAAAGACGATCAAAATCCTTAAGAATATTATGAAGTCCAAAAGAAGCAGGGAAAAGCAGTTGATTCACTACTTTGTAAACGTCATCTACATTAATCCCACCTCTGTTTGAGTATCAGCTCTGGTTTTATTATGTAGAAACGACAAGTGAAAGACAAAAATAAAAAAACGGTATAAAACGTGAACGGCAGGATTCGAACCTGCGCGGGCAAAGCCCACATGATTTCTAGTCATGCCCGATAACCACTCCGGCACGTCCACTTTTGTTGAAGGGCGTCATTTTATAACTTTATTTTATAATATTTATCAGTATACTATATATCTGGTTCGAGTATCGGCGTCCGTATAACGACGTCGACGGTGTCAAATTGACACAGTTCTCTTCTCTCGATCAGGTAGGAAGAAAAAGCACGTTGCGTTAAGGTTCTTCGCTTTCTGCTTTAGTCAATAATAGTCTTCTCCTGTATATGATAGATTTAGCTTTGAGGGTTTTGTAGAAGTTCGCCATGTGTCTCTGCTCAATGCAATTCAATGGCCTTTTTTTTTTTTGGTATTCATTTTTGAATTCTCGTGTTACTCTTAATTCGTGCTGAAATTGAGTTTTAATTGACACCTGAAAACGAATCTAGTTGCTTTTGGCGATTTTCTTTTTAATTTTGTTTGGAAGAACATGCGTTATTGTTTCCTTGAAATGGAAAAGGTTGTAGCTTTCCTTTGTATTGAGATTTGATTTATTTTGCAGGCTTGTCTCTGGTTTTGCGTTTTGCTAGATGCAAATAGCGATATCTGCCCAGGGTTCCAAGTAACTACATTGCGTAGGTTTTAAGATAGTATCTCCTCGTAGGGAAGGGAACATAGAGAAGAAGTGTCTTGTCTTGTCTAGCTTCTCTGTAGTGTCAAGGACAAGATGTCTCAGAAGCGTAATCTTCCTTCTTGGATGAGTTCAAGGGATCCTGAGAGTAACAGTAAGAAGCCCAAGGATGAAGATGATAAGCAGATAAACCCAAGCAAAGAGCAGAAGCTTAGAAATGCACTTTCCAACAGTTCTCAACACGGGGAAACGTTACCACCTGAGCCAAGCTCAAATACCACGGAATTCTCTAAGCTTATGGTCTGTGAACTGTGTAAATTTCTAGCTGTCATAGTTAGTCTATATGCTTTTGTGCTTGAAATAAAGATATAAACTGTGCAGGAAGGAGTTGTTTTTGTGCTGTCGGGCTTTGTTAATCCTGAGAGGAGTACACTAAGGTCACAGGCTTTGGCAATGGGAGCCACATATCAACCTGACTGGAACTCTGACTCTACGTTGTTGATCTCTGCTTTTCCTAACACTCCAAAGTTCCGTCAAGTTGAAACCAACTGTGGAACAATTGTCTCAAAGGTTACCACTTTGACTTTCCTAAGTGATCTAGTGCGGAATTGCGTTCCTACTTTGCGCTGATGTTTTAACTGTCTTCAGGAATGGATAACTGAGTGTTATATGCAGAAGAAGTTGGTGGATATTGAGAAATACCTTATGCATGCTGGAAAGCCATGGAGGAAAAACATTGTTCCCCAAGATATTACTACTACTCGAGGTAAAACAAAAAAAGTTTTTTTTTTTTTTTCTCATTGCCCTGGTTCAGTTCGATGTTCAGCTGACCTTGTGAAACTTAACTGATTGTATTCCAGAAAAGAAAAAGCAGTTGTCTATAAAATCAGAGAGTCAAGTAGAGAAAAAACCAGAAACAAGGGGAATGCCATCTGCTTCATCCAAGGTCTGTCTAACTCTACAACTGATGGGTTTGGTTATATAAAAGGAACCGTATTTTGCTCCAATCAATGGTTTTTGACTGTTTATTTCCGTATTCACAGAATGGACCAACTTGCAATACTGTGAAAGAGCCATTTTCTGTTTCCGAGGTGAAGAAATGGGCAAGGGATGACCTAACTGAAACCATCTCATGGCTAGAGAGTCAGGAGGAGAAAGTAAGGCGCGTTATTTATGCTCTTATTCCAAAATACTTGTTTCTTTGTTTCTGATGCCTAACCATTGTAACAGCCAGCACCAGGCGAGATCAAGCGAATAGCTGCAGAAGGAGTCTTGACTTGTTTACAGGACGCCATAGATTCTCTTGAGCAGAAGCAGGTTAGTCTGTTTGAACAATAATAGCTGCTTTATCAATGGCCCCTTGGGTACAACTCTAGAGCTGTTATGAATTTTTTCCTCTTTGGCATTTGTTCAACTTTGAGAAGATGGTTTGTTGAATCAAAGCGTCTGAACTGATCCTCGAATGGTCTTACTTTAGGACATTGGATCAGTTGCGGAGCTGTGGAGCTTTGTCCCCCGCGTAGTGAAGGAGCTTGGAAAGATGGAATCTTCTTCTAAAACAGAAAACTCCACAGCTGAGCTTTGCAAACAAGCAAAGTCGTGGAAAAAGATTTACGAGGCTGAGCTAGCAAAACGGGGCGAAGAAGAACCATCGGGAACAAAAAGCAGAGACACCTCTCGGGTTGCTTCTGGATACGACAGTGACGAGACCGTTGAAATGACTGAAGAAGAGATCGAACTTGCTTACAGAAATGTTTCTGTAGACTGATCATAAAGCACAGGACGTTTGCTTATTCGGTTTGTTCGGTTCGAATAGAATGTTGTCGGTAACTGCAAAACTGAAATTGACCTGGCCTGCTCGGTTCGAGAAGATTTATGAGTAATTAATATTTGTATGAACTGGTTTGGATGCGGTTTAGTTTTTAGTCTTTACATTTTGAATCGATTGGGTTCGGATTATAAATTGATCGGTTTATACAATTTTTTCTCCGGTCAATTAGGTTCAGATCTATCTGCTGAATATTGGTAACCAGTTTGGTTGAATATCTCAAACTTCTCAACCGGTAAAATACAGCTTAATCTGTGCCAATCGGAGGAGACGAATGTAAACCGGAAACGCGTACCGATTTGGTTAGGAGGATAGATGAAGATTGAAGACGGACCCTAATTTATACCCTTTTTGGTGCTTTTTGTCTTCTCAGTTGTGTCTTCGTTGTTCCGCAGTAGGGTTGAAGCGGATAGTACGCCACCTCTCTCTCTCTCGCGAAGAAAATATCTCGTCTACTTCCTTCTTCTTCTTCGTCTTCGCGAGCTCTCTCAGTAGCGCAGGAAAATGGGGGCTTCGCTTCCTGCTAAAGAGGCCAATCTCTTCAAGCTCATCGTCGTATGTTCTGATTCTCTCTGTTTGTCTCACAGTTTTGCCTTTTTTACGGTGTATGCGATGTGATGTCTCTAGCTAGCAAAATTTGGAGTAGACGAGTTTTTTTTCCCCTGCTTTGTTAAACCCTAAATTAAGTTAAACCACCAATGTGTTGGGTCAATAAAAATTCGTCGACATTGACAAGTAAAGTGTGTGGAGATTTGGTGCCTACTATGTAAAATTTGATTTATCAAAAGTTCTTAGTTTCGATTACGGTGACTGTAGACTATTGCTAAGACTCGTTGATCGCTTCTGGGCTCGCCCAGTATATTTGACACAGACTGAGATGGGGACCTGGTAGATTTTTGAGCTTAGGGGTTCTTAATTAACTTTGAAGAACTCGAAAACCAAGCTTCTTTAGGGACATATATCTATAGCTTCTACTCTTTTTCTACTTTCACATGGTTTCTCTACGCTATATGCATCATTCATTGTTTATATGATTATGCCCTGTTCTTTCCACACTTGTTCGGCAAACTGGTTAATACTAACTCTGTCTTTCTCATCTTCCTAAACTCTACTTTAGCATTGGGCAGTTTAGATTTTTTATTTTGTTTTATGTACTTTTCCCAAGTGTTTTAGTATATATTTATCAAGTAAACTTACTCTGGTTGATCTTATAACGCAGAAATCTTATGAGACTAAGCAGTACAAGAAAGGACTGAAGGCAGCTGATGCCATATTAAAAAAGTTTCCTTCTCATGGGGGTGAGTTTTCTTTTATCATAACTCCAAAACCCTCTTTCTGTTGTTTTGTGATTTTACGTTAAAATCTCATTGCTGTCTCAATTTACAACTCTATGGAGTAAACTACATCAAATTGAGATCAGACGACTTGTATCTGGTCTAATAGGCGCTTGCGTGTCCTGACCGTAGATTAAGAATTAACCATCATTACGAATTTCATGTCATTTTCTTTGTACCTTAATGAGGCAAAAAGCAAATAAACTGATTTCTTAGTGTAGGGATGTACTGCATGATCATATAATAAAACAAAGGAGATGATTTGTAGTGTTTGTTTTTTTAGTTGGGATCTGTTCTGTTTTGCATTAAACGCAATTCTTGCTTCTGCTGATTGCTTCTTTCTTGACTGCATTATTTGTCATTTCTTCTACTTGTGCTTCTCCTTCTTTTTTAAGACTTGTTTCTTTTATTCTTTGTGTTTTTCAGAGACTTTATCGATGAAAGGATTGACTCTAAACTGTATGGACCGCAAAACTGAAGCATATGAGCTTGTTCGGCTGGGAGTGAAGGTTTGATTATGCTCTTCGATAATCATAACATCAATCCTTAGTTTCCGGGCATGGTGTGATGTTTCAGGGTAATATAGGACTTATACTTTATTTTTCCGTGCAGAATGACCTCAAAAGTCATGTTTGCTGGCATGTGCTTGGTCTCTTGTACCGGTCAGACAGAGAGTATAGAGAGGCCATCAAATGCTACCGAAATGCTCTTAGAATAGATCCTGATAACCTGGAAATACTCAGAGACCTCTCACTATTGCAGGTAATTATGGCGATAATGGATTGAGGAGAATTTATTAGATGGCAATTCGTACTTATATCATTATCCCTTTGTGTAATCTCGTTTAGTGTTAATCTCTCTGTTGATGCTTTCAACAATTTATCTTATTGTATACTTTCTTATTCCTAGGCACAAATGCGGGACTTATCTGGTTTTGTGGAGACCAGGCAGCAGCTTTTGACTTTAAAGCCTAATCATCGAATGAACTGGATTGGCTTTGCAGTCTCCCAGCATTTAAACGCAAAGTATGTTATGGTCCTTTGAACCCTCGTTACTTTACTCATTTGGATGAAATGCTAGCTTCTTCTTCTTTCGACTATTCGCTAGCTGGTTAATGCGTTGGTGTATTTATATGATTTGCAATTGTAGACTTGGACAATATAGGGAGTAAATAGTTACCTTTGTTGGGATGTATCTTACATCATACTTTTAGAAAATAATGAACCAATGAACAAAATTCAGTAAATTCTATGCCTTTCCAATCAGCTAAAGGGTTTTTTTTTTGTTTTTTTTCTTTCAACAAGAGCTCACCTTGACCTCTAAACATTTTTTTTTTAAACCAGTGCTTCTAAAGCTGTTGAAATTTTGGAAGCGTTTGAGGGAACCCTAGAGGATGATTATCCTCCTGAGAACGAGTTATGCGAACACACCGAAATGATTCTATACAAGGTATCAATCAAAAATTATACAAGTATTTCGACTCTTATCTTCCTAGCCTTTTTTCCCCTTAAAAGCCATGCGTGCCACTAACGGATCCATGTAGCTTCTGGTATTCATGTGGCATTAGCACAGTCTTGATATCTGTACCTTCAGGAAATCTCAACTGGATTTTTTTTTTTCTTTTTCTTCCAGGTTTCCTTGCTAGAGGAGAGCGGTGCTTTTGACAAAGCTCTTGAGGAGTTGCACAAAAAAGAGCCCAAAATAGTAATTTTTTGAAGCTGATTGTAAAATATATTTGTATCATAGGATACACGCATATAGTAGATTTAACAATCCTCGTGTGGTTATTTGTAGGTTGATAAGTTGTCTTACAAAGAACAAGAGGTATCTCTCTTGGCGAAGCTTGGTCGTCTAGAAGAAGCCAAGAAACTCTACAGGGTGTTGCTTTCCATGAACCCCGACAATTATAGGTTCTTTTTCCTTTTCACTTCCAAGTCATTCCAGAACTACTAGTTTCGTATTTTTCGTTGTTTCTCTATTGTCACGTCTGTTTGCTCCGCTTCATTACTTTTTGCTTAAAAGTTGGCGATCTTTTCCTATGACACTCTCAAAGGCTTCTATATATTTTTGAGTACTGTCAATTCTTGTTAACAAGTAAATACATTCCTGTACCTTTTTCAGATATTATGAAGGCCTCCAAAAATGTCTTGAATTGTATTCAGAAAGTGGTCAGTACTCGTCTGACCAGATTGAGAAGTTAA
Organism: Iljinskaea planisiliqua; assembly: GCA_900108845.1. Taxonomy (NCBI): domain Eukaryota; kingdom Viridiplantae; phylum Streptophyta; class Magnoliopsida; order Brassicales; family Brassicaceae; genus Iljinskaea; species Iljinskaea planisiliqua. The sequence goes on from FNXX01000009.1 coordinate 8,642,184, forward strand.
ATGCCTTGTACCAGTCTCTAAGCGAGCAGTACACTCGGTCATCTGCTGTTAAGGTGAGATAAGGCGGACCACTGCCTGTAGTGGAATACATTTATAATATCCTTTACCGGTTACCCATTTTGTCCTCTCTGATAGTTTTTGGGTGCTGATTAGTGAAATTCAAGGACTGGTACTAAGTTTTTTTCTCGTTCCCCATTTCCAGAGGATACCATTGGATTTTCTGCAAGATGAAAGTTTTAAGGAGGCTGTAGCAAAATACATTAAACCTTTGTTGACAAAGGTATCTTTTCTTGCCCTTGGCTCTCTTTGTTTACGCAATGCTCTAAAGAATAAGTTTCTTATATATTATGATGGTTGTCTCAGGGTGTTCCTTCATTATTTTCGGATCTGTCTTCTCTATATGATCACCCTCGCAAGGTTAGTTTTTCTGCTTTGTCCTTGAGCATGCTGTCGCAAATTTCATTGTATCTGGCTTCACTTTATTTTACTGTTTTTTATATGTATTTTGTTATCTAGCCTGATATATTGGAGCAACTAGTTGTTGAGATGGAACATTCGATTAGAACTACTGGAAGTTACCCAGGAAGGTATATAACTGAATTTATTAGTGAAGTATTCACTGGATTAACACTGAAATGTTATCAAAATTAGTGATTTGATCAATCATTTGTTGTTATTAATTCTTAATTGATGCAGTGATGTGAAAGAGCCCCCGTCAACTCTATTGTGGACATTGTTTTTCTTGGCTCAGGTTCACTTTTGCTATCTATCTTAAGTTCTCTCTGTAATTAATAGCTTTTAGGTTGTATCTTATCATGACACTCACTTTTGATAATGCAGCATTATGACAAGCGTGGTCAATATGATGTTGCTCTTGGTAAAATTGACGAGGCCATTGCTCATACGCCAACAGTGATTGATCTGTACTCCGTTAAGGTATCGTTGTTTATCGTCGCCAAAAGTTAAAAGATTTTGATCCATCAGTTGTTGGTATATGCCTCTGTTGCTGTTTGCACTATGTATGGAGACACGTTGTGAAAATTTTATTGACAGGGGGTTTGAACTTGTCTAGTTACAGCGATTGTGTTAACAGAACTTGCATGAGTTGGGCACACCGTGCATCAGGTTATCTTTTTGTTTGAGGATTCTTGTTTCTTCTTAACGGCTGTACTGGTTTCTCTCAACAGAGCCGAATAATGAAGCATGCAGGAGACTTGACTGCCGCTGCCGCACTAGCCGATGAAGCTAGATGCATGGACTTAGCAGATCGATATATAAACAGTGAATGTGTTAAGCGTATGCTGCAAGCAGATCAGGTTTTATCTCGGTTTTGTTCATATTAGATTGTTTTGGTAGATGTCCTAGAGGTCAGGCCTTAACACTAGTTCTTCGTTATATGAATTTTTCTTGTGAAGGTGAGCTTGGCTGAGAAAACTGCTGTTTTATTTACAAAAGAGGGGGATCAGCTCAACAATCTTCATGACATGCAGTGCATGTGGTACGGCTCTATAGAGGACCGAGTAGTTTTGCTGATGTAAAATTGACATTTTAGAAGTCTTTCTAATGGCTGTCTTTTGATCTCATTTCGTAAAAAGGTATGATCTTGCATCTGGAGATAGCTACTTCCGTCAGGGTGATCTTGGACGTGCCCTTAAGAAGTTCTTGGCTGTGGAGAAGCACTATTCTGACATTTCTGAAGACCAATTTGATTTCCACTCGTACTGTTTAAGAAAGATGACTTTGCGTTCATATGTTGACATGCTTAAGTTCCAGGACCGATTGCACTCATTCCCATATTTCCACAAAGCAGCAATTAGAGCTATCAGGTAACCTCTTGGTTGCAGAAATGTAATCCAACTATAGTATCTACTGTATGAGTGCATGATAGATCCATTAAACTGTGGTCATTTGCCTCTCGGCTCGATATTCAGGTGCTACCTGAAATTGCATGATTCTCCCAAATCAACTGCTGAAGAAGATGAAATGTCCAAGTTGGCTCCTGCTCAGAAGAAGAAAATCAAGAAGCAGAAAAAGGCAGAAGCCCGAGCAAAGAAAGTAAGTATTTTCAGTGTTTTGTTGAGTAAATTGACACTTAGATGGCTTAAGAGTGGTCTTCTTCGTTTCAGGAAGCTGAGGGTAAGAGTGAAGAATCAACTGCCACTGGTGTCACTAAGTCTGGCAAACGAAATGTGAAACCTGTAGATCCAGATCCTCATGGGCAAAAGTTAATTCAGGTTGTTGTTTGCTTCATTCGTGAGATGTATTGTGGTCTCCGCCATAAGTCTTTATTATGATTTTTAACTTTATCAGACGCTTACTGGAAAACTAAATCTGTACAGGTGGAAGAGCCAATGGCAGAGGCTTCAAAGTACTTGAGACTTCTCCAGAAGCATTCTCCTAATTCTCTGGAGACTCATCTACTTTCTTTTGAGGTTAATATGAGAAAACAAAAGTTTCTGCTTGCATTCCAGGTAACTATTTTCTCGTCTGGTGGTCATATTCAAGCTCATATTTCTATAATATCCTCTGTGCAAGTAATCTAAGGGCTTAGCCGTCTCATTTTTCATTTTTCAGGCTGTCAAGCAATTGCTTAAATTGGACGCGGAGAACCCTGATTCACATCGTTCCCTGGTATGAAATCTTTGCTACTCGTGTTTTCTAAAGAAGGCTTAATCATGAAAAGGAGAGAAGGCATAATAATGTTTTCCCTTCGGGTGTTATGTAGCTAGTCATGTTTTCATTTTGGTTTATGCTTTTGAACTTGGATGGCAGGTTAAATTCTTTCTCAAGACAGGATCGACAAGTGCGCCAACGACTGAAGCTGAGAAACTTCGTTGGAGTGTCTTAGAGGCTGAGCGCCCATCAATCAGGTGACTACTCAAACTATTTTCCATTCTTACTGTTGATAATGTATATCAGTTGTGAGATAAATTTGCCATTCGTTTGTGTTGTAGTCAATTGCAGAATAAATCACTAGTGGAGGCAAACAAAGAGTTTCTTGGTAGACACGAAGGTGCGTAACAAAATTGATTACATGGTACACGTCTAGTTGACAGTGTCTGATAATAAAAAAAAAAATGGTCTGCATTCAATTCCGCAGATTCTTTGGTGCACAGAGCTGCATACGCAGAAATGTTGTACCTTTTAGATCCAAGCAAGAAAACCGAGGCTATCAAAATAATTGAAGACTCAACCAACAAAGTGGTTCAAACGTAATGCTTTTTCAAACATATTACCTTATGGTTCCTTGCTCTCTCTGTTATCTGTTTTGTTCGTATGTTTAACATCGTTATCCATGTGCAGAAATGAAACTCTAGGCCTAGCAAGAGAATGGAAACTCAAAGACTGTATAGCAGTTCATAAGCTTCTAGACACAGCTCTCCTTGACTCAGAAGCTGCCTCCAGTAAGCATTAAATATTTTCACTGTTATGTTTCCCTACAGTATTACTGATGTGACTCTGTCTGCGGCTGCATTTTGTTTATTGCGTTTGGTTGGTCTTACGAACCAAGCACACTTCCATGATATTAAGGTCTTTAGGGTTTAGAAGTATTAAGCCGGGTTTTGGATACAAATGCAGGATGGAAATCACGCTGCGCCGAGTATTTTCCCTGTTCTACTTACTTTGAAGGCAAGCGCAGCTCTTTGATGCCTGATTCAGTGTACAACTCGTCTCGCAAGAGCAATGAGAATGGCGACACAGCAAACCATCCAATGGGTCAGACTGAATTGAGCGATGGACAAGTCGAAGCATTCAAGAGCCTCTCGGTCTCAACCTGAAGAAGCTCTTTTTTTATCAATAAGAGGCAAATCTACCCAGGAGAAAAAATTTACAAAGACAGGCGATCATCCGTTGTTGCAGCCCTGGATCAAACTTGAGATTTAATGAATCTTTCGCAGAGGTGTGGATCAAAAGATGTTTGGAGTTGTAACATGCCAAATGTGTATAATTGTTTTTTCTATATAAGGCTGGGTTTCAAGTTTGATGAACAATGGCACAGAGAAAGAAAGGGTCGTAGTCTCTTTTCGTTTTTGTTTCTCTCTCGACACTTTACGAGGATGTTTCGAGCTTTTTTGATGTTGTACCCTTTAACTTTGTTTTTTTTTTCCCCCGTTCTTCCACATTATTTATTTTCCCCATTACTACATTATCTCTCTCTTTAAGCGAAGACCATCTGTAGAAAGTTTTGATTTGATGAGCCTTTCCATTGCGTGTGTTGCATCTTTGTCGTAAATATTGTTTGCGTACTCTCAAATGCTTACACATAACACCGTTACTTGGAATTTATTGATTTGGAAAGTTACAGCTCTTAAACAAACAAAATGAATAAACAATCTCAACTATACAAGTCTGAAGACTATACACAACACAAACTCTATGGACTCAAATGGCTTGAAAATCGTCATCTCTCACTCTCTGTTCCCATGTGGGACTAGCAAGGTCTCAGCTTTTGTCTATGAGGAAGTAGTGCTGCTTTCTCCGACCTCATTTTTACAGAGGGGGCAAGTCGCGTTGATCTTAAGCCATTTGTCTACACAGTCTACATGAAAGACATGTAAGCATGGCAGCTCTCTAACTTCTTCGTCGTCCCCATATCTGGCCAAGCAGATGCAACAGCTCTGCAAAACCAATGACATCCAAGAAAATGCAGACAATACTTAGGCACATTGTACTTTCCTACACTATTTTATCAACCCACTGATTTGAATGAATACATGGCTGAATTAAAGAGATCTGAGTATTAAGTTACTTACGGCATCTTCGCCTGATATTAGACGTTTCTTCTCAGACCCCAAAAGAAGAAATCCTCCTTCACCTTCCTCTGAAAATTCCAAATCATTTCTGCTTTTTAATTTGAATTTGAAAACAGGCAGTGCGTTGATGGCCTCGGCAGTGGCTCCTCTAGTTTGTGAGAAGTTTTCCCGAAACCCGAGAACAGAGATTAAGCAAGGCAAACAACAACAGATGGTTGCGCATAGTATGAACGGCATTGCGTATCCAATGCAACTGAAAGTAAGGAACGCTATACATAACCTGCAAGTACCAACCAAACAAAAAACATGAGTGTTCCAGTTTCAGTTCTCCATTGGGACATAAGAGTGGATGAAGCCGAGGACGCCCACCTGTATAGTTTAGGAGAATCAGAAGGAGACGAGTGACCTCCAAATATCCACACATTCCCCACAACAAACCACACCGCAAAGAAACAGTCAATCGCCATCTTGAAATGGTCCACCAGCCCATTTAATCTGCAGCAAGTCATCATAAAAATATCAGTTTAGATTTCATCACCAACCAAACTAACTAATTTTGGTGGCCAAAAATGAAAAAAACAATTCCTTCTACCTTGTTCTTAAGCTATCCCCAGCTTGATTGTTCCTAGTTGCTGCTGTCATGTCGGTGCTGTTTTCTTCGTCTGGCACTTGAGCCACTGAGACGGGTGTATATGGTGTAGACTCTGAAGGGTTATTATTGCCTTGAGTGGCAGTACCACGTTGTGGAGAATCTTGCCCTGTACCTCGGTTATAAGTGCGAAAACGCCAATAGAGTATAGGAAGAGTGGCTACACAGCCAGACGTATAACCAACAACCCACGTAAACAACGGAGCCTCTGGATGTTCATCCTTAGCCAGAACCATAACTACTATGGCGGCAACAATCTGAGCCACAGTGACAACTAACTCGACTGAAATCCAAAGGCCAGAATTCAAAGGACTCCTACTACTGCTACGGCGACCATTGCCATCGTCTCCTCTTCTAGAAGAAGTTGGCCTTTGCTGAGTAGGAGATGACGGAGAAGGATGCGTCGGGTGTTGTGTACCGTTTGATGATATTCTCTCTTCGGCTTGATGTGGAGTTAGCTCATCGATAGAAGATCTTGAGGAAGAGTCTTCGTCATTGCTTGTGATGTCAACGATGTGCTCGTGATTGCTGTGGGTATCGTGCTCCATTAACAAAGGGTCTTGATCAGTTTGGCTTCTATTTCGTCCAATGGAAGAAACATCCATCTAAATCAAAAGTAGAAAACTGAAAAGCGCAAGTCAGCAACTAGAGGTTCCCAATTCGCAGCAATTCTCTTGACATGTCATTTGTGTTCACCAAAGCGAGGACATTTCAGCGGTTCCAACTCGAAGCAGACCAGCCCAATCTCCCCAACAAGAACAAAAGCTAAATAGTCACCTGCTACAGCACAGGTAAACAAACCATGAGCAAAGCAACAAGCTTTAGGATTGGAACCAGAAATGGAGAAATCCTGAAGGAAGAGGCAATTAGAGGAACAATGGGAAGATGAATCACAGATCAAAATCCGAGTAAGAGACACAGAATTGGCCAAATATAAGAGAAACCCTAACTCAAGAAATAAAAAATCCCACTTCAAGGAAGACCCACCATACAATTTTGACTCTTTCAAATCCAGCAAGTTCCGATCTTGAGGAAGAACCCAAAACCAGGATTCAAACAATAGAAGACGAAGAAGATAGTACCACAAAAGGAAGAAGAAGAGTAGAAACAATGGTGAGTGAGTGAAGGAAGGAAGCCTTTACCAGAAATGAAAAGGCTTGGCAGAGAATCACGACTTGGATATAGAGAGAAGCTGCTGCGAGTAAAGCTGTTCTTGTCTTACTTCCACTGTTCTTCCTTTTTCTCATTCTTTGAGAAAAGACAAACAACCAAAAAGGAAATCGGCAGATTTTTCCAGCTTTCGTCTTTTGCTTTCGCAGTAATTCGGGAGAAGAGACTGATTAGTTTTACACTCAAAATTATTTGAGATTTCGTTATGCCTGCTAATTCTAACCGTTGGATCTCGAGGGTTCTAAGTTATATCTAATCGGACGGTCCTCTTTAACTCCTTCTTTGCGGCCTTTCCATCTTTAGAAGGTGTGTTATAGAGTTAATTCACCTAATTGGCTGATTTAGCAAATTTCTTTAAAGACCAACCATCTCATCAGAGTTACTTGGAGAAAAACAAAAATCTTTAAAAGTGTGTTGGATGTCATTCAACTAATGTTTATCATTTTTAATCAATTACTTTTATTAATTATTAGTTGCGAAATTAAAATTATTGTTATCCATATAAATAAATAAATAAATAAATAATAATTTTGTGCTGTTTTAGGTATTTCTACAAGAGATTTTGTTATGAGAAATATGACAAAATCAAAAACATATAACAGTTGAGTTGATTGTATTCTGAGCCCAAAAGTTGATTTCTATAGATGCAAGGTAAACGGATCTAGCCCATGTATATAGCCCAGATGAGTAGCCCATTATATGCAAACAGATATAGTAGAGTCAAAGCTCTAAAGTTTTGCAATTCTACTTGTTTTTTTTTTTTACCAATGGAGAAAAGATAATGTACAAGATCAAAGGAAATACATAATGACGACCCAAACAAGAAATTGACTTAAATATCTCCTAAATATATATAATACCCTTCCCTTAGAAACATCACGAACAGTGAGATATCATATGAATTTTTCAAAAATTAAAATTTTTGAAAAATAATTGAATTAATAGTTGAATGATATGTGTACTTATGGTTCGAACAAGTATCTGAAAAAGTTCTTTAACAAAAACCTTTCTTAACTTCTCTTTTACTTTTAATTGTTTTTTATTTTAATTATCAAATATTTGGTGAGAACTCTTTAATAAAATGTTTTTATATTGGAGTATGTAAGAGTATCTCAATTGAAATATCTCAATAAGTATCTTAACTTTAAAATAATTAAAAATATATAGGAAAGAGGAGTAAGATGGAGTTTTTGTTTGAAAACTTGTGAGATATCCATGAAATATTCATAAGACATGTGTTATTTTATTAATGATTCAATTTTTTTTTAAAAATAGTTATATTATTAAATGATGATAATATATCAATATTTTTTTGTTGAGAAATCTAAGTTACAAATATCCAACTGGCAGTTCTACTTGTTGGATCGTCCTAAAATGTTTTAAAAACAGATATGCAAATTAATCTCACCAACATTCATACAATAAAGTAGCTAGGCTCAATTACATTTAAGCTACCAAAATTCCTCATTTTGTTATACTCTCGTTATCTTATACGAATCTAAAGATATCTTTTAGGGGATGGAGAGTTTGTGATAAGTGATAATAACTCGTCCGTAAAAAGTGACCACAAGTTATTGTTCTGAATGATAACAAACTAAAGAGTCACTCTTAGAAACAAAACAAATCATGAATTGCAGAACTCTTGTCATTCTAAGTCCCTTTTGTTCCATGTGCGTTAAAACGATTTAGAAAAAAAAAACAAAATTTGAAAGAACGGCTGACCGGCATTACCGGCCAAGGAGTTGCAATCGAAACCGGTAAGCTCATCACGTGTCTACTCAATAGGCCACTATTTGGCTGTCTTATTTAAAACTCTTAAATTGGTCTAAGAATAGTGACATGAAGCATCCATCGCGAATCAATAATGTTTCCCACAGCGAAGAAACATAATCACGTGACTTATGCGTGACCCTACTGCAGTGATAAATGTCTCGCTCCTTTCTTTGTCTAAAACGTTTTCTGTATTCCTTTCCTATGATTCGTGTTTTGGGTTATTACTAAATTAGAACAGAGTTAGAAGAAATCAGACTTGAAACTGGTGAAAGCAGTGATCTCATACACAAGTAACGTCAAGCAATTAATATGATACGTTCTTTCGAGAGTCTTAATTATAATCTTTTGTTGATTTGGAAAGTAGTCTACTTAAAGTGTGTGTATTCGTGTATATAGACTAGACTAATGGCCTCAGCTATATATGTGATGTTTTCGACCGACAGTGAAAACTGATAGATATTGGTGGAACGTTTTATTCAAGACATTAAATTGGGGAAATAATTCAAACAAGTAAACTGACAAGAAAGCGTAGACAAAAGGAACACTATATGAACATCTCTCTCGAAGAATATATATGGAACTAGAAAATTGACAAGCACAAACATACGTATGGAATTTTTTTTCATCTGTTATTAATTATATTTTTCAACGTTATAAGCATATTATATATTATATCGATCGACCTTTCGTATAAGATATCTAAAACTAAATTAACATGAACGCAAGTAAAGTCTTATGTACAATTAAGCAATACCAAAACACTAAGGATTGGATATTCTAACGTTGATCCTTACAACGAGAATACTTTTCTTTTGATAATAAATTTGCTGTCTTCTTTCTCGCAATCTTATTAGTCGAACTCATGAGGTGAAACTGAACTAAATGAGTTAAAAGATCAGGCCAGTAATTTGCCGTTTATCATCGGAAATAAGAACTTAAAAGACGTCCGCACACATGCAAATCCACTAATGACACTTTAGATGCTTTTTTTCTTTTCTTTGGGTTCAAAGTCGCTTCAGATGGTTTTTGTTTGTGATTTCAAACACACTTTGGATGCAAACCCACCACTTAAGGTGCTTTTTTCTTCTTTTGGGGGTTCAAAGACACTTTAGGGGGTTACTTTTTTGGGTTCATAGACACTTTAGGGCTCGAAGACACTTTAGGTGCTAATCAAGTGCATATAACCTAAAGAACTTTTTGTTTTTGGGTTCAGAGCTAGACACTTTAGTTGCTAATTTTTAATTAAGTGCTTAATCCCTAGAGAACTTTTGGGTTTAGCAAACGATAGATGCAGGGCCCACGTCACAGAGGAAGCAGAGGCTAATCACCAACTATTCGCTTGCTTTCGTGGAGATATCAAAACCGCCAGTTACAGGGAGACGTGTCATTATAGGTAGGGTTCACTAGGTTTCTAGCTGACGCGTATAAAATACAAAGCTCGAAACCCTCACACACTCAAGCCAAAAGTTAGTGTCATTTTGTCTCTCATCACTTTCCCCACTTTTATTGTTTTCTAACTTATTTATAAATAGATTACGACAGCGAGACAATGTCACCGGAGGAATACGTCAGGGAATCAGTCGATCTTGGAGGAACTGAGCTGACCCTAGCTCTACCGGGAACTCCCATAAAGGCATCGGAGGGCCGACAAAAGTCCGGAAACAAGCGTAGATTCATCGAGACCGTTGAATCAAAACTCGGGAAAAAACACGTGAACAATTACATCTCATGCAACACTTTGTACGGCATATTAAAAAATTTCGTTGTTACAAACATATCTATATATTAATATATATGCATGTTTCACTGATCGCATGCGTCTTTGTCCTGGCTCTAGCGACCGCTTGGTGGGGTGGCCGCCGGTGAGGAAGGTGAGGGAGAGGAAGTACGTGAAAGTGGCGGTGGATGGTGCGGCCTATCTGAGAAAAGTCGATCTTGGGATGTACAATTGCTACGGACAACTATTCGCCGCTCTAGAAAACATGTTTCAGGGAGTTGTAACATTAGGTAAAGTGAATAAGAAAAGAGTTTATTATCATCTTTTGGATGGACAGTGACTAAGTGAAGGGTCTTTTGGTAAATTTACTTGGAGTGTTGTTGTTTGACGGTGGTGTAGGTAAGGTGACAACACAGTCGGAGAGGACCGGAGAGTTTGTGGCAACTTACGAGGATAAGGACGGTGACTGGATGTTAGTCGGAGATGTGCCGTGGATGTGAGTTCCCTGAATTACCCTCGTGGATAGATTTAATTAGTACTCTTCCTGTTTTAATCATACTCAAATTAATACATTAACTGTTGATGAGAGCGACTAATTTTTCTTGAGGTTGATTATTTTATGAACGTATATATAGGATGTTTGTGGAGTCGTGCAAACGTATGCGGTTGATGAAAACCGCGGATGCTATTGGGTTAGGTAATAACTCTTTTCTCACGTGTAATATAATAAACTAGTTTTATCATTTTAATAAACATTATAGGGTTTTTTTGGTTGGTGCAGTACCTCCAAGGTGAAGCGGGCAATGTTTATACTTTCAAGAACGTTAACGCATCGGATCTTATCAAGTCTTTAAGATTATTCATCACAAATGCATATATTTATAAATTGTCAGAATTATATATAGAAATGTATTGTTCGATGATTTCTCAATTGCAATATATATATGCTATAACCTATTTTTGGCCCTTGATTTTGTATGTAATGGTACTACTATTATGGCTTTGATGACTAAAAATAGACAGCTTTACACTTTTACTTAAAAATCACCATACAAAAGAAGTCACAAATACTTTTAAAAATTTGTTTCGACAACCACGACCCGAACATGATGACATCGACAAGACGGACAAGATATTCCTGCCTCATTAAATCTCACACATACAACCGAATACCGACCATATTTTAACCCAAAAAAAAAATCAAATAATAATAATTAAGTTTTTAAGTAAATATATATGTGCAATGTAAAATCAAGATGTGACTCACCTTATCGTACCGAGGAACTTTCATCTATGAGGACTTGCTTGTAGTTCTCAAAAACATTTGCGAGAGTCTTTCTATCTCTATTTCACATAATCCATTAAGATATACTTTTCTGCAAAAGTAGAACACGTCGTCAATAATTAATCCTATAGAGCCATGAAGATAATCAAACAAGTAGATAATATACTAAAATATGATGACTCCAATCCAAGTCTTTAATTTGATGAGATGGTGTATCTGTTAAAGACTTGATTCCATCATATTTGGATGATATGCCATATCACACTCTGTTCAAAACTCCTCTCACTTCGAGCTCTTGGAGTTGACACATGCATTACATGATTGAGATACCTGCAATCATTATGTATGAGTGAATAGATCTTGAACACCAGAAGTATAATAACATATACAAGACAGTCTAACTAAATGTCTTGATGAGTACCTCATCAACTTTATATATTAATCAGAAACTCCATAATATTTTGTGAATTCGATCATGAGCCAAGTTACAGTGTTAAGTTTTACGTTTTGAGGATCAATCTTTTGAGCACGCGTAGCAGCTTCGAGATGCTAGTATATCTTCAATAGTGTAACATACAAAATATGCAAAACATTAGTGGGAGAATAAAGAGTAGACAATCTAAGGGTTGGTGGAGTCTTCATCAAATATTCGGGTGTGGTCCTCAAGGATGTCTTTTGCTCTGCTTTCACACCCCGAGAGTGCAAGAGAAAGTTACAAAAAGGACTGGTTCAATAACCCAGTAGAAGACAAAGTATCATATAGAAGAAGACAACACTCATCACGCAGAAACTTAAATGCCTCAGAAGAACCCCTTAACGATGCATACAAACATAGTTTTACGCAAGATTCATATGCCAGAAGATTTTGCAACCCACATCGACCAGATGCCGTTGCAAGATTGGAAAAAGAAACGATGTGTACGCTACAATAAAGTTCAACAAATATTTGTGGAGAAAATTAAGTACCTAACATGTGTCCCTCACACAGCACCAAAGTACCAAACCATGGGGGTAAACACATCAAGATTGTGGAATCAACCGTATGCGGATGCTATTGCCAACTGTGTAACTCCCTTTTTCACGTCGGACATAATTTTTAGTTTTATCATGTAAACATTTAACAAACCAGTATAAAAGGTTGGTGCAGTAACTGCAGTTCCAAGGTGAAGTGAGCAGTGTTTCTATTTTCAAGAACCTAAACGCATCGGATCGTCTGAAAGTCTAAGATTATGATCACACAAAGAGTCAAAGACAACCCGATCTCAACTTTTTCATATAAAAATGATAATTAATTTTTCGAGGAAATACATATATATATGTGCAGCATTGTAACAAAATAACATGTCAAAAGATGAAAGAAAGAACAGAGTGTGATGTAGTGTTACTCTCTTTTACATACAAAGAGAAATACGTTCAAGGCATAGGAGGAAGACATCCCATTAGTTTGCGAGTATGGGGTTCCTTTCTTCATCGATATCTATCGCAAGGACACGGTCAGGGTCGGAGCCGGTTGGTCCTTCTGCGTAGAGGGTCGGAAGATAGGCCTTATATGCCGGCAAATACCGCGACACAAAGTCATTCACCTAAACAAAGATTTCAACATTCATCGTTTCTATATTATGTAATAAGCACAAGAGTGTAGTAATTAGTGACTGTCTAAGAATGTCCATACCTCATCATCTGACATCCCGGCTTTGCCAGCCTGCCTCATGGCGATTTCCGCCTGTCCACAACCAAATCACAAACTCATGTTTATATAGACTCTAAGAGAAAACTGTTATACTTTGTTTGTTAACTTAGATATACAAACCTGAAGACGCCACCGGTATACATAACTTGGGTCCTTGATTTTGATGATGACCCAAGCATCGATGTACTTGTCCCATGCGTCGTAATACGCTTCAAGGTTCTTATTCACAATCTCCAGCTGTAGAAAGAGAACATAGTTTTTCACTATAGGATGTATTATTATATATGTCGCTTGTATTACTACTCGATGGTTTTAAGGGAGTTGAGATAACCTGCGGATCCACTGCTTTAACGACTTCAGCAGGCAGAGGTTTAAAACCAAGCATCCATCCCTCAAAGAGAATAACCTGGAGCAATCGACCAGACAAAATTAGTGGTCTTGTTTCATTTGAAGTTTGAGTTGAAACACTTCAAGATAGAAATACCTTTAGAGGTCCTTCAACTTCAGGCCATGTTGCTGCATCGCCTCTGTCACCCCTCCCGCTATAGGCAGACTGCAGCCAAATAGGAAATATCTCAAGAAGTTAACACCTGGTTCATCTGTTTTCATGATACAAAATGACAAGGCAGAGAAAGTAAAATCAACTGTGAATCACCTTATCGTACCGAGGAACCTTCATCGTCATGCCTGTCAATGACCAAAAAACTTACAAAGTAAATAAGAAAATAACAGCCAAGAATAAAACTTTAATTGATGAAACTAACCGTCTTTGGTCAGTTTAGTCAGGGCTTCTATTGTTTCGATAGAGAATGGAAGATCATGGCTCCCTGCATTTCCACGATACTGAAAACATATATGAAACAACGACGACATTCTCAAACTAAAGAAGAATAGACAGACGGACAAAAGAAAAAAATGTTGAGAATTTGAAGATCAGTTTACCTCTAGGAGTGCATTTCCTGGATTCTCTTCTCTCAATTTAGCCTGAGACAACAGAATAAAAAAAAAACAATGGAAGCTACGAAAAGAAGGTCTAGACAACAGAGACTACAAGTAAAATCTTAAAGTATATCTTACCTGGCCTTCTGCAGTCAAGTAAAAATCGTCTATGGATATTGTCGCCGACTTCCTGCGATATTGCTTTGTTAGGATACGAATCACAAGACTCAAATGAAGTAAAGTACAGTAGCTTAATGTACCTTTTTGTAGTTTTGAAAAGATAATCAAGTGCAAACACAAGTGTAGTCTTGCCACATCCTTGAGGGGCGCTAAATCCAATCTGCATTTTTCCAATCACATCTCTTGATCCATCCATCACTCCATCATTAATTTAAGACAATAACCAAAGAAAAACAATTAGTACCACTAGTGGAGGCACATCATCTCCATCTTTAAACTTGGAATTATGCAGAGCAATCTGATCTTCGCACCATACAAAGACGGGTATATAGTAATGGTACAGCCTAGCTTTCTGAGGAATCGTGAGCTTAAGCTCATTAAGCTGAAAGAGTCTGCAGAGCTGTGAGCCATAGAGTAACCATTTGTCAATGGCCTGGCCAACTTTTTCAGGAGTAATACCAATCTTGTTTACGAGTGGACCGGAGCATATGAATTCAAAAAGGTCTGACACTGAGGAGACGTCCACTGTTTTTGTTGGTAACGCCGAGCATTTCTTCGATGCCCCATTACTCGTAGCCGAATCATGAACCATTGAATTGTCCTGAATCCACGAGCAACCACACCCTACACGTAAAATTCAAAAGAAACGAAGGTCATCATTTCTACAACGATTATGGCTGAGAAAGCACAAGTCTTTTTGAGTCACTAAGGAATTCAAACCAACGTCTGACAACACAAATGAGATCAAACCCTTAACACGCAAAACAAGAGCTCCACCTGATAAAACATGGATTGAACAATATGACTTAAAAACAAAGGCTTCCACAACATAACCTCATAAGGAGGAGGTGTCGATGGAAATTATCAACCAATTTCCAATAAAATAAATGCAAACCATTTGGTGCAGATAGTTATCATCTGATACTAAAGTTTGCCTTATAACCAAAACAAAAAACAACAAAAATAATTTAGAGAAGAGCATGAGCCGGAGAGAAAAACTTAAACCACAAAACTTTACAGAATCGAATCTCAAAAGACAGAGGAAAAGAAAGTGAGAGAATAAAGGAGGCGTTTTTTTTACCAGAGATGGAGAAATGGGTATGAATCGGAGAAAGCTTGGAGGAAGAAGAATCGGTGACGACATGGTCGTTAAATTTGGAAGAAGAAGAAAGGAGACGTCTTTTGAAATTATAATTATTGCAAATAGGATTAGTGTGACACGGAAACGGATAGTCTTTGAGATAAAACCTATTATTATAATGCTGAAGAGTCGCTTGCCATGGCGATATCAAACTTGAAGTTGCGACCGCCATTCTCTCTCTATCTCGAAGCAGAGACACATCAGCAAGCAACGAAGGAGAAGCAATTTGATGATATTTTATTCATTTTCCAAAAAAAAAACAATATTGCCACATAATACGTGAGTCATATGTTGACAAAGAAAAGAAAAATATGTGAGTCATATTCTTCCGTCGGATAATGTGTAATTAATGCACTGTCTCTCTGTCAAAATGTCAATACTGTGTTCTGTCTTTTTATATATAGTAAACGTCAATACTGTTTTTAAACCAACCAATAAACGAACTTCGTTTTTCTAATTTCTTTGGCCGATTAACTCATTAATTAATTGATTTATACGAACGCAAAAATATTCCGTGGCACAGAAATTGCCTGGTGAAAGAGAAGAAAAAAACATAAAAAATGTACATCCGATCCAAGTTACAATTAAGAAAAATAATCTCGTGTTACCGACCAGAACAAATCAGGTTTGGAAGAACCAAACAAGTCTACACTAAACCGGAATACACCGGTAACTCTAGGTATGAGACCGTGGAAAGATTGCTACTGTGTTATTTGACAGAGAGAGTGTAACAGATGAGAAGATGAATCAGCGACGACGACGAACCAGACCATCAGAAATGTTACAGACGTGTTATATCGGTTAGGAGATGAACCGCTCGGTTTAGTCTCTTCTTCAGAATAGCCTGTCAGGTACCTTAGGAGAAGTGAACACCGCCACGGATTTGAACTGTAAATAGTTTTTAAGTAACACAAAAAAAAAAAGCTGTTACATTTATCACTCGATCGAACGGTTTAACAAAACGAAACTGAGATTAACTTGTTTCTTACCTTCTCTTGCCTGTACTTCATGCGTATGGAGTTTAAGGGACACCCTTTGGTGTTAAGCTGAAGATCTTGCAAGGCGTGAACAGATGCTTTGAGATCGGAGGCTTTGTACGTTGTGTAATGCTCAAGAGTTGGATTCTAGACATAGGAAAAAAAAAAAACGAATAAAGAAAAGAGTGAGACTCAAGATTCGAACAGAACATAAGCGATCTGTGTCTTAACGAAAAAAGATAACAACAGACCCAAGGGTGGCTTGATTGGTTCATTGTCCACTTGGCAAGAAAAACAGCTGAAGCAGCGATAACCGAAGGAAGGAACTTCAAGAACTGATACTCTATTAACGTCAATTCCGTCAGATAATTCGCCAGAAACTCGATTTCCAGACTTGGAATCTGCAGATCATCAATTAATATACCAAAAAAGTTTCAATCTTTCTGCTAAATGTTTGATGAGCATAGATAGATACATTTGTAGAAGAAGAAGAAAAAGGGGAAGCAAATTACCACGTAAGAAGCTTGAGCTGCTCGGAGAAATCTCCTGCAAAATTGGAAACTTTTGAATCACCAAAGACTTCAAAGTACATACAACAGCATATGAAGCATTCCACTGTCTAGTGAGGTTACCTGAGGAATGTTTTTGAAGTGGGAGTGTAAATTTGAAAGCTAAAATGCTTGAGTACTTGGCTCTCCATTTCTAGGACCTGATCTCTTGTGTAAGTGTTATCCGTGATGAAGCAGAACTCTTCAATGCGTGGCGCACAGATTTCCTCATATTTTCTTTAAGAGGTTTCAAGAACTCTTTCAGATGGTGCCTTTCAGACAAGCGTTGTTTTGACTTTTTGGGAAGAGACTATTAGGTGATGAGGAACTTACGACGCAATGAGCATACAAGTGATGCCGAGCAATTGAAGCCTTTGTCTTTCCATGTAGTTCCCATGTAGAAACCAGTCTATTAGATACACTGTGAGGTAGAGAGTGTCAGGTACAAGTGTGTATTCTTCTGAGACCTGGAAATATTGGCTTGTGAGCAGACTTCAAAAAACAAAAGATAGCAACAAGAAAAAATGGATCTAAAACTAACCTCTACAAGCCAATCAACCAGGATTCCCCGCATTGTCTGAGTCACATCTCTTTGTGTTCTCTCCATAAAATCAGGAAATGGTCTGCGTTTAAGCTGCTAAATAGACAAGTCGTTAGATAACCAGATGCATCGTCCTAATAGACAAGTCGTTAGATAACGAGATGCATCGTCCTAAGATATCAAAATCCAAGGGATCATTACCTCAGCAACACGCAGGTTGTAGTAGATATCAGGTGCATATAGGCTACAGAGTAGAAGATCCTTATCATCTGAGTCAATGTCAATGAATTTTGGGCTACTTGCCACAGTGGAACTTCCTCCAACACAACTTCTGTCAACTGTAAACCATTTGCAAGAAGAAAAAGAAAAAAAAAAGAGCATCAGAAATGTTATATATCACTCACACAACAACAATAGCTTGACCACTCGTAAAATTCACCTGTAGAAGTTGATCTCCCAAGGGGTCTAGGAGGCAACCTGAAACTCCGGATTTCGATAAAGCTACAAGATGCTTCGTTTGTGCCTAAGCTCGTGCCTGTGCAGCCAGACAAGCTTACTCCTGCTGAATCTGACACAACTTGTACCTTTGCGTCTGTAACTTCTGAAGTAGCAGAAGATGATGCCACCTTGGAAGAACCTGCCCTTCCCTTCTTTATCGGCTTGATATCCTCCAGCTAAAAATGGGAAAGAAACCACAATTGTCAGCAACAACCATGTTTCTTGACAATATAAGAAGCAGCATTGTATATAACAACCTGAATTTTAGCTGCGTTAAAGCAGTTTGTGTAAGAATTGGCGCAGGTAACATTTGTGATATCCTTAAGAACAGCTCGCTTCTTGGGTGCAGTGGCTTTCTTATCATCCAAAGCTGTTCTTTTATTGTTTGCTCGCAGAACCCTCCGCTGGTTGATCAGTGTAGTAGCAGCCACTTCTGAAGATGTTATCAGTTTAGAAGAAGCACGCAGAGCAGAGGCAAGAGCACGAGTTACAGGGCGACCATGGAGCGGAACGGTATTTCCAGAAACAGCTTTCTCCTTCCCCATGATTGAAACCCTCTGAGACGATCCAACAGCCCTTTTTAACGTTTTTGGGTCGTCTTAGCAGCACATCATCAAGTAGAGATCTGTGAAATAGAAGTAGAAGATAAATGGTATGAAAATGTGAAGAAAAGGACAGAGAGATCTGTATCCAGCTAAAGCAGACAAGCTAGCATGTATCCAGATGGAAAAAGACCAATGCATAAAAGATGTTGGGAGATATTGTTTAGTCCAAAAAAGGAAGTTCATCTAATTATAAGACACGGTGATCTTTCAGGAGACAACCCAGAATTGTATCACATCACTGTTACAGAGACTCTTTCCCTTTCCAGACTAATCCAGGAAAATTGGCAACGCCAAGACACATTCAAGTTCCAAAGTTTCAAACTTTTTCAAATTCAGTCAGATTCAATGGTGGAAAATAGCAGGGAAACTAGTGTTCGATAATCTAAGTTTATTATCTCTTTTTAATGTGGGTTTTAAAAACAAAAAAATAAAAAATAATGTTTATATTATCGATTAGAAATCGGAACCCAAAAAAAAAAAAAAAAACAAGGAAGAGTAAGAACAACATGAAGCTCCTTCTCGGAAGCATCCACTTTTTTTCTCAGGAAAAGGAACAGACAAGACCCATGAGAACATTTGGAGCTGCAAGATCTCCGAATTTTTCAAAGAACCCTTATCGATCCGTTCTTAGAAACGCCTGAATCAAATAACTTTTTCTTTACTTTTTTTTTTAATCCAAGAAAACAAACAGACCCATGAATGACCCATAAAGCAAAACAAGCTTCAAAACCTTGAGAATTTTTCAAGAAACTCCATCGGAACATAAAAAATGCAGGTGCGCGTACGAACAACATCACATTTAAATTAAAAACAAAACAAAAACGGAGAAGATGGAGACAGACTGCGATGGGAACTTACTACGCTCCAGAAAATTCTTCAAAAAAAAAAAAAAAGGAAACTCCTTTTCTTTTTCTTTTTTTTTTGTGTGGGTGAAAGGAGCTCTTCGATGGGAGCTTGGACAGATCGAGAGTGAATGTATATAGTCAATTCGCTTTTATGCAAAGGGACTGTCTGTGGAAGTGAGCGGGATAGACAAGGGTTTAAAGATACTAATTTAATAATTCTCTTTTAAAATATAAACTTTTTTTTATTATAAAGAAATGTTTATTTATGTACTTCTACCGAAACTCGTTGACTGTTTGACCATGAAACAAGGGAAAAGGAAACTACTAACATAGTTTATTGTGGCAATTTTTGATTTTCATCTGATTAGGTGTTTAATTTTTTTTCAATTTGGACTATGTGATTGAGCTTAATTTTGTTTACTAATCATTTGCCTTTTTTTCATCTTAATCACATTTGCTATTTTGGGTTCTGTGCCATTTTCATTTCTCCATTAACTTGTTGTAGTTAATGAGGACTTATGATGCAGATGTTGTGTTTTTATTTATTTTTCGAATGTTTTCTTTTTTCTATTTTATTTTTGTCAGTAATATTTTAAACTAAAAGAACCAACAAAAATTAAAGTAAAGGAACGATAGAGAGGAATAGTTACGTTTTCCGATGAATGTATCATCATAATTTACCCATTTATTTACTTACACCGTTCAAATGCGCTGTGACTCATTTTAAAATGCAGTGTTACTCTAGACAGCGTGGCTTTTCATCCAAATGGGTAAATAAAAGTGATTATAAAACATAGTTTCGTTTAAAGGTAAATAAAAAGTTGATTAAACTACGAACTCTGTTCAAATTTTGAAGCTTTGAAGAAAGATTCCACCAGTTATTTTTTTAATGCTATAGTTCAAACTTTTGAAATGTTTTAATTAACTAACTAGTAAAATAAAAAACAAAAACCAAATGCACGTTTACCTCTGAATCAGTCGTCTTGTTTAACTTTTTCTATTTTCTTACGTTTCGATTCATCTTTAAATATTCCTTTGAAGCTTATTTGGACACCACATGCAAAGGATGATCCTCCATAAATTCTTATCTATCCTTTCGATTTTAAAATGATTGTGTAAAACTTAAAGAATCCACAAGGCGCTTTCAAAAACAAAACAAAAAAAAAAAAACTTAAAGAATCCGTTTTATTCCTATTGGATTTGCTACGTTTTTAAAGCATATTTGGACTTTCTCGTGTCTATTATTGGTTAAAAGATAGCATGATGTGATCAAAACTTTAATTTTTCATGTAAAACAAAACTTATATCTAGTTTTTCTCAAACGGTTACTTTGACCAAATCGACATGAACTTGGTTATTTAGGGGGATATTACTCCACGATAGATCGTTGTACGAAAATATTTGAAACAAGAGGAATCATAAAACTGTAATAGATTTCGTTGTTCTTGGACGCCATAATATTAAAATAGATAAAAAAAATCTCTAATTATAATAGTATTTCGTTGCTTAGATCTGCAGGAGCCACTCAGAAAAAGAAAAGATATCGAGGAAATGAATAATATTGTGGTGGAATCTGCATTTTCAGGTTTTATTATGTTCCACGACTTAATGCTTAATCTGATCATCGATTTTTCTGTAGGTATACATTAATTCTATGATTAAGAGCTATATATATTTTACGAAGCTATTATGTATCGTTTAGATACATCTCTAGCCGTTTCATTTTCTTTTTTGTCTAAAATACATCTCTAGACGTTCTTTTAATTTATGAACCTATTATGTATCGTTTATGATTATCTTGTTAATATGCGAAACGGCAATAAAGTCACATGATTATAAGTCAAAATTTTCAAGCGAAAAATTGATGTTAAATGATTATAACCGAAAAAAATCATACAAAACAAAAAAAAGGATCCTCAAAGTTATACTTGGCATATATTTTAATTTCACGCACAACACACGAGTATTTGAAAAGCTAGACTAAGGAGCTAGTACCAAAAGTCGTTTCCACTTACCACATGGGAGATCGGGAGTTACATATTCAAACCTACAAATCTTAGATTTCAAATTTGAGAAAGATATCTATTGTATCGATCGATTTACAAAAAAATATAAAATATTTTATTTAGAAGATTAATGCGTTAAAGCTGGTAGTGTGAGAAGGACGTAACGATGAGGTCGTCGTGGACCTAATAATAACGTTTTACGGTTTTATCCAAAGACCAAAAGGTTAGATCTAGTACGATTCAAACCAACACACGCACATAGGAAAAGAAAGAAAAAAAAATATAAAAGGAAATTTTCAAACTCAGAGACAGACAGATCTATAGTCTTACAGACATTAAAATCATGTCATGTTTGGTTGTTCCATTTTTCAATTTTTTTTAAACCTCCAACTTTCCCCCCACTCCCTCTTACCCATCTGATCGCACAACAAAACTCCAATAAATTTTCTTGCAAAGTCTTAGTATGATATGATCCAGTACTTTACCCTTTTGCAACAACAAAGTTGAGGTCGATTTAAATATATGGCTCTGAGTGTATATATACACACAGTTACACACAAAAACACCAATAGATTTTCATGCAAAGTTCGAGTGATATGATCCAGTTAACTTAATTTGTAACACCAAAATTGGGGTCGAGGAATATATATCTCTGTGTATATATATATTATATACACAGCTACACTTACACTGTTACACACACACATATAGGTGAAAGTGAATTGAATGGGGGAAAATGATGATTATGGAAAATAAGGGTCAATTATCAAATATATAGAAAGACTAAGGGGCTTTAAGTGAATTTAAGAAAAGTGAAACTGGACCAATCATTCTACGTTGAAACGCGACGTCTGGTTCCTTTTTTCCCCAGGCAAATTCTGGTTGATCACGCAAACATGTAGAAGAGAGAGGCATCAGATAAAAGAAGAAATAAAAGGTTACTTTAAAGTTTCGGATTGGATTGATGATGATATCAGAATCCATATGAGTTTAAGTCTGCTTGATTAATTTCTTTTGGGAGAGTCTTGTCTGGCAAAAAAAAGAAGCAAAAGGAGCCAAACTGGATCGAGTCGAGGAGATCATAACAAAGGCGTTACTCTTTTTGAGTACTAGTATTAAATTAAAGTTGATAACTTTTTCTATATATATATATAATTTGTTTTATTTTGGAGAAAAGAAACAATATTTTTGTTTGGGTTCCCTTAAGAAAAATCCATGAAAGTAAAATCCAGGGGTTGGTGAAGAAGACGACGAAGCTAAAAAGGCGTGTTTAACGCTCATACCTCTTTTAGGTTTTCGTCAACGATCCGCGGATTCCTTTTTTTTGTTGCATTAGGGTGGTTCAGAATTAACTCTGATTTCTTCTTTACATCACATCAGTATATATATCTGTTTATCCAATAGGAACCCAATTGCAAAGTCTCTCCCTTTTCCGAGGTCTCGTCTCGATCAGTTCTGTCGTCTTTGTTGAAATGGGTTCGTTCGGGATGCTTTCGAGGAGAACGTTGGGCACAGACATGCCCGTCATGACTCAGGTCAACCTCGTACTCCTCCATTCGAATTTATTGGTCTTTTTTGTTTTTTTTCTTCTTGTTGTTGTTGTTGTGAGCAATTGTTGGTTTTGCGTGCAGATTCGGAAATTAATGGCGGAATTGACGAACCCCATGTCTCTTGCTCAGGTTTGCCTTCTCTCTCTGGAAACGTGTGTATATATTATGCGTGTTTTACTTAACAGAAGACTTTGGGTTTCGTGAGTGTTCCAATCTAATCAGGCTTTATTTGTATGGGAGGATGAACAGTCGTGTTACTAGTCTGCTGATTCTATTGCCCTGTTGCTGCTTCATCGAAACGAAAAGACATAATATTTATGTTCATGTGGTTGCAGGGAGTGGTTCATTGGCAGCCTCCTCAAAAGGCTTTAGAAAAGGTGAAGGAGATTGTGTGGGATCCTATGGTTAGTTCCTACGGACCTGATGAAGGTATTCCCGAGCTAAGAGAGGCTCTTCAGAAAAAGGTAATCAATCTTTTAGTAAGAAAGAGAGATTTCTCGTACGACCCTTTCTCTTGATACCAATCAAGTGACCTCCTCCGCTCCTCTTTTCCTTGTCTGCTTAGTCGATCGACCGTGTCTGAGCTTGTTTATTTGTGATTCCTCGTGTTTGTTCTGAAAGCTCCGCGAAGAAAACAAGCTTACCGAATCAGCAGTGATGGTCACCGCAGGCGCCAATCAGGTAAACACGGTCTTTGTTTACTCTCTGGTGCCAAAAAGGCTCCTCTTTTCGTTTTTCTTCTAGTCTCACCCTCTGTGTTTTTTGCAGGCCTTTGTGAATCTTGTTCTTGCACTGTGCGATCCCGGTGATTCGGTTGTCATGTTTCAGCCATACTACTTCAATGCCTACATGGCCTTCCAGATGACAGGAGTTACCAACATACTTGTTGGTCCTGGCCATCCAGAGACTCTCTATCCCGACGCAGGTACCTCCTCGACTGTGAATCACATTTTCACGACTTGAGTAGCTTTGAAGTTGTGTGACTCGTGAGTCTCTTTTTCCAGACTGGTTAGAGAGGACACTCTCTGAGTCTAAACCGACCCCAAAAGTTGTAACTGTTGTGAATCCTGGTAACCCAAGCGGCACCTATGTCCCCGAACCGCTTCTCAAGAGGATTTCAAAGATATGCAAAGACGCAGGGTGTTGGCTGATTGTAGATAACACATACGAGTGAGTTCCTCCTCGTTTGCTAAGTCCCATGATTTGAATGTTTCTTTCTTTCAAATTGTGTAAGGGGGATTTTGAAAATCGCAGGTATTTCATGTATGACGGTTTAGAACATTGTTGCGTTGAGGGAGACCACATTGTTAACGTCTTCTCCTTCTCTAAAACTTATGGCATGATGGGTTGGAGGCTTGGATACGTGAGTGGCCCGATGGTAATTCTATTCCAAATTGTTGGTTGTGAAATTTTATCTTATGGAAGGGTTTGATGGACTCGCAGATAGCATACTCAGAGAGATTAGATGGGTTTGCGACAGAGCTTGTGAAAATACAAGACAACATCCCAATCTGTGCGTCCATAATATCTCAGCGCCTGGCTTTATACGCGTTGGAGGAGGGAGCTGGGTGGGTAAGAGAACGGGTAAAGGGTCTGGTGAAGAACAGGGAGATTGTGAAAGAGGCCCTTGAGCCGCTGGGGAAGGAGAACGTCAAGGGAGGAGAAGGAGGGATATACCTGTGGGCGAAACTTCCGGAGGAACACAGAGATGACTTCAAGGTGGTTCGGTGGCTGGCTCATCGTCATGGTGTGGTGGTGATACCGGGGCGTGCAAGCGGTAGCCCCGGGCATGTCCGGGTCTCATTTGGAGGGTTGCGGGAGGAAGAAATGAGAGCGGCCGCAGAGAGGCTGAGGAAAGGACTAGAGGAGCTGGTTCAGCATGGAATGGTGGAGTGAAATGTTTGTTCAAAGATTGTTACTTTGCGTTTTATTCAAGTTACTATATAGCTTTTAAAGTAATAAAGAGTGCTTGTTTCTTCCATAGCTGATTCATACTTTACAAAGTCATTCACTCATTTGTATTGGGAAACTAATTAATGGTGTTATCCTGTCCCCTTTATAATATATACACTCTCTTTGCTTATTCAAATTATTTTTCTACCAATAAACTCGTAATCACCTTTTGATTTGTATAGTGAAATAATTTGGAATGGCTTTATTCGTTGTAAATCTTTGTCAGTAGATTTTAAAAGAAAAATCCAACTTGAGCTAATGACTTTTGTGATAGACGTTGGAAGAAGAAGAGGATTAATTATGACAATTTGTAATCAGACCTTTAATTTGAATTCTTGAACAGAAGAGGGAATAAAGGTAATTTTAGCTTTATTGGACTAAAAGTGGGCCGAAAATGGGCCCGGATCTATATTTGAAAACAAGCCGAATAAAGAGAGAGCGAGAGTGGATCGTAAACAAGCACATACGTGGTGTCCATCTTCTTCTACATTTTGTTGTCTTCCATCGGTTCAAGCTTCGCCGACGAGTCACACACACGTCTCGGAAATCCGGAGAGGGAGAGAGAGAGAGAGAGAAAGAAGGGAAATTTAGGGGTCCCGAGATCGAAGCTCGTGCTTAGGAACCCTAGATTTTTCTTATTATTGTTTTGTGTGGAAATGGTGGGTAGCAGTAACTCGCTGGCGGGTTTACAAGATCACTTGAAATTAGCGAGAGAATACGCACTAGAAGGATCCTATGACACTTCTGTCATCTTCTTCGATGGCGCCATTGCTCAGATCAACAAGTAAGTAGCTCCTTTTCTCTCTTTGAGCCTTGAATCTACGATTTTATCACCCCGTTGCCAATTTCTTCAAGACCTAGCTAGTTCGATTCTGCTCGTCTGAGATTTCCTTGTAAATGGGCTTAGGAGTACCCATCGTCTCTCCCTCGATTAAAGCTACAATTTTACAATTTATTACCCTTAGAAGCTGCATTGGTCAATGAACTATGTAGATAAAGAGCAGTCTAAAATATCTCTTCTGAAGCGATACTACTATACTATCTTATAGGCATTTAAACAGCCTTGATGATTCTATGTCGCGGACGAAATGGATGAACGTTAAAAAGGCCATAATGGAAGAGACCGAAGTTGTGAAGCAGTTGGATGCAGAGAGGAGAGCTTTTAAGGAAGCTCCCACGGGGCGTCGTGCTGCTTCTCCGCCTATCAATACCAAATCTTCCTTTGTTTTTCAGCCCTTGGATGAGTATCCTACTTCCTCTGGTGGTCCAATGGACGATCCTGATGTCTGGAGGCCTCCCACCCGTGACGTTACTAGCCGGAGACCCGCCAGGGCTGCTCAAAGTGGTATGAGAAAGTCACCTCAAGATGGGGCTTGGGCTCGCGGCCCTACAACACGGGCGTCCCCAGCTTCCCGAGGTGGACGAGGCGGGGCTACTAGCAAGTCTGCTGCTGCAACCGCCCGCTCTTCCGCTGCCGGAAAGAAAGGAGCTGCCTCAAAATCTTCCAAGTCAGACTCTACCGTAAGTTTTATATATTCCTGCCGTTTGTCCTATGTAAATGCTTCACTGCAAATAGTGAGGTCGCATTGTAGACTCTGGCGTTTCCATTTCTAAGTTTTTATGCATTAGTAGGACTCATTTATCAAAAGATCATGAATTCATGTCTAATGCTGGATTCCATATTTGGATACTTTATTAGATTGGTATTCTATATTCCCTATGTATGGTGATGTGGAGTGAGTAGTTCCCACGTATTGCTAACAACTAATAGAGCTCGTGGCTTTCTCGATGATAATCAGAATGGCGATGCTGAAGACGGGAAGTCCAAACGGGGATTGTATGAGGGACCTGATGAGGACCTGGCAGCTATGCTTGAAAGGGATGTCTTGGACTCAACTCCTGGTGTCCGTTGGGATGACGTTGCAGGTTTGTCTGAAGCCAAAAGGCTGCTTGAGGAGGCAGTTGTCCTTCCTTTATGGATGCCTGAATACTTTCAGGTACTTTGGCTTTGTTTCTCGTCTCGTGAAACATGGATTTCCACTTTTTACTATTTTTAGGCTCTGTAGCAAACCATATAAATAATGAAGAGAAATGAAAATGTCAATTCATCTATTATGTACTACTAGTCCTAATGTTCTTACCTTCCAGTTATAGTTATGGAGGATGCTTAATTTGATTGCCTTTTGTTTTCCCCCTTCAGGGTATTCGGAGACCGTGGAAAGGAGTTCTCATGTTTGGTCCTCCTGGGACAGGTAAAACTCTGTTGGCTAAAGCGGTTGCAACCGAGTGTGGTACCACCTTCTTCAACGTCTCTTCTGCTACATTAGCTTCAAAATGGCGCGGAGAGAGTGAGCGGATGGTCAGATGCCTGTTTGATCTGGCTAGGGCATATGCTCCAAGCACAATATTTATTGACGAGATCGATTCTCTTTGCAATTCTCGGGGGTAATTTGGTTAACGACACTGAGATTGATTAGAATGTGGAATTGAATGCATTTTGTAATTGGAGGAAAGTGTATGATGCAGGGGTTCCGGAGAGCATGAGTCGTCAAGAAGGGTGAAATCGGAACTCCTAGTGCAAGTAGATGGAGTGAGCAATACAGCGACAAATGAAGATGGTAGTCGCAAAATAGTAATGGTATTAGCAGCTACCAATTTCCCATGGGACATAGATGAAGCTCTCAGGTTTGCTTAAAGATTCTTCTTCTTTTACGCATCTTTTTTCGTCTCGTTTAAACTTAACGAGACTAGACTGCTGACTCTTGAGCTCCTAATACTCTGCAGGAGGAGGCTGGAAAAACGTATATATATCCCACTTCCGGATTTCGAAAGTCGCAAGGCTCTTATCAATATCAATCTGAGAACGGTTGAGGTTAGTTGTGAAGGATGCAATGTTGTTCATAATCGCAAATATCTCGAAGTTGCAATGTAATGGAGGGGTTTGTGTGTGTGTGTGTGTGTTCAGGTGGCGAGTGATGTTAACATTGAAGATGTGGCTCGGAGAACGGAAGGGTACAGTGGAGACGACCTGACTAACGTGTGCAGGGACGCGTCAATGAACGGGATGAGGCGTAAGATAGCAGGGAAAACGAGGGATGAGATAAAGAACATGTCAAAGGACGATATCTCAAACGATCCTGTGGCAATGTGTGATTTCGAAGAGGCCATTAAGAAAGTGCAACCGAGTGTGTCTTCCTCTGATATCGAGCGACACGAGAAGTGGTTCTCTGAGTTTGGATCCGCTTAAACCCTTAAACCAACCACTTAGTCTCTCAAACTCAAAAAAGATATATGTGTGCGCTTTTTGTGTTCCCTTGTTTATATTATTACTATTATTTATTTAATTTGATCATGTTCTGCTGTTTCTCGTACGTATATTCCGTCCAACTCGAAAAAATGATTGTATTTTTCTTTCTTTCTTTTGGTTTCTGATTCAATGTAATGGAGGGACAAGCACTGTTTGATAATCATCTTATCTTATTGACCAAGAAAAAAAACATATATCAGTCATAAGCGTATATATAATATTATCCGTTGGTGATGAAAATGTAAAGAGACAAGCAGCACCGTTTATCATCAAGACCAGTTTCTCGAGTGTTCATGCATCATTGAGCCGAAGAAGATATCTGCCCCAATCATATACTTTATCACTCCATTTTCCTTCGTTACTTGTTCACTCCTTGCTCTTTGTATTAACTTTTACCGTATATCGAAATATCTAATTTCTGACAAATGTAAATGCAATCAAAGAGAGCTAGACAAGAGGGGTTGGCGGCAAGTTTTGACTTGTTGTGTGCATTATTAGTTTATCACCCAAAATCCCCATCTACATTCCCCTCGATCCATATCATTTTGCAGCAATCTTCATATCTCTTAACACTGGAGCGTGTCCTTTTGTACCTCTTTTGACACTATATATCAACTTGTTTGTTTTAATATGATACCGCGCCTTTTCTTTAAAATATATATATGTATACTTTATAGTTTATACATATATTGTTTTCCTAAGAGATGTAAAACAACAAGGCATGCATTGCCAGAACACTGACAACTCTGCAGAGAAAAGGTGAAAAGTGGCCGATACGTAATGTTGAATTCTCTAAAACTATATTTTTACGGATAATATAATGATTTTTTTTTTTCAAACTAGTCGATGTAAACGTATTTAATGAAAAGTACCGATACCATTTATTTAAAAGTTTTAAAACTAAAAGGAAAGAAGAGGAAGATGAGATTTCCTCTATTAGTGAGAGCATAATGAGTGTCGTGTTGTTTTTAGACCAACACAAACTCGGCCAAATGAAGCCAGTTTCTAAGAGTAAGATCTAATCAGGCCATATTAATACAAAAAGAACATGTAATTATCCATACGAGAACAAACAAGATCGTTAGCAATTGTTTTCTTTATGTACATTACGTCGTTTCTTGATTTTCTGTATAAATTTATTGTTCGGTCAGTCGGTTACTTCAAATCCTAGTCACGTTCACCCAAAAATAAATACTTTTAAGACATTCTCCTAAAATCGTTTTAAAAACTGGATTCAAACAGTTGAGCTAACAACATTGAGTTATGAGTGGACGAGGTCCGAGCCCGACACATGTTATCAATAAGTTAGTGGTGTTTTAGAAATAGTTTTTAATAATAAAACCCAAATATAAGTCCAATTGATATGAAAGATAGGCGTTATTTCAACGTGGACTATTATCAACCATGTCAAAAAGGCATTTCAACTCCTGATTGTGTTGTTATTATATATATGTTCGATACTGAATTGACCCTTCAGAGAAAAAACGCAAAAGGATACACGATTCCGATTGTCAAAGTATCATACATATTCTCATGTAAACACATATTGTGTGAATATAATTATCGTGTTCGTGACGATATGGAAATAGATGTGGAAAAGCACGATCATCTGACGAACACGTACAAGTGAATATCAAGCGATGATGTGCGCATGTCCATGTGTTATGTACTTAATTATGTGTATTATCTACGTGTTTTCCATATATCTTATCTGTTTGTAAGATAACATGTTATTGTGCTGATTCAGCACTGCTGAAACCTAACAACAACAAAAATTATCATACGGCTTTGTAGTCAATAATCGTGCTTCCGTGCCGTAAAGGCATAAACAAATGACTAGATTTTCTCACAAAAAAAAAAAAAAAAACAAATCACAGGCTCATAGCCTATGCGACAAACGCATATATTACCCAAAAAGATTGAATACGTTTTCTATATGCATATGAGTAAAACTAGAACCTTGATCAGTTAATCTAAACTTTTGGTGTTTTCCAATTCAATTGAAAGAAAGAAAAAAATGCTGCTAACACATTTTCTCATTGTCGTGGAGCGTTTAAAAATGTGTATGAATTTAATTTATCTTTTTAAAAATTTGCTTGGTTAATAAACAAAAAAAAACATATATAATGATTTGATAAAATTTAAATTCTATATTTTTGTTTTTTTGTCAACTATTGATTAGATAATTCCATATTTCAGTATAAAAGATTAATTTTTAAAAAAATGGTTGACCATTCAATAGTTTATAAGTTAATGAAGATTTATTTTTGTTTGGTTAAGAAAGCCATATCTAAAAACAAGGGGGTCTATCTTAAAAAGAGTATGTGAGAATAATGAAGTGGCCACGAGAATCAAGTGGCAAAATCTCTTTGGCAATTTTGTCGTCTCTCTTCTTAAAGAATACTAGTGAGAGGCAGGCCCAGGTGGGGGCGTGAAAAAGAGAAAATCAAATGCATCCATCATATAGTTTTTTTTATATACCAACTTTTGATTGGAAACCATAAGTGGGATATCTTTGTAGAGGCGTATGCATGATGTCAGACCATTTCTCTTTGGATTCATGTTTACTTATTTTTACAGAGCGACTTGAATGACGATAACGTCCTATTACTTGAGGCAGGAGAGACGAGTTTGCCGTTTACTGAGAGGCCATGGCCCCATGCATGGCGTATGAGTGATCTCCCAAATGCCATGTCGTGTTTAAAAGGTTTATTTGACTATTCTTCTCGAATCTATTAATAATAACTTTTTTTTTCAACATTAACGTATTCTTGAAAGAGAAAAACACACACACACACACAAAATCGTTAAAAATAGTTAAAAAGAAAATGATTTAGACAGAGAAGAAAATAGACTTTTATAACCAATAATAATGGACTAAAAGGAGGCTTTGTCTTCACCTATCAAATACTCTCACTCACTCAATACACAACTCTCCAGTCTTCAGTACTATAAATACCCTCCGACTCCTACTCCTCTTCTCCACCAAACATCATATTCAAACCAAAAGGGAAATATCTGAGAAAATATATTCACATTCTAATATAATTTATCTATAAACCTCTATACCTACCAACCATGAACTCTACGTTGAGCGATGCGTTTATATCGCATCCCATTCACATCCCATTCTCAAACTTACCCGACTTCACATCCCTCCGTCACCTCCCAGACTCGTACACGTGGACCCCCAAAGACGATCTCCTCTTCTCCGCCTCCTCCTCTAACGAATCTCTACCGTTCATCGACCTCTCCGATCCCCACGTGGCCACTCGTGTGGGCCATGCTTGTACCACGTGGGGGGCATTCCAGATCACCAACCACGGCGTGCCCTCGCGACTTCTCGACGATATTGAGTTCCTCACCGGAAGCCTTTTCCGGCTTCCCCTCCACCGCAAGCTCAAGGCTGCTCGGCGGGAGGACGGCATCTCCGGCTACGGCGTTGCTCGTATTGCTTCTTTCTTCAACAAGCAAATGTGGTCCGAAGGTTTCACAGTTATTGGCTCCCCACTTGACGATTTCCATAAACTCTGGCCCATGCATCACCTCAAATACTGGTATATCTACACTTATATATCTTTATCTTTATATTCCTTTTCTTCTAATTTTCAGACCGTATAATAACATATATCTCCACTTTCTCTTAAAGGAAATAAACTAGTATAAACTGACTCAACCAAAAAGAAGATTTGTGGACGTTACTACATTACTTTACAGTTGACTATATATTATATATTAATTTTTCTCTGTAATAGTTACGGGTTGGAATAATCCGTAAAAGGAAAAATAGAAACCGACATAACTTGCCATGTCGAAGTTTAGTTAAAAGCACAATGAAAACTGATAGACCCACCAAATTAAAGACTATATGTGTCTCGAATATCAGTGAATATATGTATACTATATAGTAAGTAGTAATAAATATCAACATGTCATTCATGGTAGGAAAATGGCTGATGGACCCACTAAAAGATGATCACTGTCTCAAATATTGTATGACGATTTGTATACATTTTAAGATTTCAGCTACTAATTTCACATCGATTCAACAGTGAGATTATCCAGGAGTATGAAGAACATATGCAAAAGTTGGCAGCGAAGCTCATGTGGCTGGCATTAGGCTCACTGGGAGTCGATGAAAGCGACATTGATTGGGCCTGGCCCAGTTCAGACTTTCAAGGAGCCCAAGCAGCTATCCAACTAAACCACTATCCAATATGTCCAGAACCGGACCGAGCAATGGGCCTCCCAGCCCATACCGACTCAACCCTCGTGACCATACTGTACCAGAACAACACCGCCGGTCTCCAGGTTTTCCGGGATGACGTGGGCTGGGTCACTGTGCCACCTGTCCCTGGCTCACTAGTGGTCAACGTCGGTGACTTGCTCCACATTTTGACCAACGGAATATTCCCGAGCGTGCTTCACCGAGCTAGGGTTAACCACCTCCGATCACGCTTCTCCATGGCCTACCTGTGGGGTCCACCTTCCGATCTGATGATCTATCCGCTTCCCAAACTCGTTGATCCTCTCCAATCTCCTCTTTACCCATCTCTTACTTGGAAGCAGTACCTTGCAACCAAAGCTACCCATTTTAACCAGTCTCTTTCCTTTATTAGAAACTATCTGTCTTCAGACCAAATCTCCTGATGTTTCCTTTTTTTTTTTTTTTTTTTTACTTTTTTATTTTTGTAAATTTTTAACTGAGTAATATGAGTAATTTCTGAGATTTTATCTGATCTCCTCATTACACGAGTCACCTGATCTATATAGGATACATGAAACAATTAAGCTGGTATAACTTTTTCCCCAAATACTTTTCTAAAATGAGAAAACTTGCTAACTTCTGATGTTTAAGAGCAATTTACTAAGTATTTGCTCTAAAGGAATGAAAGCCTGGGGTCATTAAAAGCTCGCCATAAACTCGCACCATGCATGAACACACTTGTTTTAATCATAACATAAGTACGTGGATCCAATCCAATTGCTTTTTTTTTATTTGGAAAATGACATGCATAATATCAATTGGAAAATGGAGTATTAGATAATGAATATATAGAAACCAATATTTGTTAATCCTAATGATAATACGTGGATCCAATCAAATTTCTTAGGTTTAATTGGAAATTGGAATTTTACCAAATATACCAGAACTTGATATACGTGGATATGTCCAGTAAGATGTATTCTACAAAACCCATAATACACTAGCTTAGAACGTTACACATGTAGCTCCAAAAAAAGGACAAGAGTTAAAAAGTGATTTATCCTCATCATATATGCATGTAAAAAACTTGTTGCGGTCTACGTATATTCATAACATATGTGTGTGTCTGTATGTATATATATTCTAGGTAACTGTATATGTCATGAGCACCCCAATCTCAGCAAATCCTAACACTCTCAATTTCACCAGCTATGCCTTCAATAACTGAAGATGTATCTATAGGAAACTTAGGCAGTCTCCAAACACTCCCAGACACATTCACCTGGAAACCCACCGCCGCCGACTCCGTTCTCCCTCCCTCCTCCGCCGTGGTGAAAGAGTCCATTCCGGTCATCAACCTCTCCGATCCTGACGTCACCACTCTGTTAGGAAATGCGTGCAAAACGTGGGGAGCGTTTCAGATAGCCAACCACGGGATTCCTCAAAAGCTCCTCGACGATATTGAGTCTCTCTCCAAAACCTTATTCGATATGCCGTCAGAGAGGAAGCTCCAGGCTGCTTCGTTTGATAAAGGAGTTAGTGGCTACGGAGAACCTCCAATCTCTTCTTTCTTCGAGAAAAAAATGTGGTCCGAAGGGTTCACAATCGCCGATGGCTCCTACCGCAACCATTTCCTTACTCTTTGGCCCAGTGATTACACCAACTACTGGTAACGTCCACTACATTGCATTATTCACAAAAGTGTTTCAAAGGCAAAGATACTTCATACTATACAATACTGTTTACGAGTTTACACATGCAATAAAAACTTGAATATTCTCCTCGCAATACCTTAGAAAAGGTTGAGTAGTACATGTTTAATTTAGCATGCGTGTATTAAATGTTAGAAGTTAGCTTTCTAACACTCCACGGCGATTCTTGGGGATACCCAAATTAAACTTAAAGTGGCTCCGTAATTATTATGTTTTTGGTTGCTTTTCATGTTGATTATGCGCAGCGGAATAATCGAAGAGTACAAGGGCGAAATGGAAAAATTGGCTAGCAGACTTCTGTCCTGCATATTAGGCTCACTTGGTGTCACCGTGGACGACATCGAATGGGGTCACAAGGCCGAGAACTCTGGATCAAAAATGGGCCGAGGCGTCATACGACTAAACCATTACCCGGTTTGTCGTGAACCAGAACGAGCCATGGGTCTAGCCGCTCATACGGACTCCACTATCCTAACCATTCTGCACCAGAGCAACATGGGAGGGCTACAAGTATATAGAGAAGAGTCCGGTTGGGTTACAGTAGAGCCGGTTCCTGGTGTTCTTGTGGTCAACATGGGTGACCTCTTTCACATTTTATCGAACGGGAAATGTCCGAGCGTGGTTCACCGGGCCAGAGTTAACCATACGCGGTCAAGAATTTCGATTGCGTATCTGTGGGGTGGTCCAGCTGGTGATGTGGAGATAAGTCCTATATCCAAGATAGTTGGTCCGGTTGGACCGTCTCTGTACCGGCCAATCACTTGGAATGAATATCTCCAAATCAAATTTGAGGTTTTCGACAAGGCATTGGACGCAATTAGGGTCGTTAATCCCACCAATTGAATCTCCTTATCCAATGTATTTTCAAGAGAATAAACCTAAGTTGCAAATCAAACTTAATTATTTATTTAATACATAATAATACACTTGTATAAGTTTGCATACTATTCATTACGTTACGGCCATGTATGAGAGGGGTTGACGCCGCAGTATATCTGGAGAAGATCCTCGCTGGATTTCTTGGCGGAGTTGACGTACGACTCGTAGAAGCGGAGGAGGCCGTCGTGGTCGAAAGGGTTGTAGCGGAGGGGATGTTGGTCATCGACGAGCTCCTCCGGCGTACGGATGGTCCCTTTGTGGAAAGAGAAAAACCCTAAAGAGTATCGAGTCTCATCAGCGCTCATCACCACCCTGTGGTAGCACGGCTTTATCCTATCGTTACTCCAAGCCTTCACCACCACCACAACAACCAATGATAGTTGAAATCAGTTGCTATAGTTTGGTGCA
Organism: Iljinskaea planisiliqua; assembly: GCA_900108845.1. Classification (NCBI taxonomy): domain Eukaryota; kingdom Viridiplantae; phylum Streptophyta; class Magnoliopsida; order Brassicales; family Brassicaceae; genus Iljinskaea; species Iljinskaea planisiliqua. The sequence continues at coordinate 8,677,518 of FNXX01000009.1, forward strand.
TATCTTTTTCACTTCTTGATTCCTTTTGACTATCTATAAATTCGATTTGATTTTGACTCACCGTGAGTCCCATGCCGGAGAGAACGACGAATCTTGTCGGTGACGGGTTAAACCCGACCCATTGATCGGTCATGGTTTTCAGCTGGAGACCTCGGACGTGGTTCTGGTGGAGGATACTCATGAAGCTCCTATCAATATGCGATACAAAACCCGTGTTTGCTTCACCGTTTCGTTGTCTCCGGTAACTCAGCAACCTCAAAAGGTATCGAGTTGACTCGGAATGACTCGCCGTGTGCTTCTTCTCGTCCACTCCATAGCTCTCGGACAGCATCCTCATCACTGTCTGGTCTAGCTCCGCTAGTGCCATTGCGTACATATGTGTGTTTTGACTGCAAATCAAACATTTGATCTGAGATGTATCCACAATAGATACGACTGCAAAGGACTTGTGGATTATCATACATATACATATTCATATTCAATGGAATGAGAAACTTGAGACTTTTACCAGAAGTGATCGTTTCCTTGTGGCCAAAGTAGTTTAGAGAAACCTTTGCAAGCTTGAGGCTCGGTTGCATAATCGATCCCCAAACTCTCGTGGATCTGGTAATCGTCAACGACCATAGACATGTAGCCATGGGAGGCCTTGTGGTTCTCGTTTTTGATCTTGACCTCGTACGGCAGATCATACATCTCCTTCATGCTGGCGAGCAAGTCGTCCCTGAGGTCTGATGAGACGCCATCGAACTCTGCCACAAACCAACCCTGCTCCTCCATAGCTCTTCGGACGCTGTTTCTCATCGTGATCCAGTGACTCGTGCCTGCCACTAGTTTATCGCGGGAGAAGTCGAGAATCGGTAAGCATTGCTCTTCAAGTGAGTCCATTGGAGCGGATGGCCAAAAGGTTCGTTGATGATGAGTTTAAGTCGATAGATTACATATAGAATAGGAGCGTTATCTTTATACAAATAGGTAATCAGTATCTATGTTCAAATATAATCGTACATTCACGTTATAGTGGGGATACGATTCTTTATGGAAGGGACAATCGTTAAGGGAGATCCGGTTTTGGCTCTTTTATGCGTCATCAGTAAGATTCTGTTGCTTTCTTTAGTTTAAAGATTTGTCAACAATCCCAAGCCCCTAATCATACGCATTATTTTATAAACATAATGGTTTCACATCTTCCGTCCAATCGAAACAATACAGACTTTGAATTTTTAAATATTAAGAAACAAAGCACCAACGGTCCAACCCGCAAACACAACGAGCCAGATGGAATCGAGGCTGAGCTAGCGACTGAGAGAAGACGGCAATTTCTAGAAATCTGTTTGGTTAAGGCTTCCGCCACATATCCGTTTCCAAATTCAGACCTCGGAGTAGGTTAGGCCACACGAGAAGCGGCTTCGGAATCAACCGGCGTCTCATCATTTGACCGGGAAAACAGAGTAGCCGAACAAGTGTCTAGCGTTCTTAGCTTCAGTAGGAAGTAAAGAATAAGACCACACCCAAACCCTAGGGCTGCGCTTGAGCCGGTCATTGACACGGCGGCGCATACCAGCATGATAAACGAGTCTTCTTTCGTGTTCATATCTTTGGAAGCCATGGCAAGTTCGATCCCCGCGAAGAGCAAGAGAACCCCCAGTATTCCAATCGGGAACTGGCTCAGAATCCTTACAAAAGAGTTTCCAAACACCAAACCCACTATCAGTTTCCCGACACCGAGAAAAATAACCGACAAACCACTCCTTGCGCCGAACCGGTACTGTCCAGCTAACCCACCAGCACCGTGACAAACCGGCATTGCGCCGAACCAGCACCCGATTAGGTTCATCGTACCAACGCTGACGGAGACTGTAGTCGCGGATAGTTCCTTGTCGAACAAGTCATTGGATAATTTGCAGACGGCGATCACAGAGTTGAGCACAGACAGTGGAATCTGAGGAATCGCCGCCCTTAAAAAACCGATTTTCCAGTCGTCCCAAGTGATCTTCAGAATCTTGAACTTGGAAGGACCAAATCTAAGGTCTTGGAAAATCGAGGGGTCGCGTATGAAACAGAGCACTAACCCGACAAGGAAGACGATTAGAGCAGATGGAATCGAAGACAGAAGACGAAGTCTCCTCCGGCGAGACTGGGTTTCGTTGGTGGAACTCTCGGAGACATCTCCATCTTCGGAGTCTCTGTCGCTGCCGGAGCCGGTGGCCAAGATGATGAAGAGCAGAGCAGCTAGAGCCAAGATAAGGCCGTCGAGGCCGAGCCAGGAACGGGGAGAAGAAGAGGGCTTGAGAGTGGCAGTGTCGTAATTAAACCTGACGTATTTGATGGCGGTGAAGGCGAACTGAAGACCCTGAGAAAGCTGGACGCCACGTACGACCGGGAGAGGGATGAGGTTGTAGAGGAAAGACATGGCTCCGGTGGCGCCGAGGAGGAGGAGGACGGTGGCGGTGGATGCTCCGGCAGCAGCGATCTGAGAAGGGGTGAGGTGTGGGGACTCGGAGACGGCGACGGCGGCGATGGACTTCATGGGCTGGACGGGCATAGGGATGTCGAAGAGGAGGCCTGTGGCGATGTTGTAGAATCCAGTGAAGATGAGAGTGGCGGAGAGATCGAGATTGGAGACTAGAGTCAGGGTAAGGACGATGGGGATAAAGGTGCCAAGATCACCGACGGCGCCGGAGAGTTCAGAGGAAAGAGGGTTTTTGAGGCGGAGACGACGGCGGAGCCACCCGCATCGGCCGCGATCACCGGCGAGCAGAGGAGTGGTCGTCGTCTCCATGATTGGTGATGTGAGTTGGATAAGTTTGTCTTTATGGTATAAAAATGATAGATTTAAAAAAAGAGAGATATACTTATAATATTGGGGGAATCCCCGGAGAAGTTGGATAAAAGACGGCTTTTCAGACAGTTGACGAGTCCATGTCTGTTACTTTGTGCTAACGACGTGGAAATATCAACCATATAAGTGGACAACATATGAAATTGATTTTAACGGTTGGACTTGTTAGTGTTGTATGTTTGGGCCTTGCATCTGAAACTGTTTTTCAAACACTAAAATTCGACTGACGTTGATGATACAAATTTAAAGCACATGGCTCTCTCTCTCTCGCTATGCCCACAGTCTCATCCATGGAACTATATTATGAGCTTACCCAACTTCACATTTCTTACTATTCTGTGAGTAGAACTTAATCTAACTTATTAATGTTTTGACTTAACAGTACGCACAAGTTTATCAAGGGAGAAACTTCGAACGTGAAAACCAAATTGAGCTTGAAAGAATGTTAAAAAAGCTGCTACAGACTACAAAGAGTGGTGGTGCAAAAGGGCGATTGTTTGAGAGAGATTTGGTCTTTTCTCACTCTCAAAATCTTATTTTAATTTCATCCTTCTTCCCTTCCCCCTAAAACCAATATCAAAAACCCTTTTCTATATGTTGGTGGGAGCAGATTTCTCCGGCGAACTGCTTGCAGATTCTCCAAGGGAACCGTTCCCGCCTTCTTCTTGAGACACAACAGAGATCTTGACCGATGAAGCTCTCTCCATTTCCTTCTCCAGTTCTTCTTCAGACCGCAAAGCGTTGAACTGTCCCTCCAGCGACTTAGCTGCAGCTAACCACGCAGTCACAATGACCAACAAGATCATCCCTAGATACGGCGTTGAATTCGCTAGTGATCCAAAGGACAAGATCATGAACTGCTGGATTAGAGCTCCGCCTGATTTCCCCAACGGGTTGCAAACCACGTCAATTGCAGCTTTGCCTTTAACCTGCACCACACCACAATTGGCACAACCTCAAGCTAAAGAACACACAACTAATTTCTTCAATATTGATTCTTTTAAAAAGAAGAAAAATTTACAAACCTTGGTATCCTCGTCCAAGGGGATATAGGCCATTTCTTTACAAGGATCGAACAAGCTGTACTTGGCACTCTTGCTGAAGATATTCTGGAGGGCACCAACATAGACAGCCGCGAGTAGTGGAGTCATACCAAGCTTGGCAACAAGTGGTGCGAATGGGCCGCCAAACAATATCAGAGAGAAGAAGGCAACGCCAGTCAATAGCAGAACAGTTGGGGTGATCTTTGCAGCCACTCCCCAACCATACTTATCGAATACGTATTGACTGAGAAGCATCATCGTGAATGTTGCAATACCCGTGCAGGTTGAGAAGTCTCCCATGAATGCTGAGTACTCGTTCGGGCTAGGGAACTACAGAGCATAGGAATGAGTTTAGAGAGCCTAAAAAAATGAAAACATTTGAGAATGAAAACACTATGGACGAGGAGCTGTGTATACCTGAGCTTTAAGCTTTGACTTCCATGTGACTTCGACAAGGTTGATACTAATACCATATGCCACCACTAAAGTAGCAAGATCCCTAATGTATGGTGATGACACCAAGAACTTCAAGCTCTCCATCGTTCCCATCTTCGGTTTGTTCTGCAAAAGAGGTACAAAGAGAAAACTAATCAGAAGAGTTCTCATAAGCTTCAAAAAAGCAGGACAAAAACTTCGGCGGACCATTTACCTTCTTCTTCTGGCTACGGGCTGGAAGAGGAACGTATCTATTGACCCACCAATAGAGGAAACATATGGCAAGTCCCATTCCCACCACAATGCTCATCATGGCTTTCAACGAAACTGCCCAGCCGTCAACTCCAGGACCAAGATTCTTTCTCAAGTTAGAGAAGTATTTCACCGTTCTTCCAGAGAAAATCAGTGCAACATTGGCTCCAAGTCCGAATAAAGGATAGAATTTCTTGGCTTCGTCCACAGTTGTGATCTGCAAAGAGATTGAAGCAATGCTATATGAAACTCACAAAACAGTGATTAGTGATCATATGTAAGATCAACAAACTCAGCTGCAATCAAAGACTAAAACGACAATCAAACATGCGATCAAACCGTAAACACACTAGTCTGGTGAATAACAAAAATAACAGGAGAAGCACAAAAATCCATAGTCAACGCAAGACGATCACAAAACTTGAATCTACAGAGCAGTTTAATCACCTGATTAGCAAAGCCCCAGAAGAGAACTGAGATCACCACACTACCCCAAAGCTCAGCCATGACATAAAACAAGCAGAAACTCCAAATCCGCAAGATGGCGAGAGGACCCATGAATCGTGGGCCGAGAGTCGCAAGGAGCTTATCAGCAAGAGCTTCCGGGTGGATATAGTTGCTGAGAGGGTACATGACGAAACCGAAGGCCCCGAAGTAGACGATGAAAGGGATGATAACGGTGTAAAAGAGAGCCTTTTTGGAGAGAACATTGGAGAGTTTGGTGTAGAGGAGCATGAACCCAATGGCCATAGGAAGATTGACCCACGTCTTTAAGAAAGGTATAATCTCAGCAGAACTGCCTTTCGCCGTCACCACCAAGACGTCCTTAGTGTCCCTTAGGATTGTGTAATTGAAGAGAATGCAAAAGAACATAAGCCCTAAAGGGATAATCTTTTTCAAGGTTGTAACCTCCACACCGAAAATCTTCGGAGACGCTGGAATTGCCGATGTGTCACCTTCGCCGAACACAGCTCCGTCGCCGGCGGCCGCTGCCTCCGCCTTGCATATGAACTCCGAGCTTCTCTCCTTGTGGGAAACCGAAATCCCGTGAAGGGCTGGCTCAAAGGCTTGAAATTTCTTGTGCCCGTTGAGGGAAAGAGACAAGCCAGGTAGATTTCTCGGCTTGGCGGCGAAAAGTCTCTGCTTTAAGCCATGTGATGGCTGAAGAAGGCTCCTGGCTCCGATGGGTTTGGCGGGTAAGGAGAGAATTCCTCTGGTTTGAATCGCGGCAGCCATCTCTCTCTATCTCCTATCGCTCTCTCTCCAGCAAAATACACAGAAGACCGGAGAGAAATGAGAGAAATGGAGGAGGATGAGATAGAGAGAGATGATAAAGGTCACTGACTGGGTGAGTGCGATGAAAGAATATTGTTTTTGCCAATGAGATATTCACAATTGTGGTAATTTGTATATTGGGAAAGGATGTATATTTTTGCACCCGTACTTGTAATAAAAAAAAACTCTGAAGCTCACTGTCTTAATGCTAATCTTTCGGATTTAAGTAAATAAAATTGGTCGGGGAAAGATAAATTTGCGGTGGTGTTGTTGGACCATGTGAGCTTTTTCATGGTAGCGAACCTAGAAAAAGTCTTGAGTGTAGTTCGTACCTTCACATTCCTCCATTTTTCAAGTCACAAATGACCGTAATGACCTCCAAATGAGGTATTATTACTAATGAGGTTTCGTTGTTGGTGGGGAGATGGCTATAACTTTTTTCTTTGAGTTAGGTGGCTAATGTCTATTACTTTACCTAAAATTGAATCACGTGTCTATTAACTATTAAAGAAATACTTTATATTTTCAGAATTTCAAGGCTTTTTAATTTTTATAATCAGATAGAGTTAGAAGCAGTGCTATGATGCTATATATAGACTATAGTTTATTCGTTTCAAGTGTTTATATTTTAACCAGTGTGATATGTTTTTGTTGAATTATTACTTTGTGTACCAATGCATACTACCTTCCAGTGAAAAATATTTATGTTGTCGATGGTAAAAAAAAATGGTTGATTGGTCGATAATCAATTAGTCATCTACACTCAATTGTTCTAATGTCAATTTTTCCCTTTTCAAACGTAGAAGAATTTGCATCCTCCTCCAAGTTGACCCCTCATTTCTGACGGCGGCGCAAAAATCAAGACGTCAGAAGAAATAAGATGACCAAACTCTTACACATCTTAGTAGAAATATTTTGAGCATTTTTGGTTTTACTTTCGCCCAACTTTAACATGGTATAATACTATTCCAAGGACCAGTGATCCACCGGCCGTGAAAGAACTATACATATTCGTTGAAATGTGGTTTCCAAATATCCAAGAGGCGCATCTAGGGTATGTGACTATGATATGTCGTGCTTGGGTTATTAAAAAAAAACGACTTATAAGAAAATGGCAATTATTTTATTTTGGACCAAGACGCCACCAAGTCTATTTGAATTGTCTCAGGCGGCATCATTCGCTTTTTTAATTGGAGTTGAATCGAGCCCATTATTATTCGATTCACCAAACAATGCAAAAAGAAATTAAACACGTATTTCTCGTGACTTGTTAACAAGTACTATCATCATAATGCAAATAAATGTCTTGTTTGGAAAATATATAAATATTGAGTAATAGTAATTTTTTTATTACAAAAACCCGCGCCACTTCAATAAGATTTAAACTCACAAATCCTACATTTGCAAGCCAAGTAGTTTTCACTAACCAACAAAAACAAAAAATTTCGATAGTTTTGATGAAGAGGATAATAAAGAGCCGTGGGATGAAAACGACGGCTCCGATTGTCAATGTTCCAAGTTGCCAAAGGAAATATCCAAGAGAAAGGCATGGAGCATGTTGCTGCCTCTGCCTCTTCCATTCTCAATACAGTATATACCTCTTTTTCTTCCTTTTTTTCTGTGAGAAACATTAACTCGTATTACATTGGGACCATATCATTTTCACGAGAAATAACCTTTTACAACAACCAACGGAAGCGAGATATTCCACGTGGCGAAATAATAACGGTTCTTGATATACACGCAACAAGGAAGCACTTTTAACCTAGAGAGACGCAGCATAAAAGAGCCTGAATTACACAGATACTAATATTGTCCTCTTCCTCTCTCTCTCTCTGTGGTGACAAACGACGAGGGAAAGAAATAACGGTGTTTCGTGGATACACGTCACCACCTTCCTTTACCTGTGGCCTTGACAGCTTTGCTCTTTCCGGCCAAGATATTTCTCTCTTTTGTCTTTTTGTTTCTTCTTGACAACCAAATCTAAACAAAATTCCTCCGACGGCTCCGTATCTGCCACGCAAATTTTCAACCTTTGTATAGAAACGACTGATCCGCGTCATACTGTACTATGAACAGTTTTTACCATTTCACAATTTACTTTTATTTTTTTCGTGTTGCTATGCTAATAGATAGAAGAAGAAAACACCATATTTTGTGTTGCTATATAAATAAATCTATATGTATTAAAAAAAATAGTCATTCTTGGTTAATAATTCGTAGTTTAAAAACATAATCGTTGCTAATATAATGCAACACAAACGCTTAAAAAAAAATCATTGGGTTTGGTCCAAAATTTCAGATGCTTAGTAAGGCCCGTTTACAAACAGAGTGATCTCAGCACCAAAGCTTCTTTCGAAGCATTTGGTTTACAGGTTGCTTATCAAGCTAGTTGCTATACTGCTATCACGCGATGTTAAACTTTTACATGCCACTATGGCTGTCGAGACTTGGAAAGATAAAAAGGCTTTGAGAATGGTTCAGTCTCGGTCACAAAACACAAGCTTTCCGGATTTACGACACAGCCCTTGTTCCCCAACAGAGTTGACAAGCTTACCATAACTATACATCAACGGCATCTTCCCCATGACTCTATGAAACTCCCTGATGCACTTGCCTCTTCTCTTCCTGTGTTCCACTCTTCTACTGCTCAGCCCAACTTCCCTTACCCCATTCTCCTCCACCTCTTCTTCTTCTTGGTTACGCGCATCTCCCCAGTCCCTAACTCTTTCTGCTCCCACCATCATTGGACCTGCCCTCAGCTTCTCCGCAGCTACAAAATTCATGAGTATATCCTCGCAGTTACGCATCTGGTCGACGATCTTCCTCATCTCCTCCATCTCCGAACCTCCGCTGCAGCTATACTCGAACAGATAGTCCTGTTTCATCATCATGAACTTTGTGAGCACGATCGAGTACTTGTCTGGGTGGACAGTGTAGATCCACTCCTTCCCCTCCAAGTCAAAACCGTGCGACCTCGCGAACACTCCTACTAAGCGTTCAGGGTTTGACTTCCACACGGAGAAGGCGAATTCCAGCGACCTCTTGTCCACCTCCACGTCATCATCGCATATCAGAACGGCGCGTGTGTCTACAGAAGGCCGAGGGAGGAACCTGGCGTTGAGGCTGCTTGACGGCTGCTGGATCACAGAGATGTGAGCCGCACCGAGCGAGTAACGAGTCAGGTTCTGGTACAAGCGTTCAAGTACTTGCTCCGGCGTGCTGGGGTTTCCCCAGAGCACCGTGATGGACGATACGACGGAGGATCCCGAATACGCGGCCACGATGGACTGCAGAAGAGGGATACGGGATTCAGAGTAGCCGTTGATTAGAACGCTGATCTGATCCGATCTGAGTTTCTGAAATTCTCTCTGTCTCGTTAAGTCGCACGGATCCGGAGCCACCGAGAGCGTCCGCGAAAGCACGAGACGCGGAACGGAGATGACAACGAGAACAAACCAGATACATAACCCATTCCTACCAACTCTCTCTGCTTTTTCTACTCCCATGTCAACCTGATCTGCTTCTTCCCTATCGGATCGTTCCGATTTCGATCGATGAAACAGATCAGAGCGAGCGACGGATGTTGCATTTACACTAATCGATTCTTTCTGGTTTCCTATAGACGCGCGTTTGTGTGTGTGTGTTACCTCATAAGAAGGAGAAGGTACTCCGGCATCGGAGCCTCTCGACGGAGAGATTTGGACTTCCGAGGACCATGGTTTCCCGTCGGTGATCTTCCGCCATGAGTCTAATCAACGGCGAAATATACAGATGGAATAATTAATTTATCATAAGAAATTAAATGGGCTTTTTAAGAATGTAATTAAGCCCAAATGAATATAAAAACTAAAGGAGGCCCAAACTTACTGAAAGAAAGATTGGTACGAGTATAATGCAAAGGCCCAACAGAATATAGCTAACGCCAGATTTTGAAAGAGAAGATTGGTAGGAGGAAAATATAACTAACGAAAACGCCCGAGTTTAGGTAAGCATATACACTAGAGTGTGTTAAGGTGGGTTATAAGCCAGCGCACTTATACCCGACAAGACATGTGTTGTCGTTTCACACAATGACAAGCATAAAACAAGTTGGTCGTTTATTTTAAGCAAAGTCATAGGTACACACATAACTGATACAATTAGTTTTCCAAGAACAAACATAATATTGTATAATTCAATATTAACAAGTCATTGAACACGAGTAGACAGTATCCTCTGCCTCGGATCCTATTGCAGACAGATAGAAACGAAAAGAAAAATAATATAAAAATCAAAAAAACAAGTTTGACCTTTAGCCGAAAAGAGAGAGAGGGAGATCTAGTTGAAATATTTGTTAGATAGCTAGATTAGTAAAAATGGACCCTGAACATGAAGAAAAAAGATAGAAAAAATGGTGAAATTGCGGGGGATGCATGAAAGTGAGTTAAAGGGTGGGGAAGGGTTTGTACCTCGGGCAGCTTTAGATGCGGCAGCAAGTATGGCCCACCTCAGCTGCTCAAAGTGTGAAAGTTCATTACTTTAAAGGATTTTTGAGAGCGAAAAGCAACAAACGAAAGAAAAAGAAAAAAAAACAAGTGGATTTGGGGTTTTGGGACCCATGCACGTGATCTTTGCTCTTTTCAGTTGTTCCTGCTAGTTTGCCTTTTTGCAACCTGTCTATATAATACATGTAACATGTATGTATAACCAAGCTTGTGAATTGTGTCTCCATGCATATGTCATCAGACCTTCTCTTTCTTTCCATTAACTAACAGGTGAGAGTGATCATTTATATCTTTCTGTCTTGAATTAAGTGAACTCCAAACATCAAGTTCTCACCATTAAGGTTGATAACATTTCTCTAACAAAATTGGTCCATAAACTTAATAACTTTACTCGGCTCCGAAATTCATATTTTAGAACGAGCTATGCTTACAAGCAGATGCATGATATAACAAATGGGGATGGTCCCAATTGTTTAATAAGAGAGTAGAAATGTAGGGATTGTTGTGTAAATAAAAATGGTCCCCGACAAGAATCTTCAAAACCATACAAGATCCAAGTTTGAAAGTTAACGGTCATAAAAAAAAAAAGAAAAAAAACAGCCTCGTTTCTCTCGCTATCCGTTTGTCTTCTGAAGCCACTGTTACAGTACTTGTGTATAGGGGTATAACAGTCACCAGTATTAGATTGTTGATTTATCAAATCGCTTAGGAATACTCTTATCAGATGGCCAACTCGCCACCATCGTCGCCAAACCCTCCCAAGTTGGTGGATTGTTGGTCGTTCCGGTTTCGTCTCGCTAGAGTCTCAAAGATCTGATTCGTTCGTGTTTTTAATCGAGCCAACGATCTCCAATTTTACGCATTGGAATTGAGTTTCAGGATTGGGAAGAAATGGGGAAAGGTTGGTTTATCGTGGAGAAAGCGAGAAGATGCTTTAAGACGGTCTTCTTCATGGTTGCGATGTTAGTGTCGCTGTTAGTCTCGTCGTTGCCTGTGCTTGTAGCCATCGGCGACGTCATGGTGCCCACCTTTTTGCTTTCCAGCTTCACTTGCTTGACGTGCTACAGCTTCAAGGACCATCTGACTCGATACGGTTTCAAGAGCTCTTTCACTGATATTCCTCTCGTCTCCCTCATCAGATCTTTCCTCGTCATCTGTACGTTTCCTCCTGCTTTCTCCTTTTGCCTTTTGTTTTCCATTTACTGAGGCCATTTCCAGTTTAGGTTTTGTCCACTTATTATCAATCTGAAAGTATTGTTCTTTTTCGCGAACAGGTGTGTATTCACTATCCGATGGCCCTGCACTCTCACACGGACCTTACCTCGGAACCGTGTCGCTGTCTTCTCTTGTTTCAGTTCTTCTTCTTTCAGTTAAAGCTTGCCTTTTCACTGCAAATTCTCAACTTAACGCGGAAGCATTGTCCTCTCCGTCAAAGCAACGACTCCATCTTAAGAAGTCTTGGGGAATGCCGGTTTTGTTCCTTTCATCTGTTGTTTTTGCTCTTGGTCATACGGTTGTTGCTTATAGAACAAGTTGCAGAGCAAGGAGGAAACTCTTGTATCACAGAGTAGATCCTGAAGCAGTGAGTTTTACTTGCTTTTATGGTTTTCTTCTTTTCGTTCTAAAGCTGTTTTTTTTCTGGTTTTAACCGAACATCTCATTCATTGTGTTGCAGGTTTTTTCGTGCAAAAGTGTCTTCTCTAGTTACCAGAAAGTCCCACGTTCTCCCATTCCTACGGTAGGAAAGGCCTCCAAGACTGATGGTGAAGGAAGACGAAAGCTTCCTTCGTCAACATTCCATGACGAAGGAGAGCTTCCAGTGAGATTGCTTGCTGATCTTGACAGCTTGTTCATTACAGTCAGAGGGCTCAGTGTGCATTACAAGATTTGCTCACCTGGATCTCCTCGGCAGCCTGTCTCCTCAACTCTTTCTCCTGAAGCCAATTCCATGCTCAATCTGCCAGAGGCTATGGCGGGAAGGTTGAAGCTTGACAGGAAAATATTGACCATGGTCACGAGAAACAAGCTCAATCATCACCACCATCGGAGCTACAACAACCTGTTCAACAATTCTTCTTCCTTGCACGACCCTCTCCTAGATACTGCTCCTACTTTTCCTCTTCTTTTCAAAGATCCTCTGGAAGAAGCGTGTCGAGAGGATGACATAAATGCGTCCGGTTTTGACGCTACAGAGCAGCTAGATGCGGATGGAAGCGGTCAATTTGGTGTAGTGCTGGTTCATGGATTCGGGGGAGGAGTGTTTTCTTGGAGACATGTGATGAGTTCTCTCGCCCTTCAGCTTGGCTGTGTTGTCACTGCATTTGACAGGCCTGGTTGGGGATTAACCGCTAGGCCTCATAAAAAGGATTTGGAGGAAAGAGAGTTGTCAAACCCTTACACTCTGGAAAGTCAGGTAAATTTATCTTCACTCATGGACTCATGGGAGCTTTTGTATTTGCACTCAAAAAGAAATGTTAAAACTCAATGATCTGTTGATGTTTTCCAGGTAGATATGCTTCTTGCTTTTTGCCATGAAATGGGATTTGCTTCAGTAGTCTTGGTTGGCCATGATGATGGAGGTTTGCTTGCTCTCAAGGCTGCACAAAGATTGGTAGCATCAAATGATGCCATCAATGAAAGGAGTGGTTTTGCTTAATGTAAGCTTGACGAGGGAGGTAGTTCCAGCTTTTGCAAGAATACTTCTGCACACATCACTAGGAAAGAAACACCTTGTTCGCCCGCTTTTACGTACTGAGATTGCTCAGGTGGTGAATCATCGAGCTTGGTATGATCCTGCCAAGATGACAACAGATGTCTTAAGGCTATACAAGGCACCACTCCATGTTGAAGGCTGGGACGAGGCACTTCACGAGATAGGTAGACTCTCATCCGAAATGGTGCTTCCAACTCAAAATGCACTGTCGCTTCTCAAGGCGGTGGAAAACTTACCAGTATTAGTCGTTGCTGGAGCAGAAGACGCACTTGTTCCCCTCAAGTCCTCCCAAGTCATGGCTTCAAAACTCGTAAACTCTGTAAGTCCTCCATATATCTAATCAAACAAATAACTCTCTTGTTTCAGCAACTAACATTACACGTGTCAACAAACAGAGGCTAGTAGCAATCTCAGGATGCGGACATCTGCCACATGAGGAGTGTCCCAAGGCGCTTCTTGCAGCCATGTCCCCATTCATCAGCAGACTTGTACTTAATGAGTGACTGAGCGATCACTTCTTGTTGTCTTCTTAGTGTTTCTTTTTGTCTGCCCCAAAAAGAAAGAAGTTGGGGGGTTGATTTTGAGGTCTTAACAGCTGTGTATTCATCATCATAACCAGAGTTATTGTCACCTTATCCGTTTTTCTCATCTGGTTTATTTTTTTATATGGTTTAGAGTCTTCTCTATCTATTTGTCAGTTGGAAGATGCGTGGCTGAGCTGCTCAATTTTTTGTAAAGCTTTCCGGTTTGAAATACGCACTTCAATGTGATTCCATCTCTTTGTTGTATTGTACATCACTCCTAAAACCCAATTAAACGGTATAGAAGAAGCAATCTTAAAGGTGATGAACCTTGAAGTTCTCTGAAGTGGATAGGTCACCAACCAGAAACATTAAAAATACAGCTACGCAAATTCTCAAACTAAACGCTAGGAAGGCAGATGAGATACTTGTATCAAGCAGAAAGAAGAAAGGTGTAGGGAAAGAGTCTACTCAGTCCAGAATATCAGAGATAGCTGTCTTCTTAAAAGGGTCACTTTGAGCCAACTGCGCAGCCATGGACTTATTTGGAAAGATATTATCGGCCTTCATTCTATCTCGCATTCCATACGCAGGGGCTTTGGCGTTTATGTAAGCCTGCATGAGTGCTTGGAACTGCCTAAGCCGAGATGTATACCCAACTTCCCTCATCCTAAGGAATATCTTCTCCGTGTTATGAATATCCCCCCGTTTTGCGTACTCGTCCATCATGTACATGAATGAGCTCATCATCAGTTTTGTATGGCTCTGTTTTGATGCCTTATTTAGCAAAGAATCAGCCTTTTCAACTTCCCCAGCTTCCACATAGAGCTTGATGAGTGCATCCCATGTCGATGCTTCAATCCTGCAACCGCTCTCCGCCATTCGCTTAACCAGATCCTTACCCTTTGAGAGCATCTTGTGATCTACATATACCCTCAGGAGAACAGAGTAAGTGTTAGAAGAAGCTCTTCTGTCCATCTTTACAATCTTCTCAAAAATCTCCTCTGCCTCTTGTACGTTATTGAGCTTTCCAAAAGCGTAAATGGCAGCAAGGGATTCCTCGAAGCGGGGCTTTGATTCACAGATCTTCCATATTCTCCTCACTTCATCTTCTCTCCCAATAGAAGCATAGATGGAGAGCAAATCTTTGAGTGCCCTGCGGTTCGCCTGTAAGCTTTCACCTTCCATCTCTTTCAAGACTTTCTCTGCTTTCTCTTTAAGCCCAGCTCCTACATAGTGCCTAGCAGTGATAGCTTGTGTATGGAAGTCCGGTTCAACACCTTCATCTTTCATAGTCTCCACAATTTGCTCCATCCCATTTATGTCATTTGATGACCCTTTGACGTCAATCAAGATCTTGTACGTGAGAAGACTCGGCTTGACATTTTCTTTCTCCATGAGCAAAAGCACATCAGCGATCTTCTTCCTGTCGACCCTCTTGTAGAGCAGAAGCATCTGATCACAAGTAAAACCAGACCGGGGGAATCCCAAGTCCTTCATTCGGTTGAACACAAGTTCAGATTTCTTCACATTGCAAGCAACCACACAATTCGCCAGGAGGGTGCGGTACATCACTTCCCCTTTAAAGGATTTCGGTATCTTGTCCATATAAGCTTCTCCTTTTTCCAAGCCACGTGTTTTAACTATCAAATCTAAGCGAGAAGCATAATCTCTCTCATTCATTTCAATTTTCTTATTTGCTTCCAACCATTCCGACATCTAAACAAACATAAAAGAAACAAAAGGAACAAATCAAAGTCAGAGATACTTAACAAGTCGTTTGGCGATCAGATACAAGTTAAAAAGAACACAACAAGTAAGCTAAATTGAAGGAGAATTAACCTGTAATGCTCTTCCATACATGCGACGTCTACGTAGCTGGAGCATCGCCTTAGCAACCTCAGTTCGGTTGATCTCATTTCCTTCTTCCACCCATTTATCAAGTGCACTACCTACAGAGAGACCTGCTGCAGAAACAATGGCCTTAAATAGCTCGGATGGTTTCTTTTCTATCGTCTTTCTAGTATCCTCGGTCTCAGTGAGGTCTAGTAGTTCCAGCTCCTCTTCTTCATCAGCGGAGAGCTTTCCCTCGTCAACCTCACTGTCATCACTACTACTACTAGTACCAGTCTCTTGGCCTGGCTTTGAATTCTCCAGTTCAGAGAAGCCGTCTTCGAGGTCATCTTCCTCTTGATCACTTCTAGTGCCAGCATTGGAGGAAAGCACACGTTTACTCATGGAAGACATGTCGTAGAGTCTTGGAACAGCTTCGCGTTTATCATATACAATCGAATGGGAATCAAGAGTGAAGAAGCTTCTTTCTCCTGATTGTATCTCTTTCGAAAAAACAGCAGTGCAAGTACCAAGTCGAAGTCTCTGGGTTCTGAAATTTTTTTACAAAATTGTACAAGTTGCTTAGTTACCAAAGTTGCAATAAGATTGTGCCATAGACAGAAACAGAACCATTTCTGAATTCAATTTCTATCCAAGTCTATTCACACAAATAGCCATTACTTTCGGAACAGAAGAGCCTAATCACAGAAATTTGAAGCTTTTCTAACCTCCGCAAGACCTTGGAAAGAGCGAACATGATTCGTCCGTCGAAAAGATCACTGCAATTTACACATAAAAAAAAAAAAAGACAAGGATTAGATTTAACAGAAAAAAAAAAAAAAAGAAGGAAGCTTCTGCTACTGGAAGCAATAGATCAGATTAGGGAAGAAAAAGTTTACGAAGAGAAACAGAAGAAGGTTAGGAGATTACAGTCGAGTGAGAGCAAGTCGATGATGACGAAGAAGAAATGAGAGCTCGTGTTGATGTGGGGGGTTTATGAAATGCGCGAGAGCTGTAAAATAAAATGTTTAGGGTTTTACATTATTTTCTTGGTTTGACCATTTTGTCCTCCGATAAGCAACATTTCATAATACTCCACTAGTCAATAGGCTTTTACTAGATGGGCTTTCAAAATAAGCTGAAACCTTTTTTAACCTTTTAGATTTTTGCCCATAACGTGTATATTTAATCTGGGATATGTACACTCACTTGCTCTGTTACATAAATTTGCACAAAAACATCTTACAAGCTGGAAATGTCTTAGAGCTAATTTGCATCTACACACATCTTACAGTAATATCTAATTAAAAAAGTGACCAGCCTCGAAGCTTTGAAAGTTACTATGAAAGAGCTCAAGAAAAGCCTGACAACTATTCCCCGGTCGATTCAGACATCAGATTTGGCAGTCCAGGTTCTGGAAGAGCTGGTCTCTGCTCCAGAAACAGTCATCAAGCTTCCAGTGTCAGACATGTAGTGGTAATTGTAATTGATTCTGGTCACTAAATCAGCCAAATGAGGAAAGTGTCCCACATTCAGCTTCGAAGACAGTACCTGCAAGTTCAATTTCCCAACAAACACTTTTAAGACTTGAAATATACAAGTAAGAAGCACTATACAGAGTTTTAGATTAGATGGGCTTACTCTAAGGAGGAAAGCAATGCAGTCTTCAAATTGTTTCTCTATGCGGTCTATTTCCATTTCGCATCTAGCCTTGGTCGCTGAAACTGCTCCACCGCTGCTCAGTGTCTGTTGTATCGAGTAGAATTCTAGAGCTAATCCAAGAATCATGTTGATTCGACTTGCGATGATTGCCCACTATACCAGAAACCACCAAATACTTGGATTTTATAGCGCTTCAAATTCAAACATTTAAATATTATGCAATCAACGAGATCAAGTAATAGTCCATTACCAGCTTTTCTTGAACCACAAAGCATTGCCTCTGAATCGATAACAAGTATGTCTCATGTACATATATGACCTCGTCCAGAGATCCTGCTTTTACCATGGCTTCGCAGAGTTCACGCCATGCCGTGTGATATACCTGTTTACAAAATCCAGTTTAAGCCTGGTAAGCTTTTCATATTATTGAAGCCGTAAGATCAACTTTCAATTTTGCCACAACTCTTGCACATACTCATATTACTCTCAACGAAAAATGATACTGTAGTTATAACCAATCACATAGTATCAGACAATACCCTGTCCATTACGTATTGATGAAAAGCATCCACAAAATTGAGGAGCTTTTGTTCCAGTAACCAGTGGTGCTTGCGGATTTTGGTTGCAGAGCCTTTACCCTATTATACAGAAACACCAAGTCACTAACTTTATCAAAGTAAACCACATTATTATCATCACTCTTTATATTTATCCGTATTGATCAGAAGATTGATTAGGCTCTTTGAAACTGGAATTGGATGTCACATGAAACAGTCTAAAAAGAAAGAATTGAGTTCGAGAGATATCAAAAACCTTCCACATCCACCTTCGCGCTTTATCAAGCACATATTTTGCTCGCTTGACCTTCAACAAAAATCCCATCACCTGTTTTCATTTAAATAATTAACACATAGAACAACAAACCGTTTCCCCAAAAAAATAGCTGGACGAGAAAGGGTTACCTGGTTATACTTCTTAATGGCCTCACTATTGGCAATAAGCTCAAGCGGCCATGGAACCTTAGAAAAGAAAATCGTTCAGATCTTTGAATACACATAGATGTAGCCATGTTTTATGCTAATATGCTGCAATTGGTTGGAAGAGTAAATGTCTTTCTCTAGACCTTGTATGTGAATTTGAGAGACTCGAGGCAGTCTATCCCAAAGTTGTTAACGCGGCTTTTACGAGTTGAAGAAAGGGGTATTACGTCACCCTTGTCATCTTTGTCTTTGTCTAAACAACCTTCTCTGGAAATAGATACCACCAATGAATCAGGACTGCTTAACAGCATGGCATCGGCTGAATTTCTAATTGATTCCTGTAGATAACCAACACAATTTGGAATTAATCTTTTCTGTATGAACAGATATACGGCAATAGAACAATTTCTTAGAAGTGATAAATATAAAGATGAGAGCAGTGTCTCTACAAAGACGTTCACCCTGGTTACCTGAAGGATTATGTTCAACTCGAAATCGTCATTTGATAACTCTCCCTTGCCCAGTCTGTTGAATACGACAGTCAGAAAATGTTGCAGAAGGTCCCCTGAAAATTTTAAGGATTTAATTAAGATTCCAGATACGACCCTATAGCCAAAAATGTTGAAGCACATAAAACGTACCTGAACCTAACAAGTAAATGGCACGCAACACCGCAAGTTCGTGCATCAATTTCCAATCATTCATTAGTTTTGACAAAATCACTTTGCCAATGTAGTCCACCTACAACACGCGCAACTTTCATAAGGTAACAAAAGTATGCATGCCGTAGGAACAAACGGCAATGCAAAGCTTACATCACCGTACCTGCCTCCTGATGTAGATTGTGAAGCATTCTTGCATTATTACAACAGGAAGTGGAGTATCCCTTGGCTCTGCCTTTAGCATCCAGCTGAGAACTCTTGAAAGAAGTGTACTATTCTTTTGGAAAGGTAGGAATTCTGACATATGGAGCATCGGCTTTTTTTGGTTGTTGTTGTTGATAACAAAGATTTCAAAGTTAGCTATCAGAAACTATTGCACGTGGGAAATAAGTGAAGGAATGGACATAGAATGATCATATCTTCACTATCAAAGTACCTGAAATGACGGAAGCAAAGTGGGAAAGGGAAACAACGTTTCTAGAACTTCGGTATCATCCTCAGAAGAAAGATATTCAGATCTACCGTATTGGAATCCAAATTTGTAGTTTGTGCCGCTCAATCCAGCATCTGCCACGCCAGATCCCTCAAAGACAGCACCCAACAAACTCTCATCATTTAGAGATGGTAGACAGTAGTTGTGTGATAAGTTCAAGACATTCCAAGCATTTGTACTCCCCTTAAGATCCATTTTAGATACTGAAACAACAGGGTTTTCATGACAGAATAAACCCTGCAATGCCTTTTTGACAGTGAGACCATTATTTTCGTCCTTAACGCCAGTAATATAACATGCACTCTGGTGTTCTGATTTGGCCTCCATAGCTCTTTTCTCTTGCACGGCACCGACCAACAACTTATACCACATTCGCTCAGAGCACGTGAGAACTGGAAGATCTTTATCAACCATGCCATTCTCCAGCTCTCCACTTATATATGATGCTAAAGTTGGAGAAATCTCCCACTCATCCGCCTCATCTTTCCACAGATATCTAGAGACATGATCACCATGGCCTATAAGTCCAGCAAGTGTTAGACAAAAGATTTCAGATAAGGATAAGTCTGCAGTGCTCCTAAAGTTGTTCGTTTTAGGCAGTAGTACACCACAGCCAGAATTCCCAAAACCATTTCGCCCATGGTACTGAATCTTTCCAGAAGTTTCTGAAGACGTGGAAGGAATATGTTGCATCAGCTGCAGTGACTTTCCAGCAGAAACAATCGACTTACAGATGTCTTTTATGAATAATGGGCATAACACCCGATGCTCTTTGTCTTTATCAGAAACTGAACTGGAGTCATTTCCACTCAGTCCTTTCTTTTCATTTAGCGAAGTTACACTTGACTTTCGGCCCGGCACCCTCATCAACACATAGCTTTTCTCCCAAAACTCTGCATCGTTAACGGAGACCGATTGGTTGGCTGTAAAAAACAACTGCGAAGAACAAAAGTGAATCTTCACCTCAACCAAAGATTTAGCATTATCAAACTTTCAATTTGCTAGCCTTGTAAAGAAATCCTTGATGTTTGAAGCATAAACTGCTAGAAGAAAAGAAAAATTGAACAGCCATAGAACATAAATACAATTGCAAGAACACATACCTCTCCAAAAGGATCATCAAGAGTTCCCTCAAACAACCATGAATCCAAACCCTCTATATATGGCAATAAACTTCCAGCAAAGATTTGCAGCAGCATGTGAAATCCTTCCACCTGGTACAGATATTATCAATATACCAACTTGGGAAGTGAGGAGGGAAAAAAACATAAAAACTCATGAAAAAGGCCACAACCTCACCACCTTGTACAAGGCATACTTCATCCAGCTTCTTGTAAAGGAAATCAAGAACGTGGACAGCAATTTCAGCAGTCGAAACAGTTGAACTTGAGTCAAAATACGCATGAGGGATTGCACCTCGTACAACTTGTAAAAGGTACTCAGCACCTGAACACAGACTACCAAATGGAGAGAAAAAAAAAACAAGAAAAAAAGAAGGTTAAATATATATCGAGCACAGAGTTCTGACTTGAACTGAGAAAAAGCATCCGATATATAAAAAAAACACTTTGTAGGCTACACACCTAGATAAAGAACTTGTTAATCCCAAGAGGGTTGGAGTGGCAGTAACATTAGAATCGTTGATCTTCACTTCCTCGTTCAAAGAAATGTCTCTGAGTCTCTGTTCCGATGGCAATCGTATATCAGTCTCAGCAAAATAAATGTTCAAGAGAAAACTGTAAAGGATTAGTGGATGCTTGCCTCAAGCCACGAAGAGACAGAGTTAGAAAATGCCATTAAGGTAGGAGGAGAGCTCAGAGAGGTATTGTTAATCCCAGCAACGATAGACTCCACGAGCTTCAAACATGTTGCGGCATACAGGAAACCAGCGAGAAGGGCATGAAGGCTTGTGCGAGACAAATGGGAGACGCGAATCTCGGTTTTAGCTCGGAAAGTCTGTCCAGCTTGGTCCCAGAATATGAAGGGACTAGACAGACCTTGCATCGCTTGTAAGAGACCTCTCACCTATCAATCAACATCCCGAGACAAAATCAAACGAAGTGTGAGTGTTATAAAAGTTGTTTGCCGATGAGAAACCGAAGAAGAGTGTTTGTGGGCATTACCAGATCCAATTCACTCACGCTCACTGAGGGAGGAGCCATTTCTGAGTGTGTCCACACTCTGCGGCTGCACATCGGCCCCGGAATTAGGGTTTCTAAGCCAGTCCGATCAACTCGAAGCAACGACTCCATTATTTTTGTTCACCAAAATTTTTGATTTTCCATAGCAAAATTGGTCATACGAGGGAAATCGAAGAAGCTTTACGAGGGATGAATTTGATAGAGAGAGAGACAAGAGAGATCTCAGGCCCACTTCTCCAATTAACGCCGAAGTAAGCCCGTAGGTAAAGTGCTTTTGATTTTTGCACTTTAAGGACTTATACTCGGTGCTAATCATGAGATGGCCCCACCCTTTTAAAATGTGCCAATAAACAACCCTGAGTCTGAGAAAGTGGCAAGTGAGAGATCTGTGCCTGTACAACCATCATTTTTTAAAACATTTGAACACCAGTGCGATAGACGGATGGCGAAGAGAGTGGGGATACACGTCAGTTCTCAAACTTTGACATGAAATTAACAAACAAAATCATGCCTTAATTTATGAACGATACAAGTTTTCTAAAAATTTCCCAGACAACCACAAAATAGCTTCTTCTTTTTTTTCTTGCTTGTCGAAAGTAGCTACCTATGCTATATCAACTATTCAAGGTAAGCTCAGGGAAGCCATCTTCAAAAATAACCTGGACGATTGCGTCCACCATGTCTCTCTCTGTAACACCAAGCACAATGACAGAGAGACGAGAGGAACAGGGCCAATGACCATGCTTTTGCCTTTTTTAGTTAAATCCATCTTTTGTGCTGCCGCTGATGAACATCCTGATTGCTTCTTTTCGATGTTTCATTGCTAAAGAGTCAAATCTCCGCCCACAAAACAGCAGCCAGTTCTAACGTCTCCTTCAAAGTTCAAACACGAAAGGAAGGCATAAAACTTTTAGCTTGGAAGAAAGACACCTAAGGGTAAATCCAAACAGTGATTAGAATTCACAACCAACCTTTTCCGAGATTTCCTTCTTGAATTGATCGGTTTTTTCTTTTTCTTTTTAATGTTGCACATTCCAGTCAGAATCTCCTCAATGTCTATTGTATCATTAACATGAGTTTTCAACAAATTGCAGTAATCCAAAACCTTCAGCTGGTGACCAGCACTTGGGGCAAGGGAAGTATCAACTTGTACGTTTTTTCTTACGTACTCCATCAGCACAAGCCCTGCAATATACCACACTTGTTTTTCATACAGTGAACGATGGAAAGCTTCACAGAGAGAGAAACAAACTTATGATCATGCAACATCTTCGGAGTCTCAGAAGTTTTAAAGGGAACGAAGGATACCGAGAGCTCGGAGCAACTTGAGATCAAAATTATCAGCTAGTTCGTCGTGATCATTTATTTCGGCTCGTTGAATGGCTAGCTTCTTTAGGCTGATAAGCAAATCCTGCAAAACAAAATTTATGAGTTCATATTATTTCATCAATCAATGACGCGAGAAGGACACTCTATGGCTTCCTCAAAGTTTACCAGTTCATATTCTGAGAGAGAGCAAAACCAAGTGATATCTTCCGTCTTGTTGTTCTTCAAGACTTCCGTAAGTTCCTCCATCTTCCAAGTTTTCCGTACTGTTCTTCATGAGTCAACCATTTTATTGATAAGGCATAACATGTAAAACCCAATAAACACTTGATTCTAATGAAGACAACAGCACAATACTAACTCCACCTACACTGCTAAATTAATTGCTGAATCAAAAAAATCAAACCTTTGGCTAACAAATACTATATACTTCTCTGTAACAAGGGCTCGGATTATCTAAAATCGATAGGGTCTCTCACCTCCACCGATATAAACAGGCTTCCACTCAGAAAGCACCAGGCGATTTAGTGCTTGCCGTCACTGACGACGACGCTGAGACAGTGGCAAAGTGAGTCAGAGAAGAAGAAAACTATGACGGAAACTGTAAGGGGGTTCGAGAGATCTGAGGGAAACAAATTCAAGGACAAAATAATGGCGCCGGAAGACTCTAACTCAGAATAGCAAAGAGGAAGGAGACGCAAACAATAAACCCTAAATTACCTTACCTCGTCGGAAAATTAAATGCGGTGGAGAGTTCTATTCTGAAAACTGTTTGTCTATCAATTGTCTAATCAGAGGCAATTAAGCACCAAGGATCCGTGGCGCAATGGTAGCGCGTCTGACTCCAGATCAGAAGGTTGCGTGTTCGATTCACGTCGGGTTCAATCCTCCCGATTCCAGATCCTATATCTTTTTTATTTGTTTTACAACTTAAATAAACTTTTCTATATTCACTTCCAGCTATATCGTATTTAATGTTATATAGACATTAGAACAGTTATCGATAAAAGTTTAGCTTTGTAATTACGACAAGTCAAACTTTCTGGCATCCTTGCACGTGCCTGTCTACTTCGACTATTGTCGTAATATGTTCATGCGACGTATAATTAAAGATCTTAATGTCCCCTAATCTACTACTCCAATATCATTGGCATATTTTGCTGTTGTATGGTATAATCAAAGATCTTAATGTTCCCTATTTATTACTAGTATAACTTTTTCGCAACAATATCATTCGCATATTTTGCTGTCGTACTTGTAATGTGTAATTAATCCCCTATACATCTTTTAAATTTGCAGACGCATTTTCCATTATAAAAGTAATAGTTTCAACATATTTTATGATATTCATCGGTAAGATTATTAGTATCACTTATGTGTCTTATATGTATTTTTATTGAAGGATGGGATGAGTTTGGATCATTATAAATTAACTCCAACATTTTGGGACATTTGGAATATTGATGGAAGCTTCTCATGCGGTAAAGTCGGCAGTCGTGCCTGCACCAGAAGACAATCTACCCCTTCACGTGTTCATCAGAATGTGAGCATTATATTACATTTATCATATATTATCATTGATTCATTTTGACTTCGTCTTTTAGTATGCTTTATTTTTCCTTTTGTTTTATTTCCCAAAAACAGCACATTGGTGATATAAATTATGGTTGTTGCGTTATATACGAAAACAAATCTAACATGTATCAAAACATAGGGTATAGTTATTTTAGTATGCTAGTAGTGATCAATCGTGATATCTCAATGATACATTATTTCATTCATTTTCCAAATCATTGCTGATAAGACAATGGGTTTTGTCTGCCAAAAGAATTATAAAAGTGTTTAAAAGAATCGAGATCTTAATAATATAATCGATCGTTGTTTGAAAGAAACGAAAAATGCATCGAAGAAACCGAAATCCTAATCATGAAGTCAATGTTTCCTGAGCTAGCTGTATGTGTCTACGTAGCATCTGACAAACAGAAACCAGGAGGATGCTTCCAGTGGCATTCTCGTGGTTTTCGTCAAAACAAGTGTTCTTCTTATAAACTCAAACCCATAAAAGCCCCAGTCTTTCTCCACCCACCCTTAACATATTCACCATCTCGCTCTCTCTTCCATATCCATCTCTCACCCGAGGAAGCCACAATGTACCAAGAAGCAGCACTTCTCTTGGCTCTACTATGCGTTTCTTCCAACGTCGTCGTGTCGGCCCCAATCCGCGATGGTAGTCACTCTAATCAAAGCTTATCTCATACAAGATTCTTATTTAATTCGCAACTCTTTAACTTACAAACTTTTAATGGTTAATTTAAGGTTTACTGCCAAATGGTAATTTCGAGATGGGTCCTAAACCGTCCCAATTGAAAGGATCCGTTGTTAAGGAACGAACCGCCGTACCTAACTGGGACATGACCGGTTTCGTGGAGTACATCAAAGCTGGTCAGAAACAAGACGACATGGTCCTGGTCGTACCGGAAGGCTACTCCGCCGTCAGATTAGGCAACGAGGCCTCAATCTCCCAGAAAATCTCCGTCCGATCAGGCCGTCTATACTCGATAACGTTCAGCGCCGCTCGAACCTGCGCTCAGGACGAACGGCTCAACATCTCCGTCACGCATGAGTCCGGTGTCATCCCTATACAGACCATGTACGGCAGCGATGGCTGGGACTCCTACTCCTGGGCTTTTAAAGCTGGTGGACCCGATATAGAGATCCGGATCCATAACCCGGGTCACGAGGAGCACCCGGCTTGTGGACCGTTGATCGACGCCGTTGCTATCAAGGCTTTGTTCCCTCCCAGATTCTCCGGATGTAAGTGAACTGAGAACGGATCACATCTCTTGAGTAAAAAAACGAATCCGGTTGATTTATGTTGATATATTTGCTTTTCAGATAATCTGATAAAGAACGGGAACTTCGAAGAAGGACCTTACGTGTTTCCCAAGGCAAAATGGGGAGTGCTGATACCACCGTTCATCGAGGATGATAACAGCCCGTTGCCTGGTTGGATTATCGAGTCTCTCAAGGCCGTTAAGTACGTCGACAAGGCACATTTCTTTGTCCCCGAGGGACACAGAGCTATCGAGCTTGTTGGAGGCAAAGAGAGTGCGGTTTCTCAGATCGTGAGGACGTCAGTGAACAAATTCTACGCTCTCACTTTCAACGTGGGAGACGCAAGAGACGCTTGCGAGGGAGCCATGGCAGTGGAGGCGTTCGCTGGACGGAGCAAGATCGTGGTGGAGTACGCGTCTAAGGGGAAAGGCGGGTTTAAACGGGGAAGGCTTGTGTTCAGGGCGGTGTCGGCGAGGACTCGTGTCACTTTCCTCAGCACGTTTTACCATATGAAGAACGATCACTCTGGCTCGCTATGTGGTCCGGTCATCGATGACGTCAGGCTAGTGGCGGTTAGGACACTCCGAGGATGAGACCGGAGTTTGCTTAGCTTACGGTTTAAAGTCAAAGGGGACATTTACCCATCGGTTGAATATATATCTATATAGTAGAATGGTTAATTGTAATCTATGTTTTACATAATAATGTAATTTTACGATCCAATCTATTTTTAGAAAGTTAATGAGCTAATTAACGTTTGGATATACAGTGAAGTACAGTGTCAGTTTATATTCTACTTGATTATAGATTTGTAAGAGATGGGACAGATCATATCGGTTGATTCAATACGAATAATTAATTTTCTATTTTCAAAAACTCTTTCAGCTACGAGTCTCTCTAGTTTTAAAAAAAAAACAGAAGAGCAAACAAGTGGCACAGGCCAAGTCGTTGGTCAAAGTATTCTCCAATTTTTCTTCACTCATCTTTTTCCGTTGATCGTAGATTGAGAATCGGCTGTAGTCACTGGAGATCGAGATGATAACCCTAATTTGAATATAGAAGAATCGACACCATCATGTGGAGGAGAATCCTTTTATCGAATCTTAAATCAATCTCCGCCGTTGGCTCCTCCTGTGTGGCTTCGTCTGCCGTGGCCGAGTCCACTCACCTTTCTCTCTCGACTCGTGCGTCCTCCATTTTGGCGTGCTCTTCGATTCTCTCTCGCCAATTCGGCTCCGCTGCAGGTAAGTTACGGGTCTCGATCCGCACCGATGGTTGTTGTGAATGATTTGTCTCTGATTTTGAATGGCATCGTTTAGAGTGTTCCCTCGTCTTATGTCTCGGTGTTAGATCGTGAAATGTAATTATGTATATGGGCAAATGATGAGGGATTGATGTGTGTTGTTCACTCCAGCGGATGCTTGTGTGAAGAAGCGTGTGGAAGATGTGATGCCTATTGCAACTGGGCACGAGAAAGAGGAACTAGAAGCCGAATTGGAGGTACCTTCTTTTTTGTTGTTGTTGAAGGGTTTAATCAGATCATTGGAGAAGAGATATATGTGTTGTCATGTAATTTTTCTCTATCGTCACCAGACAGCAGTTGATTTGATTCTGATTGCTATTAGTTTACCTTTCACAGGGAAGGAAGCTGCTCGATATAGACTTTCCGGAGGGTCCTTTTGGAACAAAGGTCAGTGTGAAGCTGTTCGATATAGACGCTCCGAGTCTCTTGTCTGACTCTTATCACTTTTTTGTCTCTGCTGTACAGGAAGCTCCTGCTGTAGTCAAATCCTACTACGACATGAGAATAGTTGGTTGCCCAGGAGGTGAAGGAGGTACGTCTTTCTATCTTGCTCTCTCAACATATGCGTGGTCTCTATCTCACCACTTTAGTAGAGCAAGGAGAGGTTTTGATCTATCTTTTGCAACGGCAGAAGATGAGCATGACGTTGTCTGGTTTTGGCTGGAGAAAGGCAAGTCCTTCGAGTGCCCTGTGTGTTCCCAGTACTTTGAGGTAAACCAAGCTACTACGTTCTCTTTTAAATCTACGAGCAAAGTTTCATTATAATCTGGAATTGAGTGAAGTGATGAGTGCAAATTGGGTTTGATGATTAAATAGCTTCAAGTGGTTGGTCCTGGAGGACCTCCTGACGGACATGGCGATGACCACCACTGAATTCCGGAGATAACTAATCCTATTCTTTAATAATAAGAGCGTGGTGGTGATGGTGGTGGCTTCTGAAACGTGAAGCCCCTTCGGTTTTGTTTTGTTTTACTGTCAATCCCCCAAAGTAGATATGTCCATCTTCCTGGACAGGCGTTTCTCGTCAAGCTTTTTTTGCCTAATAATTGAGATGCCTACTACTCTTATTCTTTCTCCTTTATGCTCTTGAACTATTTCTTCTTGCATTTGATTTTAAATATGGGTTGTGGTAATTAAAAAATAATAATTGTACGTATTAAATAGTGTAGAATTATACTACTGATTAAAACGACAGGATATACTATTAAAGTCGTTAAACCCTAGTCCCGCCGTAGATTCTCTCTCCCCCGCCGAATCATCTGCTCTCCCGATCGAACCTTCCTTTTAGTCGTCGCCTTGGACAGCTCGGGCACCAGAACAAGTGCCTTTTCATAAACGTGCTTCGACGAGCTGTTCTTCACAGAACCTCGTTCAAGGACAGAGTTCGCTGCCTTGAAATTAAGCCCTGATGGTAACTTCATCGCTGTCGGAACAGGTAAGCTGGTCGAGATATGGCGATCACTCTGTTTCAGGAAGTTGGCTTTTCCCTTTGAGCTTGTTAGAACACTTGCTAATTGCGATTGATAAAGTTGTCACCTTGGACTCGGAATATCTGCCTGTTGGTTCCGAGGACTTAGCGGCTAATGTTGTTTTGTGTTGAGAAAATTGAAGAGATTCTGTTGTGGGTTGCTTCTTCCGGGTTGATAAATTCAGTAACAAGGTCAACAAGGCTATTAACACAATTGCATGTCATGGTTGGTCATTCGTTTAGCTGGGGATATAATAGTAGAGAGGATGTCAAGATGGACGAATCAGAAGATGTTTAGCTCTGACACACCGTCCCCTGGTACTCCACGGAGGTATGATTGAGGTGATGTTGAGATAATGTTGATGGTATTGTAACTCATCTTAGGAAACGTAAAGAGTATGATGGTAAAGAGGGACACAGAGAAGAAGATGAGGAGTATCTGCATAAAGGAAGATGGTTCTTTTTTAATCAGGCCTCAGCAAAAGTGACATGGTTGTGGTGAGGTTCCTAAAGGTATTTTCGGGATTTATCAGATGCCGTAGGATCATGTTTATGGCTGAAAACTCATTCCCTCCTAAGCGCATCTCCACTGTTCGTCCTTAAGATTGTCAAAGAGATTATAAGAAGTACAAGGCATGTAATATATTATCCCTGCACCCCGCCAGTTTGTTTCCTTGACAGCAGACCCGAGTGGCGCGTGATCTGGTGCAGTGACTCTACATTCGTTTGAGGTAACACTAGTTGGTGTTTTACTGATTCCAGTCACAGAGACCGAATCACATCCTTTTCATCACAATCTCTTATTTTTGTGTAGATATTTGTGTGGTCCAAGAAGACCATGAAGAACCAGGATGTTCACGGGCTGGTGTTTAAAGATCAAAGCTTTGGGAGAAAAAGAGATTAGCAGCTTCTCTATACACAAGTTTATTGTATTTCTAGGATTGCATATATATAATGTTAACCTAAAGAATGGTAATTTTTAACATAATGGATGCTATTGAGATATGAAGAAAAAGGCTATTAGACATGAAAACTTTGAAGAATATTCAAAATTTTGGGATCTGGAAACAAGTCAGGAAAGTTCAAGAGGGAGTCCAACTGCGAACAATGGTCATGGCTCGAATACCCACTCTTGTTGGGACGTGAGGCGAAGCAGCAAAGAAGAGGTTCTGCACCGTTCCATTAATCCTGACCTGGATCACAGAGTTAGGAGGAATGCTGTGAGGAACCTGACGATGCACAGCCTCCTGGATGGTATTATGCGGAAGACCAGCTGCAGTCATGATCTCAGTGTACTCAGCATTCCTCTGCATCTGCTCCCAGGCGTGTTGCCTCCCCGGGTCGACCATGGGTCGGGTGAAGCCGGGGTGATCAGCTTTCAAGTGGGTCTTGAGTTGAGTGTAAGTCCCGGAGAAGTCACAACCCTCGAAAGCGCAGGACCTGGGCTTGGAGTTGAGATATCTCCTAGCACCGGAGACCCTCATGGCCGCGTGAACCTCTCCTCGGCAGTGAGGGCAGTTAAGGGCCTTGGTCAAGCAGTGCTTGTTTTTTCTGCGGTACTGCTTGAAACAGTTGGAGTGGCGAGAACTGGTGTCGCACATGTAAGTACGGCAGCCGTTGGAGGAGGAGGAGCACTGGAGGAGGACTGCATTGTGGGGTGGCTCCAAGCAGATGGCACACCGGATGTCCTCCCACTGGCTTGGGCCTTGTGCCTCGACAGGTGGCGACTCGGGCTCCTTCTCTTTCTGAGTCCTTGAAGAGCGCAGCGGGTATGGTGACACTCTGGTCCTGTTGCTTCCCACTGACAATCTGCCTCTTTCCTTCCCCATCTCTCCTGTTAAGCTCATGTCAGCATTTACCATGATAATCAACATTGAAAATTGAAAATTGAACATTGAACATTGATTGATATTGGTAGGTGAGGTAACTGACACACTACTACTAGTACAAAAGAAATCACACATGTCGTTTAAGCAAGAATGCAAATTTCAAGAATCAAATTCAACACGGTTGGATCCTCAGAAAACCCAAAAAAAAAACAAAAAAAAAACAAAACTTTGAACTATACACTTATCACAGAATAAAGCAGTTGTAGATTTTTTTTGGATGATCATTTATCATAAACGAGGTTATTGGGAAACCCACATTCTGATTCAGAATCAGAGTCATGAGCCAAAACGGAGCGTTGGTAGTAATCTAATCGAGGACGAGAGAAATTGTAATCTGATCAGACCCACACAAAGGCGGTAAAGGACACGACTTGATCAGATCGAGAGGTGAATGAGATGGATAGGAGTGAAATTGGAAAAACCCAAAGAGAAGCGAGAAAGGTAGATTACCTTGGCCGCCGATAAATTCTTGAATTTTTCAGAGAGTTTCGTCTGAAGCGGTGAAGATGGGAAAATTCATGCGAGTGCCTGTTTGTGTGAGTTCTGTGGCCTTTTTATAAGCTACTCTTTGTGCCCGTCTCTCCCACTTTACCATCATGCCCCTCCCTTTCTCTTTCACCCTTTCGCCTTTCCTTTTCCTTTCCAAACTTTTTTGTCTTTTCTTCTTCACAATTATGGATTTTCCTTTCATTGATAAAAGGCAAACAAATCACCTTTTTCTTGTTTGTAAACATGTTTCTAAAGGTTTTTTAAGTGTCTGACTTCAAACCAATTTTATCACACAAACTATCAACTGGTAAAAAAAGGATAAGTTACTATACAAATCTCACTTTTTCTTTTTATTTTCAATATTTAAGCTAATAAATCCAATTATAATCATTACATTTTAAATTTGAATCTTTTAAATTACTTACACATGTATTACACACGTGTCCATTATATCTAATAGTATTAATTACCATTTTATAATTCATATATACAATTTTTAAAAATTCAGATTATAATGCGCAAACATTAGTCAAATTATTTTTTATAAAATAAATAAGTGATAAATAAATAATAACTATATGGATCTCATTTTTTAATTAGTTTGAATAAATTAACTAAATAAATCCAATAATAAGTGTTGTATCTTAGATTTTAATTTTTAATACGGCGCCGACAATAGCCAAACTTACTAAACAACAATTTATTACTTCCACATATAT
Source organism: Iljinskaea planisiliqua (assembly GCA_900108845.1). Lineage (NCBI taxonomy): Eukaryota > Viridiplantae > Streptophyta > Magnoliopsida > Brassicales > Brassicaceae > Iljinskaea > Iljinskaea planisiliqua. The sequence goes on from FNXX01000009.1 coordinate 8,708,883, forward strand.
TTTTCTTTTTTATTTATATCATATTGCCTCTACATTAATAAATAATATAAAAACAAAACATTATTATTTACATTATGTTTTATGTACTTTTACTTAAATAATACGGCGCCGAAAATAGTCAAAATAACTTTTTATAAAAAAAACTAATAAAGAAGAACAATTATACAATAAATCAATTAAATAAATTCAATAATAAATTTTGAATCTTAAATTTTAACTTTTAAAATTATTTACACATGCATTTAATTAGTCTTAATTCGTTTAAACGCGGCGCCGACATTAGCTAAAAGTACTAAACAACAATTTATTACTCTCAAATATATTTTACTTTTGTTTTATTCATATCGTTATGCTTCTACATTAATTAATGAAGATATAAAAAGTAAAATATTATACTTATATTTTATATACACTTCATTTAATATATACAGCGTTGAAAATAGTTAATATATTTTTTATTTTAAAAATATAAGAAAATAAATATACAAATCTCAGTTTTTGAAAATTAATTAAATAAATTCAACTATATTTATTGTACCTTAATTTTGAACATTTTAAACTATTTACACGTATAGTCTAGTTAGTCTTACTTTGTTCCATATGGCATCACCAATAGACAAAGTCACAAAAATATTGAACAAGGTTTTGTTTCTCATACACACATTGTACTTTCTTTTAACTTAGATTATACTGTGTCCATGTTAATCGATCTTTATAAAGCAAAACATAATTTTTTTAAAGTCATATTTTATTTACATTTCATTTAGATAATACAACATTAAAAATAGTTACAATAACTTGTTATAAAACAAACATACTACAAAAGAAAAGTAACTATACAACATTTAATCATTGATAGGCTCCCTCTGGATATAAGGCTAGCAGTGGAATATAAACATCGACACATCGTGTACTCTTTGCTATCTCCTCCCAAAAACGAGAAACCATCTTTTTTTTTTACTGTGTGGCTTCTCAGCTCAAATATTGCAACAAGTTCTCCATCACTTGGGGGCTCCTCCTCTTTAAATATTGGCTTTCGTTGACGTAGTTGTTACCTAGGAACAACAATCGGACTAGCATTCTATTGAATCGCATAGTTTTTCAGACTATCATTTTCTATCTTTATAAAATGAGGGATAACAAGATTAACCGATATTTGTAAACATGATTATTTATATTCATATTTGACTTATTTTTATCTCATACTATACTCAAAACTAGGATACAACAAATTATTAGTCATACATATATTTATTTACTTTTAATTTGAATAATACCACATCAACACTAGTAAAAATTAGAAAGAAAAATATTATTGCTTTTATTTGTTTGAAACTTAGAGATGTCAACGTTATTCAAATTAGTAAGTAACATAGTTTAATTATTTAAATTTTGATAATTTTAAATCTTCACAAAATTACATAGTTATAAACGATAGGAAGCGAATTATAAAGATATTCAAAGGTCAAATATATTTACCAAAATACATTATATGGTATCTAATAAAAACGTGATCATTCAAATTCAAACAAAAGAAGAGTTTCCCTAAGGAAATGGGATAATAAGAAATGAATAGATATACCAAAATGTAGTAAACTTTGACCGAATAGCTTTTGCTACGTTGCCAAAATAGAAATAAAGCGTTTTGGTATAGAATGTATTCTTTCTAGTTATAGCAAGTGGACCATAATATATCATGTTGCCTTGGAGTAGAAAAGAATGATATAATATGGGCCCTAATATGATTGTTTAACATAAAGAGGATAATGAGTTGTGTGTTAGGGCTAGGCCCAAACAAAATGGAAGGCCTATAATAAATGATGATGTTACCAAAGAATTAGAAAAATGATGGAGAGGTCAAAGTCAAACAGTCAGGATTTGTACGGTCCAGATGGTTGGTTGTAGACCGAAAGAGAACACCGTACACTGCGCGTATCGTATAATCGGCGTATCGAACTCTGCGAAATTCCTTAGTTGTAAGTCCCAGACACATAATAATTAGTGTTTATCATCCTTGTTCTGTCTTGTTACGGCCGAGAAAGAAATCTAGAGAGGGAAAATCGAAAGATCTGTGAGAAAAGCAATCGAGTAATGTCTCTGGCAAGCGTGAATATGTCAGAGGAAGTATGGCTGACTTGCCTCACACACGCATTGTCCACAGAGACGGAAGAGATCATGGGTCTCCTCCTCGGCGACATCGAGGTTCGTCCTTGTCTTCTGAATTCGATACTGCTTCTGATTGATTCACTCCAAAAGCTTCTTCTTTGTTTGTGTCCATTGATTAGTACTCAAAAGACGGAAGCGCCACAGCAGTGATATGGGGAGCATCGCCTCAGTCAAGGTCTGATCGGCAGAAGGATCGAGTCGAAACCAACCCTGAACAGTTGGCTGCTGCCTCTGCCCACGCTGATATATCCTTTGCTGCTATGTCTTAGGTTTAGGTTTTAGGTTTTGGTTTTGGTTATAAAGTGTGAAGAGTTCCTTGACCTATCCTCGACTCGCCACAGAATGACCATCTCAACGGGAAGAACTACAAGGGTGATTGGATGGTATCACTCCCATCCTCATATCACCGTTCTTCCTTCCCATGTCGGTATGTTCTTCTCCCAAGTTAATCTGATTCCCTAAGACTTTTTTAGCTGCTTTAACGATTAACTAGCACTGCAGATGTTCGGACTCAAGCAATGTACCAGCTTCTTGATTCTGGTTTTATTGGCCTCATTTTTTCCTGTTTTAGCGAGGATGCAAACAAGGTTACTATCTGCTGTTATTAGTGGATTATTAAAGTTTTAATCTTTTCTGGAATTGTAAAACTTCCTCTCAGCTTTTGATGATGAATTGGCTTAGGTTGGTAGAATCCAAGTTATCGCTTTCCAGTCCTCTGACGGAAAGCCCACTACTACTCCTAAATCAATTAGCCTCATTCTTGCTAATAAAGATTCTGTCATCGATCTTGAGTCCTCCTTAAGTTCTTCTGACTCGATATACCACAGTTCCTCTTCTGCTCGGGGAGACTATCCTGACCAAGACACAAGTGATACAGCTACCACTTCCGGATCTAAGGTCCGAACCTCTCTCTCTCTCCTTTGCTAAATGCTTTACCGTTTTACTCGACCTTATTGAACCTTGTCCAAAATATTAGTTTGGTGTTCTGGCTGAACCATTGGGTTAATGTTTATACACACTGATGTTTGAGCCTTGTATGTGTGTATGCGTGAACAGGGTGGGGGACGAGTTTCAGATTTTGGGGCTTTCTTTGTTAGCAATGCTGACGCCAACACCACCGGGAGAGATGGCACAAGTGGGAACTACAGCTCAGGGAATCCCAGCAGCTCAGTTGTGGAAATTGATCCAATGGACATGTCTGAAAGCATGCAAGAGGCGATGCTCCGTTCAAACTTGGAAACCAGGTACTTTTTGAACATGCGCCTTTGGGTTTTTGAACATTGCTCCATTCATCTACCCAATGACTTGACCTTAAAGAGTTTACATGCAGCGGTGTGGGATATGTCAGGAAAGAAGTCCCGCTTCATGTTTTGCCGACTTCATCACTTCTTAAGCTCAATTCACCTTTAGCCTCTTTTAAAGACCTGCAACGAGTGCTCTACGACGAGGAGCGAGCAGCGTACCACCAGTCAGTCCTGCATAGCATGAGGTATTCGATTCAAATCATCTTTATACATCTTTATCAATCATTGAGTTTTATTGCAAAAGCTCCTTCTGTCTCTTCCCTAGGAATGGAAAAGTGCATCCCCTTGCTTTCATTCACAACACATCAACATATCAGGCTTCCATGTGCAAGCTGATCGAATACTGGTTAGTGAAGAGTGTAAAACTACTGAGTTATGTTATTTGTTGCGATTTACATACGTAGGCTTCATGTTTTGGCAGCTTGAGTCCCGCCGTGAACGCACTTCAGGATAGGCTGAGGGAAAACAAGATCCGGGTATGAATGATTCTTGTCGTAACCACTCTCATGGATATTGATGATTGTGATTCTGTTTGTTTTGAAACCTATTGTGTGCTGAGCAGTTAGCAATGCTGATGGATGAAGCCGAGGCACTGGAATCACAGAAACTTAAAGGAGCAGAAACGAGCGGAGGGCCATCTCGTGTGGCTCATGGTTCTGGCAGCCGAAGCAGAAGAGGATCCTAAAGGAAGGCAATGTCTCATATACCTATTTTTTCTTTGTGTATTGTGCTATTTGAACATTTTTTTTTCTTCAATTGTATCATATTCGAGCATCTCCTGTTAGTTTGCCTATCTGTAGCATTATTTGTTTTTTTTCTCTTCCTGTCCGGGAAGATGAACTTTATTCCAAGAGATGCTGATTAGCAGATATTTGTATCAATATAGAGACAGCCATAGTGAAGATGAGGTGATGGGGAAAAAAAACGAAACTTGATTGCACATTCAAGATGATTGTAGAGAAGATTCTACAAACTTACCTAAGCATTTTGTTTTCTCCTGAAAGAAGAAGTTTTTAACCGTTTTTCTCTGATGATGTCTAATAAAGTAAAAGTGAGATCTTCTACCTCCTTGGAATCTAAGTTAGCGAAGCAGAAACCTAGTCTCCTTTTGTAGGTCAGAGAGATTTGGAAAAGGGCTTAGATCTGCAACAGCGGATGATCTTCCTGACGTCGGCTCGTATGGAGAGAAATGCAGAGAGTGATGCGAGAAAGAGTGTTGGGTAGACACGAACAGAGTTTCTCCAGGCATGAGCCGAGTCCGGTAGAAGAAGAATCTCTCTGACAAGACCCCAATAGATCAAAAGCGTTCCAATGAAGCTTACTCTTCTGGGTTTGAACAGGCTGAGTAAAGCTCCAAGCAGACATAAACAACTCCCAGCGAACACCTGACAATGGAGGACGAGACAAGCAGCTATAAAGATGAAGAGAATCAAAGAGAGAGAGAGAGGAGGAAGGAGACCTCAAGATGACGGATATCGGTTGACAAAGAGGCTCTGTTCGTGTCGTCGAAACTGTAAAAGTGGAGCAGGTTGTGATAGTTTGGGAGTCCAGAGCCACCGAGAAGAGACTTAACGATGGCACCAGGATAAAGGAGTGTCTTGACAAGAGATGAAGGAACCACTTCGCTTCCAAGCAAGTGAGAGGATATTACCTCTACTGGTGATTCGCAGCTCTTGTTCCTGCACGCTACTCTGCGCACCAAATACCAAAATGCTCTGAAAACTAACCCAAATCAAACGCTTTTTTTTTTTTTAACTCAGTTTTGCTCTAATGATCCAATGCCTATGATACGAATCTAATAAAATCCAATACTTGATAATGCGAGGGTCCAGGACCTCGATTTCACCCCACAGAGAAACCCTAATGACACAAAGCCATTTGGTACATTTTTCCAGAGACTCTCTCATCAAATTCAAATTCAAATTCTGCATTTGTTTCCGTTTACGGTTTTCTCTGCTTCCCCTAAGTGAACAAGATAACAGGGTTGACGACATTTTTACCTGAAGAGAGGAATCTGGAAGACGATGATGATTGCAAATACAGAAGAAGCGATAGCAGAGATTAACGATGCCCATTTCTTTGAAACAGACATTGGATTCCGACCAAATTATCCGAAGAAGAAATGAGATGTCCTAAAAAAAACAAAATTTCAAAGCAGAGGGAAACTTTGAGAGAGAAAGATGGAAGAAAATAGGATATGTTTTATGTTACCCCAATTAATAACCCCCCACGTTTTCTTCCCTTTTTTTTTTTTTTTTTGGCATAAGTAGTAGTGGTAGTATTGTAAAAGTGGTGGTGGTAAAAGGGCAAGAACACAATTTAAGAGCAAGTCCAAAACAGATGAATTGGCTCCAAAACCCTAATGGTTAATCCTCGAAAGATGCAACCAGGATTATATAAAAGTGGGCATTGAGGTAGATGATTCCTCTTTCTCGACGATTCGTATTTTCTCAATTGCACGGTTTACTCATTTAGCAAGTTACAATAACACAACGAGAGCATCCAAAAGCCTCCATGAATCAATTGCTCATCCAAAAGCCTCCATGGATGGATCGATTGCTCATTGAAAATAGTATAACTGTACATGAGTTTCTGCTACGAGGTTTCATGTTCCTGTCTTACCATTATACAAATAAGACTATGTATGCTTACACTCTTTGATCACTGACAAAAGAGTGTTTTTCAGTTGCACGGTTAATCATATAGCAAGTAACAAAACCGACAAGAGCATTAAAAGCCTCGACGGATGGGTTGCTTATTGAATAAAAAGTTGCCTGTGCTGTCCAAAGCAAATGCCTTGTTGTTCCTGGTAATGTTATTATGCATCAGTGAAGTAACTTTGCAAGTGAAAATATAAAATTGTGCATGAGTTTTTGGTATGAGGTTTCGTGTTCCTGTCTTACAATTATACAAACGAAGACTATGTAAGCTTACACTCTTTGACCACAGACCTTGTCCGTGTGATTCCACCACAGCTTCTGCTACATCAATCAACCTGTCAGCTCTTCCATTTGCCCCTGTTGTCAACATTCACAATTCAATCTTTAGAAACGCTATTCTACAATCAAACGAACCGTTTAGAATTTGGCATGGAAAAACTGCATTTAATGCTCTTGCATACTATGAAAAGCATCATACGAAAACGGTTTGCCTATGTTGTCTTCTTAAGGAGCTCAAGGGAAATGCGACAAATGTCAATTCTTCACATTACACTTACCCGAGCAATGTACTGTTCTGCATCAGTTCGTTTGAGGAAATGCATAGAGTGACGGGCGAAATTTGTTGTTTTGTCACTCAGCACAATGCCTTCGTCGATATCGTCCACAACTCTGACCTTAATGTAAGGATCTTTTGGAGGCACCATGTCCTTCAAGAAGCAAATCCAAAAAGAATGATTACTGGTTACAGCCCACCAAGAAAGAAAATACACAATTACTTAACGTTTTGATATATATCCGGAAGCCAGGGTGGAAAGAGGACTTACGACATTCAACACGATTCCTACAGTTCCCATGTACGATTGTATAGCTCCGGAATGGTTCTTGAAGTAGTCCTTCTCTGGTACGGTGAGCTTTTCTTGGATTTCAGGTGGAAGGTCGGGAAGCAGAAGACCTACTTTCCACGCCAGATCACGCACGATCTCTGCTCTGTTGTGCCTGCACAGAGCGAGCGACACCAATTGCAGTTTACCGTTCATTACAAACTGTGAGAGTCGTGATTATGTGTTGTCTCGAGAACGAAAAGTGATGCTCACACATAGGCCATGAGGCAGCGCTTGTTGCGGATCAGAGAAAGGTGATGGATGAGTGCACCATAGTGGTCTGCGTTTCTGTTGTTCTGAACATCCAGGCCTTCTTGTTGCATTTTCCTGTAAATGGGAAACATAAACCCCAGTCAATAATCACAAGTAAGTTGTTTCCGGCATAGATTTGTAAACATAAAGAGAGAGAGGGAGAGACGTGATGAGAGACTGGATGAGATTGTGATTGTGTTCGCATTCTTCGATGGTCTCGTCAAAGAGCTTTTTCTGGCAGAAAACAAAAGAATATATCAAAGTAGTGATCTAATGACTAAACCCACAAGCAGAGATGAATGTAAAAAGAGAAGGGGGAGACGAAAATGAAACCGAGCAGCATCAAAACATTCATCTAGCAGTCTCCTATCTCCAAAACTATTGGACTAGATTCTCCAACCTAGTGTTCTTAGTAGGTTAGCTAATAAAAGGGCTTATCCCACGAGTCTGCCCGAAAGGGATAAAGAAGGAAGTTGACGGCGATGATATAAAACAAAATTGGGAACATACATTGAAAGGCTTGAGCTGGCCCTTCTCTCCACTCGCAAAATCTTTCACCAGCTCATACCCTTTCCTCCCGTACATTGTTGACTCGGCCGCTCTCTCTTTGGCTTTTTTTGTTTACTTTCTGAGACAAGACATCATCATCTGTTCCAGCAATTCATCAAACATATGGCATGCTTTCGACCAAACATATGAAATGAAAAAAAAAAGCTGTCCAATTGCAAAATTCCGACTCAAAGAGAAGATACATGAATGTGAGTGAATCGAATCTATGCGGCTGGGGGTGTGAAACTAACCCTTCCGTCGTATCGCCGATTCAACGGATAAACAAAACCCTAGATCTATTCAACATACCACTTGATTATTCCGTTGGCGGGGATGGATCTGTACCGGGACAGCTCTCGCGGCGGCGATCGATTTCAGAGAGTGGTCGACTAATTTATTCTATTCCGCAAAAATCCTTTTGGTTACAAAGGGTTTGTCCGAATTTTTGGCGGGTTTCAAAAGGTTTCAAGATTTTAGCGCCAGATCGATGCAACTATTTACTTATCGATTCTCATCATTTTTACTATTGGATTAGTTTCGTCCACTGTTGTTTGCATTACACAAACTCAAAATTCTCTTTTCCTTTTTTACTTTTGACAATCATTAATTTATAATAAAAAAATTTAATTAACCTATAATCCAAATTTTTAAAAATATTGTTATAGAAATTTTTATTACAGTCAGAAGGTTTCAAGATTTACAAAACTCTATAAAGTTTATTAAATTTTAAATATAACAAGTATAAATTACTTAATATTTATAAATTTATAAATAAAAAAATACATTAGAATTCATTATAAAATTTAACCTATGAATAATATGTAATATTGGATAACACAAGATTTTAACATTTAAAAAAAAAAGCAAAATTAAAATCACTAATCTAATATAAAAAACACATAATTTTGCTTGGGTTTTTAGATAAAATTTAGTAACCAAAACAATTCATACTTAGTCTTTCACAAAAACAAATCCAGATCTTAGATTTAAACTTTTAGATTGTTGCCGACAAAAAAAAAAAAAAAAAAAAAAAAAAAAGATTGTTAAAAAATTCCTATCAAAATACAAATAAATAACATGTACGTTATATATAAATAATGATGTTGTAATTCGTAGCCGTTACCAACTAATCAAGCAAGACTCTAAGTCGTTACTTTTGTCATTACAAATAAGACTTGGGGAAATTGGATAATAACATAGAGATACGTGTATCAACATATATGCGTGCATGTATGGGTGTGTGTTGATTTTTTAAAGTGATTGTGATCTTTTGTCTGAAGATAAGGATGATCAATTTGACTGGTGGTGATGGTGAGATTAGCATTTTGCGCATATATGACACCTTTTTTTTACTAAATATATATATATGACACCTTTTTTTATAGTTTTTTTCTTAGTTATCTTCTTACAAAATAATAATAATATCGGCTAACACACTATCCACACAAAAATAATACTAGATTTCTCACTTGCATTTCCTCCCCATTGGTTTACCAAAGTCATTAGAAGAAAACACAATCAACGGACTAATGACACACAAATATATTTGGTGTTCCATCAAATCATCTCAGTTACGGATAAGAAGCCTCTTTTTTATGTTTCTAGCAATTTCATTTTTCTTTCTAACCATCATCATTTCTTAAAAGAAAAAAAAACTAAAGCCGTTTTGTTCGCATGCATACGTTTTTAGATGGTTAAAGCAATTCAAGATCTGACCATAATTATTTCGAGATTTAAAAGGAGATTCGAATGCATGGTTTTTTTAGATTTGCGGTGTATATTTAATTGGTGATTACGAGAATATGGCCACGCAAAAAAAATTGTTGCCCATATGAAAAGCGGCACATGAACGGTTATTGTCCACAACATGGAACTGGGATGGTCCAGCCATGTAATAAGATAATGCACACTTTTCAAAAATTTATTATATTTTGAGCCAAGTTTAACGTAAAGTATTATTAGCTTCCAATTTATGTGATTATTATTTTATAATCTGGAAGAATCGGTCGTCTTCTGAGATTTGTAGTTTCAACTGTCAATCAACCAAATCAGGCATGGACAGCGAGTCAGCAACGATGGATTGGTTTAAGCAACAAAATAAAACTATATACTATGCGATGATTTATTCAATAAAATTGATATGGCAGATAAGTAAGTTTATGATAAAATAGAATTGAATTTTCTACACCTACCACTCAAAAGCAGCACTGTGTTCTTATACTACTCCCGTAATTACCCGTTGCTTTGACCGAGTTTTCTCTTCCGTTAAATACGTAACAAATATTTGATTATTAACGTGATAATCGCGATACTAATTGTTTAAAGAATAAAAGAAATAAGAAGAATACAAAAAGATAATGGATTAGAAGGGACATTAACTTGATTAAAATATATGGAAAGACAAAGAGAGAAGGAAGAAACTAAGAAGAAGTCTGAAACACAAATGATCAACCACTTTTAGCAAACATCCAAAGAAAAAAAAAGGAGGAAAACAGAGTGAGAGATTGAAGAACCCCAAAAAGGAAAAGAGAAAAAGGAAAAGAGAAAAAGAAGAAAAAACACGGAGGAGGAACAGTCGCCGCCATCGATGGCGGGTCTTCAGAGATCCACCATCTCTTTCCGCCGACAGGGCTCGTCCGGTATAGTCTGGGACGACCGTCTGGTCGCCGAGCTAAACAAACAGGCCAACGAGCAGAAAGGCGAAACTCAGCAAGAGGCGAAGCTGATCACGTCGGAAGGTCAGGACCAGACAGCCAAACCGATGGCCGGAGACGGAATCAAGCCGATAAAAACCGAAGAGGGCATCGAGAGGAGTCGATCAAACGGCGGAGGAGCTAACCGCTACCATCGAAACACCGGAAGAGTGTCTCCGGCTGTTGATCCGCCGTCGCCGAGACTGTCGGCGTTCGGGTGTTGCTCTGCTTTCGGGAAGAAACCGGTGAACCAGAGGAAAAGGCCACCGAAGCGCAGATCCAGGTAGGGAGTTTTACGACGGGAGTATGAAAAAGGTAAAAGCTAAGAAGACACACAAGGATAAGAAAAAAAAAAAGAAAAGAACCAGAAGAGTACATAGATACTTCTAACGAATCTAATAAGTACTTTCTTTCTTTCTGTTTTTGTTTGTGCTTCTGCTTTTATCTAAACTTGTTTCAACTCACTCAGACCATGTTTGTTTATATATCTGTTTGGTTTCGATTTTTGCCGTACACCTTACTTCAGATTTTTCTTATTCGTGTTCCCCTTTGGTTCTCGAGAAAATCAAATCTCGTAAACTGCTCCAAAATAATAAATAATCCAATCCAGCCACTGGTCTAGGGATCCACAACCTTTCTCTTCTTTCCCGATAAAACTCCAATTTTCCGAGCAAAATCGAAGCAGCTAAAGTGGAACTGACGACGGATGTTACAATCTGTTGCGATTCTTCTTCGATCATGGGTTAAAAGGAGGAATGTGATTTTACTTATTTATCTCCAACTGTTGGTTTGGTTACACAAACTTACACTATACAGATAGCGTTTATTCCTCCGACGTGATGAACGGCCACATCCGCCTTTCACGGCGTCGTTACCGTCTTACCTAATATCAAGCAGCCCACCGCGGTTCAACTTCCATCCACATTTTGAAGGAGTATCTCAGCATTATTTTTTATAAAAAAAAAAAACATGAGAAAAACGAGATGAGATTCTGGTTTGAAAAACATACCAAAACCTATATGCTACATATCACTTTATGAGTTGTTTAATTGTTTTAAATTTTTTTAAATTTAATTATATAAAATAATTATGTTAAAATATAAATATTAAATTGTTAAGATATTTATTTTGTATTTCTTAGTAACGGAGATGTTCTCACGGTGAAATCGCTCACTGAAGCCATAATGTCAAATTTGGTTTCAGTAGATAGCATATACTGTACTAGTTGTTTGACATCTTGTATCCAAAAAAGCTTTTTTTAAGTAACATATATTATCCGGGGTTTAATTTGAACGATAACAAAACAATAATATTAGCATAAATTACTAAACTATACTTCATAATCAAACAAGCACTTAATTTATTTAGCGTGATACGTAATAATTTTCAATATTTGATATGATAATACTAGTATTAGACTGTTTCTTGAAATGAATCATTGGTTAGGTGTATAATTTATTTGCGTTCTATGATGAGGTTGTAGACTAATTTGTAGTCCGTAACAGTCTTATCCGTTCGGTCATTAAATTTAGTTTGGGCTTTAGCCCAAAACAGTGAACTATAAAGATCAAGCTCTTCTTCTTTTTTTGTCCACAAAGATTGTAAACTATGATTGATTACCTACATTAATCAATCAATAATAAAATTCAGAGGGCGTCATTACTAAAACCCTGAAAAATAGAAGCTCTGTTGCTTTGTTTGCTTTACTTTGTGGCCAAACATAACGTCATTTCACCATCATTACAATCAGGAAAAATTAAATCTGAAGGTACAGGAGGGAATATAGATCCGTAATTCTCATAAAAATTGCGATTATAAATAGACAGTATATGCATATGAACATAATTACTTAAATAATCTACGTGCCCACCTCATGCTCTTGTATAATCTTTGGGTTTTAAACTTTATATTATAAGCCCCACTCGAATCCTAAATAACCACGCGAAATCATGAGTTTTTCGTGCAATATTGTTGTCCCTCGTTTGTTGCTACTAGTCGTATTCTCACTCGCTCTGACCGCAAACGCGAGTTCGTTCGAATCGCTCCTCCAGCTCCCGCGAAGACAGTCGCGCTCGACCCGAACCCGACCTAGATCGGAACAGCTCCTCCACGTCGGCAGTTTCGGGGCAAAAGGCAATGGCTTCAACGACGACACTAAAGTAACGAATCGCTGAAAGCCTCTTTCCTGTAAAAATAGATATATTGATTTTGAATTCTTCCACATTGAATGATATTTAGAAAAATCTGGGTGATATTTTATGCTATCGCGTCTCTCAAATCTAACTAAGAATTAGGAAGTCGAGACAGCTTGTGTCGGATGATAAATGTGCAAATGGTAATACGCAGGCGTTTGTAGATGCTTGGAAGACAGCTTGTTCGTCTAAAGGCAAAACCAGAGTTTTGGTCCCAGAAAACTACACTTGTCTTGTTCGGCCCATTGATCTTTCGGGACCTTGTAAAGCAAGACTCACGCTGCAGGTAAAGCTCCTCCTTCCACAGGTCTCTAAGAATCATGTGTGTATATTCTTCCACAGCTTCTGTTTTTGCCCATCTATAGATCTCTGGCACAATCATTGCTCCGGATGACCCAGATGCTTGGGAAGGTCTAAACCTTCGGAAATGGCTATACTTCCATGGCGTAAGCCGCTTGACGGTCGAAGGAGGCGGCACTGTAAATGGAATGGGTCAAGAATGGTGGAGAAGCTCTTGCAAACACAATCATTCCAACGTAAGTTTCCCTCTTTTTTCTTTTGAATTTGCTGTCTTGTCTTCAGAGATTTCAAGAGATTCTCACCCTTGTTTCAACCATCTCTTTCTCTGCAGCCTTGTCGAGGCGCCCCGACGGTAAGCAATCATCCACTTAGTTTCCTTTTCTCCTATTGCTGTAAAATTACTGTTGACACAAGTGAAACTCGGTTCGGTTTTAGGCCTTAACATTCCACAAGTGTAAGAACATGAGAGTCGAAAACATCAACGTGATCGATAGTCAGCAAATGCACATTGCCTTCACGAGCTGTCGCCGTGTGACCATCTCTGGTCTAAAGGTCATAGCTCCCGGCACTAGTCCCAATACGGATGGAATTCACATAAGCGCCTCTCGTGGTGTAGTGATAGACAACACCACCGTCAGCACAGGTCCGTCTCCTCTCTAGTATTCAGACCTTAAAAATCTAGTTCCCTCTCAATGTTTTAATTATTGAGATCTGTTTTTCGTGTAGGAGATGATTGTGTTTCCATAGTAAAAAACTCTTCACAGATCTCCATAAGCAACATTATATGTGGTCCTGGTCATGGCATAAGGTAGCTAAAACCCGACAACAGAAACAGTGGCCGCAGACAAAATCATCATCTAAGTTAGTTAGACTTGTTTTTGTAGCATTGGGAGCCTAGGAAAATCGAAATCTTGGGAAGAAGTTAAAGACGTAACGGTTGATACGGCCTTCATCTCTGACACTGCGAATGGTGTTCGGATCAAAACATGGCAGGTGATTTCATCAAAGTTTCACATCGCTTTATGAGATCAAAAGAACTTTACCTTTGGTTTGCTCATTGTCCTTAACCAGGGAGGAAGTGGTTTGGTCTCAAAAATCCTCTTTAGGAACATCAACATGAACAATGTGTCGAACCCCATTATCATCGATCAGTATTACTGCGATTCAAGGAAGCCGTGTGCGAATCAGGTAAAGAACGTGTGCCATTACTTTCTTCAGTGGCTCAGATATTGAACCTGAAAACTGGTGTAAACTCAACAAAAAACTGCAGACGTCAGCTGTTACCATCGAGAAAATCTCATTTGTTCACGTGCGTGGAACTTCAGCAACAAAACAAGCAATCAAGATCTCTTGCAGCGATGTTTCACCATGTCGCAACATACATCTGCAAGACATTGATCTTGAATCATCAAACGATGATGGTGTCACAGAGTCCTTCTGCTGGGAAGCTTATGGTTCGAGTTCGGGTCAAGTATACCCTCCTTCTTGCCTCTCAGATGACAAAAGCTTCTTGGAACAGTCGGTTCAGTCTGGGACCACATCTGTATCATACCTGTGAAGTCATGTTTTCAGATTGCAAATCTACCACTTATATGCCAAATGTTTTGAATATTCCACGTTTTTAGCAAATTCAATCCACTAGTCTATACCCTTATGATCGAGTTTCTTTTATAAATCCCTGGGATTTGCACTCAACTTATTGACAGAATGTAAGCAAATTTTAGCTCACAAGTTTTACCTTAACCACCAATACGATGGATATAGAGCTCACAGTTGTTGGGGAGATCATAGTTTATTAACAAGAAAAGACTTGTTCAAGTCAAAATCTTTGGGATCAGTAGAGCAACCCAAAAAAAAAAAAAAAAGTACAAATGTAGTCCTTTGTACTTGGGTCTGAAGGGCGTTTTAAGCCTACACGTGCTAACTCTTGGGTCAGTGTAGCCCATTCATATTAAAGATACCAAAATATTATTAAAACTAAGAGAAGTATGAAAACCGGCCCATAAGGTGGGTAATTGGTATATCTATACAACGTAATCACCACAATTATTAGAACATTGAATTTTAAAGAAAAAAAAAAAAGGAATTGAAGAGTCATCGGAGCGGCGAAAACGACCGTCGTGGACGATGCCTTTCGGTGGCTTATATCCTCCTCCTAGTGTCCTATAGTATAGTATAGCATTTGAATAATCTAATCTAATCTAATCCAGTTGTTAGGTCAGATTTTATTTGCCTTTCCTTTTTCAAAGAGAACCTTAGATTTGATGCTTAATATCCTATTTATAATAGAAACGTATTATAGTATATGTTCTAGTGGATATATTATTAGATATTTATAAAGAAAAGGGAAGCAGAAAATGCATGGTTTTCTTTAAGTATATGCTGATATTTTTAGGCACTACTACTGGATAAGAGCGATGAAAGGATATAACTTATGCATCTAAACATCAAATCCAATATTCGATCTCTCATTAAGTTATTCCATCCAAAAATTCAAAGTTTTCTTCCGTAGGGATAAAAAAGACTCGGGGGGATAGGATAACAAATAATCCTATAAATACATTCCCAAAACGATAATGCACTCACACCATTGTCCAAATATCAGATTACACATAAACACACATAGAAGAGCTAGAAGCATGAAGATGAGTTCCTTACAACAACTTCCTGTGCAGTGTCCTAATGGTGCCAACTCCAAGGTTAATACAGAGAAGAGAAGAGCTTCAAACGGCAATAAGCCAGAGAGCAAGGCAACGATTCATGACGTGGACAAATGCGCAGAAGCTTTCATCCAAAACTTCCGGCGACAGCTTCTTCTTCAGTGCGATAATTAATGTCCTCCCAAGAGGAGGTCTTTGATATAGCATGTACATGTAAAGGAGATCACGTCTGATGTGTGATTCCATAACATATCTATATATATTTAACCTAGAATCGCATGCTTACAAGGTTTCAATTGTAATATAAGTAACATGTCTTAATATCATAATGTGTTACAACAAATTTAAGAAAGAAACGACAAAAGAGAGTTTTGGTTTCTCAAGTAAATGGTGCATAGAGACAAGAGCGAAGCAAATGGTCATTTTCCCGCCTAAAGAATCACATCAACCTCGGAGGCATATTACACGCAATATTAACAGACAAATCAAATGGGAGAAATGAAAACGTCACAGGTACGTAATATAAACAAGAATTTAAAGACTTGGGGAGGGAGGGAGATCACAAGACAGAGAACTAGGGGTGGATGTGAGCTGGCTGAACGAGCTGGTGGATGTTGACACGAGAGCATGAACGAGCAATCTCTCCTACAAGAGGCACAACGGGGAGGCTATCGCAGTTGCAGATCTCGATCATGAAGCCATCAGGATCGTGGAAGAAGAGTTGGTCCACTTGGATTCCTCCTTCTTCCACCACTGCTCTCACATACTCTAATTCCATTTCCTTGAGCTTCTTCTCTACCGCTCCCATGCTCTCACACTGCATTCACAGAGAGAGAGAGAGAGAGAGATTCTTGTATCAAATTAATTTGTCCACAAAAAAAACTTTGCTCTGTTTAACCAGCCCTTCCTTCCTCTCTTTTCTCTTCTACGGTCTCGGATTTCGTTCTTTTATCTCATAATCACTACCACATTTACAAGAAAATCTCTACAACCTCAAGAGAAACGCCATCTCTAGGCTCTAATTAAAAAACAAAACAAAAAAACTTAACGTGCTCCAATTAAAACAAACAAACAAATTATCTTGTTAATTTCTAAGCAAGTATATTTTTTGAAATTCTATGAATGAAACCGAAGAGAGATCAGATAATAGAGAGAAAGCAGGTAAAAATGGAAGAGGAGTAAGAAAAGAAGGTACCTGGAAAGAAATGTGATTATCCTTGGGATTGATCTCTGTTTTCTTCAGTAATTTCTCAGGCTCTGTAGATTGCAGAAGATGAATCCCAATTCCATGACCAAACAACCTGCACTCACACAAAACAAAGACGGGATATTAAATTGCGAGTAATTCAAAAGAAAGAAATCTGAATGTAGGAATATAGATATATATGTACCAAGCGCCATCGAAATCAAAAGAGCCTGGTCTTCGGATCGGGAGAAAGCCTAAAACGTTCTGGTAAAAGCTCATGGATTCCTCGACGGATCGACATAGAAGAGATATATGATTCAGCGACTTGAGATGCAGAGGGTTTTCCGTATTTTCCTTCATTTTGTTTTTGTTTTTTTCCACGACAAAACAACAAGATAAATAATCTCAGAACAGAACAGAACAGAACAGAACAGAACAGAACAGAACAGAACAGAACAGAGCAGATGAGAAGAGAAGAGAAGGCCGCCTCGATCGTATTCAAATCCGAAAAATATGGACTTTTGCAGTTAATAGAATGAGGATCGATTCAGGAAGACGAGGATTATAATTAGTATATAGAGAATGCTGAATGTACACGTGTGTGTATGTATATGTTGTCGTGATCGAGTGACTCACGGAACTTATCTGATTAGTATCGATGACGCCAATGTTTGTTACTTTGTTACTTTGTTTCTTGTCATTTGTAACTCAACGATATCATCATGCCTTTTACTTGCGAGTTGAGATTCAGAACACCACCGTCGTGTAGTATCTTTATTCAACTTTGGACCTACAACGCTACAACTAACACTATTCAGATCTTTTTTCTTTTCTTTTCCACACAATCATACAAAAACACGTGTAGCTTGAAACGCCCTGTTCTTTCCGATAAAACATAGAGTTCCACAAATCTACCGTTACACCAAATCAAATTTTGTCTGCCTTCTCATTTCTGGGATCAAAAGTTCGACGTTAAAAAAGGCAATATGTATATATTCTCATGATAAAAAGAATATTGTTGATCCGATGCTACACACAGATTGTGGGTCCTCTTCTAAATTAACATTGAAAAGCTTCTTCCTTCTTTTTCTTCTCTTGTTTAAAGATTCCTGCTGTAGCCGCAGGAAAGTCTATGAATGTTGTCGTTGGTGCGGAAACGCCTGCCTTTCTTTTGGCCATGGGAGGATGATTTTCCAGGACTCATTCCCTGTTTGAGCCAAGCGTGTGTGCATCACCAGAAAAATTTCCTATCGGTTTCTTTCTCCAGCACATGTGCAAAAGATTCGTTACAAATTTGCGAATTGCCGTATTGCTCTCCAGCTGAAATCAAAAGAGGACATAAGATATTGGAAACAACTAAGATCTGTTCAAGACAAAACTTAGATAGTGGGTGGATACATCCATGACTTACTGTCTATTCATTGGAGTTTTCCAGTTCACCCTGAGCTTTGTTAACATGGACGAACAAATAGTTGAATCTGTTACCAAGATGTTAGTGTGCCTCCTAATATGGGACCACATCTTTCCAGTTCCACCACAACTATACAATAGCAGCTCAGGAGAAAGAAAGAAAGAAAGAAAGAGAATCCTTTGGCCCTCATAGTCGTGTAAAGGTAAACAAATTTGTGTTCCACTTCATGTAAACATTACAGAATGGACTTAAGGGAGAGCAACTGTTTTGAGCTGAAAGGAGGGACTCGTTTGTGAACTAACTCCATAATCAACTTAGCCTGATCAAGCTGGCCCTTTTTCACAAGCCCCTCGAGCAACATACTAACTGTGTCCAAGTTTGGGTACCACTTCTTTCTCATACAATCCTTACACATCGTATAACCCAAATCAAACTTTCCTGCCTTACACAAATAGTGTATCATCGTCTGGTAGATCTTCACATTGGGTTTGTAACCTCTACCATGCATCGCTGTATAAACTCTTTCTGCCATTTCAGGGAACCCGGCTATGAAAAACCCTTTGATAACCATGTTATATGTAACATTGTCCGGTTCCATCTGGAGTTTTGGCATCAACAGCAACAGATCATTTGCATCCCAAGCTCGTCCCCTATTCACTAAAAACTGAATCCTAACATTAAAGGTAGTGAGATTAGGCCGACATCCCTTGAGGACCATATGGTTCCACAGTCCATTGCCAATCACATACCTATCGTGCTTGTAAAATGCAGATATAAGTGTAGTGTATGTAACTACGTCTGGTTTTAAACCAGATTTCTCCATCTCCTTCATTGCCAGAGACGCCTTGTCAAGAAAACCCATCTCGCAGACAGATTTGATGGCAATGTTAAATGAAACAGCATCCATTTCAACCCCATACTTTGACGGGACATGGCGAAGGAAGTCCTGGATGGTGTGCAGATCAGGTTTCAGAGTTAAGACTCGAAGTGCGGCATTGAAGGATTTAACAGTCCTCTTGCAGCCGTATGAATCCATATTGTAGAAAGTATCCAGCGCGTGCTTGGCCATTCCAGCCTTGCCATATAACATTATAATCCTAACGATGAAGCCCTCGCGCCTACCTTGTCGAAGTGTCTTCTGATGCTCAAGCAGGTCCTCGATGAAATCAAAGCGACGTGCCCCGGCCAATCTAGAAACCGTATCTTCAAAGGCAAATCGATTCTCAATCACCAAGTGGTTAGTGGCATTAGCTTTAAAGAGCTTGAAGAGCCTCTCAGGGTCTCGCTCAGATTTAAGCTTGACAAGGGCAGGCTCCTCGAGAGCTTGGATCTGAGTGGGTTCAGCTGGAACGTGAAAGCTCGATGCAATACCAGTGGCTATAGAGGAACAAGAAGGGCAGAATCTGCGAGTGGGTCGCAGAGATAGCATGATCCAGGGCCTCCCTCGAGCCTAAACATGCCCGTGTACTGAACCCGATAGCATGAAGCTTAGTAATTTCCCCCAAAGGTCCAGTCTTTTTGCAATTTGTAAGATCGACAAACCAGACTCGGGGTTTCAACCTCAAGCAATACCAACGGAGATTAATCTAAATCTACAAAACCAGACTCGGAGATTCCAATGACAGCGAAGATTTAATCAAACCCTCGACATCCATCTACCTCAATCGAAAATACCTAAAACCCAATGCGATTCAACAGCAGCCATCCTTCTCCACGTATATAGTAACTAACACAGCCCAACTTCAAGCTAGCTGGCTTTTGACCCTGAGCCGGAGCGGTGACCGGAAAAAGGAGAGAAATTTCGATCTGAGGATCCCTGAGACTGGAGACTACCACCAGGACCAGGAGGAGGCTAACGACGGGACTGATTCGAGAGAGACGAACGGAGGAGGTTTAAGGTTTTTGGGTTTTGGGTTTTGAGGAAAAAACGATCTCTGTGCCTCTTGGGCTCGAACTTCTTTTTGGGCTTGCGTTCTTATATGGGCCTTTTTAAATTAAATTCTTGTATATTATCAATGTGACCCCTTTGTATCCCTCCAATTTACACGGTAACTTTTCAGTTTATAAATACAAATTAAATGAACAAGCGCGTCAATTTTGGTTCATTGAAGACAGGACGAAGGTCGAACGATGCCTTGAGTGGTGCCTTGGACAAAGGTGCAGAGAGTGGAGACAGAATCAATGCCATTGGCTGCAGACAAATCAATGTCTCTCATGAAAACGTTCGAACATGCATTCTTCCCCGAACACTCAAGCTTCATTGCCACCTTTGTCGCCGACGTTCCACTCATCTTCATATATCTCACTCTCTCTATGTGAACTGCCTTTCCCTGATATACCATTAAACAAGCAACCAAAAGTTAACTCATTTTTTTCTCATGCATGTCAATCTTCTCTTCTTTTTTCCCAAGACAAAACAACGACACTTACAGTGTGAGCACAATTAGGAGCACAACCATAGAACTGATCAATTATTATGGGATTTTGTACGGATGAGAAATGAATGTCGAAGAATTCGATTCCACGGACGTAACCAGTTCCTCCAGGCCACGTCTTGATTCGAGCTCCGTTAGTTGTTCCTGTGAAGTTAACGTGCCGCACACGTATGTCTTTCACTGCTACATCTGTTCCTCCTCTACCTAAACTCCCAACGCTGTTTCACGTTTCTTCTTTTTTACTATTATTCATAATATAACAAAATTAAATGCGATGTTGATCATGGAGATTTCAATCACCTCACACCGTGACCAGGTCCACAGTTGACAAATGTAACATTCAAATTATGCACTTGATCTCCGATCGACACACAATCATCACCTGTATATTTAATAACGAGAACACACCCAAAAAGAAAAAGAACTGGAGAGTTAGCATTTTAAATCTGTATCTCTTCTCTTGTGATTTGTGAATGAGAATCACGAGTAATATGAGTACCAGTGGCGAAGTCGGAATGAGTAATAGAAACAGCGGAGGAAGATGTGATGTGGACACCATCAGTGTTAGGGCTAGCCTCCGGTGATGTTATTTTGATGTCATTGATATTCACATTTTCGCTTCCAATCACAAGAACATGTGCTTGTGCACTATTTCTGAATCTCAAACTCTTCAATGTTACATTTCTGCAATTGCTGAATGTCATCATCTGCCGTGAAAAAACCCATGTAATTCACATCCCCGAATGAAACAAGCACACACCTCTCCAAGTTTTTTTTCATTTTGTTTTCTTCGTAAAATAAAAAAAAATAAAAAAGACACAAACTTACCGTTGGTGCAAGCCAAATGCAATTCTGAATATATATATATTACATAGAGATGATTGGTTAGAATAATATATATAAACCAAGAAAAAAAAAGTTGAAAAGAGGATTAAATAAATTACAGGTCCGGGATGGTCTCTACAATGAACGTCCCACCATCCTTTGCCTTGGCCGTCCAACAAGCCACGTCCTGAGATTTCAAGTCCCTCCACTTTATCAAATATGAGCCATGGTATTATCCCGTTCTCGCCTTTTTGCCACTTCTTTGGATCACTCTGTGCTTTCATCTCTCCATCGATCTATATATGTATTCATCGAAAAGAAAGTTTTATAATTAAATTGGAGGTTATAATTAATGTAATATTAATTACTGTAAAAAGTGATCCATGTAGGGGGTTTTACTGTGAGAAGGAGAGGTTTGAGTTTGCAAGGACCCGTGAAGTGGAGAGAGTTGAGCACGAACACCTTCCCTGCCGGTACATATACACTTCCCTTTTTGGAGCTTTCATTACAAGCATTGTCCCACGCCTTTTGGAACGCCTTTTTTTTTTTTTTTTTTGTCGACAAAACATGGCTAAATATGTTTAGTGTAAGCTAAAATTTTAATTTAAGCTTCTTCTGATATACATTACACTAATAACTTACAGATGTATCATCTGCAAATCCATCCCCGATCGCTCCATATCTCATCACCGATTCACCATAGCTTAACCCGGGAAGTCTTAAAACTGCGACGAGTACGATCAAAACAAGATCCTGAAAGAAGAAAAAACATTAACTCAAATGAGTATTTGTTTTGAAATCAGGTTCAATGTTAGTAGAGAGAGTCAAAAGAGTCTTACCATTTTGACGAGAAATAGGTCTAAGGTCTAACCAGAGTTGATATATATATTTGATTCATTTCAGATTGTCTCCAGAATAAATAAGCAGAAAACATTAAGGATTGATTTAAGCCTCACAATGATAACATAATAGCATTATTTGTAAGTACATGCACTCTGTCTGGTTTTCAAGAAAAAAGGATAATTATCTATATCTGGATATATATACAAGCATCAAAGGATTCACTGTATGTATTTAATTTGTAGTAATAGGGGATCATCATATTGCTTTACGTTTTTCCTTTAATATCGAATGCCATCCAAGGCTATTAATCTCATTCGTACGTGTTGGACTGGGTTTGGAGCCTTTTGAGTTTGTAACAGCAAAATAAAAAAAAAAACTCGAATGATTTTATAGTTAACAGAAACAAATCTTTTATTTTTTTCGAAACAAAATTTAAGTGTGCGTTTCTTTTTTTTTTTTTACAATTGATAAATTACAAACTAGATTAAAGTTTTCTAAAATTAAGAATTATAGAATTTTTAGGTGAAATAAATAAAAAAGAATATTCACTTATTATATTAATTGTCTTATATAAATTAATCAGGTGCTTCGTAATCAGATGGACTAAAAAGCGTCAAGATCCATAACGAATGTCAAGCGCTTCGTTGAATCAACCATATAGAAAAATCCACGAAGCGCAAGAATCATGCATGATTATTTGTTTTCCTTGGGATGTTTCTTCCTTCACACGTTTGTTCTCTTTGCATTAAAACCCCTGACCGCTACACAGACAATCAAAATAGTGCCACGTGATGACGTATCAACATATAGGCTACAATCTAATTAAGCTCACGTCCCTTGAAACGTTTTTACATCTTTGGTGGTAGAATAACCTTTTTTTTCTTTGGTACTATTTTTAAGAATCATATTTCAACTACCGTTTTGAGATACTTTTAGTAGTATAAACAAACTATTTTAAAAATCATATTTCAAGATGTTTTCTTGCTCCATATAAAAATCTACAACTAATTAAACTGTAATAATTTATATTCAAAAATTAATTATTGTTCAGTATACAAAAATAATTTATTGAAACATTCTTGGTGTAGAGAATATTTTATTGTTACCAGACTGTAATTAAGAGACCACAAGTAAGTTCGTCATAGTTATGTCTTGGGATTTTTGACTTGAAAATCTATCTAGCTTTAAGTCAACAGCAACGTTTGTTTTCAAAGTAGAATAAACATAAGAGAGGCTTCGGTTTTCTCGGACAAACTTTAGCTATTTTTCGATTAGTCATCATTTGGACCAATTGGCATCCTTCGACATGTCCCTTGTCTCCTCTCCCCACTTACATCGTCCTTCGCGATGCCCAGACTACGTATTAAACTCCCACATAGTTTTTATTTTGTTTATTCGTTTTTTATTTTCCAGTAAACGTTACAAGTAAATCCATAACGTATACTATTGTTCAAAGACCAATCCCTGTTCCGGATTGAACATAACTTAACGTTTCATTTGACTTGCGTTTTCACTTTCCATTCAATCATGGAGAAACAGTTTCGTACCTTCACAAACTCGAATTAGTGGCTACATTTATATATCTCAGCTAAAACTGCATAAACAGTTAAGATAAAAAAGAAGAAGGTAATAATCGTGTTTTATATATAGGTCAATTCACTCAAATTAATAATGACGCTTAAACAATACTTAAAGAACATATATATATATATAGGTCAATATACTCAAATTGTCCAAATTGTGGTTGGTAACTGTTAGGGCTCGTGCATGTCCTCGTGCGATACCTTAATTTAGTGTACTAAAAAAAAAAAAAAAAAAAAAAAAGAGGATTGTGTAGCCATCTGGCGCATCGGATTCCAATTCGTATGGCTATCAATTCTTTTTCATTCAAAAATTAACTAGACATGATTTTAATTTAACGTTTACGATCGACATGCAACATATATATATAGATATACGGCTAACCCGGCCAACGAAAAAGAGGGGACAGGCTCTTTTCCCATGCAATGCATATGAATATGTATGGTGTATCTATTATCTATACACATATGCTGCATGCACCTCTATATATGTATTTATGCACCAAACCATCTGTCGTATGCCAATTATATAGAATAAATATGTACCAAAGGCCTGTGTATACGCTATATAATATAACTCAGGCTTTCTGTTTTGAGAAAAATTGAAGAGATGGTCTCGTCAGTCAAATATAAACGATGTGGTTTTGGAGCTACATTGTTCATTGTCAACATTTTCTCTTCTCTCCTATATCTACACTGCATGTCTGGTATATATATCCAAATCCCTGATATATATAATTGCCTCTCAATTAAAAAAAAAAAAACTCATTTAATTTATGAATTCCTCCGTGATTTATATGTACATAAGCAGGGGCTCACGATCATCAACTAAAAAGGAAGGAATCGGTTATGGGTTCAGAGCCTCCCGCGTGTGTAAACAAGTGCCTAGATTGCAAGCCTTGCCTTCCTTATCTATTTGACATCCATGCTGCTCGTGATGATGATGATGATGATGATAGTGAGCCATACTATCCGGTGAGGTGGATGTGTAGATGTCGGGACAAACTATTCGAACCTCAAGAATAGTATCTATATACATTATTATGTATTTGTAGTGCATGTCTTGATTCTCAATTTCTCATGGACGTTGATGATGGAATAATGATGATGCTTCATCGTTAACTTTCAATAATATATATTTGTAATTTGTAAACATCTTCTCGTCTCTTCGCGTGTGTTCATTGATGAATATATGTTTTAAGAAAGGATTTGATGATGTGTTTGTCAGCATCTATCTGTATCATGCACATGTTGAATGACATACCATTCCCATGCGTGATCGATAGTTTTAGGGCTGTAATTTAATGGGCCTACTCTACTTATAAGCGTAAAAGCTCCAGACTCCAGTAACGAAGACCTTTTCAAGTCGCACAATTCGTTAACGACCGTCTCAAATATCGCATCTTATTTAATATTTATGAAAAAACTCGACTTCGCCTCCGCAAAATAAGAAATTGATAATCGAACATTTCACCTCGTAAATCACATCCTACTGGTTTCTTATATTTTCTGTAAAAATGGGATATTATATACCTACATAGGCCCAACAATCAGATTCATAAATTAATGTGTAATAGTGATAAATCAGGTTTAGTTTGTTTATTACCTCCATAAAATGATCAGAAACTTATGTACATAGTGGATGATCATGCGCGTATCTCTCTCTTCTCAAAGCTCCGAAAAAACCTAGAAATATACGTTATCATCTACTGAATAGTGAATAAATTGAATACCATAGCCTGACAAAAGCACAGAGTCCCCGCCAGTTGTTAAAAGTGTAGAGTGATGATGAATGTGAAGCACTCAGATCTCTCTCACCGCTTGCCGTATAACGTCTTCATTCGTCAGCTAAGATCTAAAAAACGTGTCGTTCATTATCTCGATCTGAGATTAGCACTGTAGCTGACAGTTACGTTTTGCATTTGTCTCTATCTCCTGCTTCACCCAGAACCGTCAGTTTTCTGTAAGAAACCCAAGAAACTATGTACTGATGGGGACAAAAGGGTGAAATGTGGGTCCCATATTTGCCCATGTTGTTGTGGTCAAACGTGTCAAAGTATCAAAGGCCAAGGGTTTTCTGCGATATTTATCTATCTATGCATGGTCCCGTAGAATAATTTCTCTTTGTTTTTCTCTTGGCTGTCGTCGACTGAGACCAATAATATATACACTTATCTTTAGACTAGTTTAAATTAATTATGCGGCTTGCCAATTATATAAAGACCCTACTAGACTACTCACTATACATATTATCAGAGGACTCATGAACGGTTTAGTTTAATGGAGTTCTTAATATAAATATATTATTGTAATTAACCGAGTGATCATCATGTTATTGAGAAGCACATCTGCTCCGATTCTAAACTCGTGGCTTCCACAACACTGCTCGAGAGAACCATCTCCGGAGCCCGAATCACAGCTCCAGCGCCGAAACAGGTCGTTGTCTCTTCTCTCATCAAAGTCCATAGATGAACACACGGGGGAGCTGTTGCACCAAGCTCTCTCTGAGAACAAGGAGAGTGTTCTTAAATCAAGTAACGACGAGCACGACAGCAAAAACGTAATATCACGCAGGCAACGGAGGTCATCTTTAGATGAAAGTTCCCATGGAACAGCCTACAGGAGAAAGATTTTGGATCCGTCGTCGACTTCTTCAATGGAGAGGCTGTTTTCGAGCTCTGGACTGGGAGAGAAGGTCAGTGCTGATGATGATCGTCTGGAGGCTCTTGTGAGTGGTGGTGGTGGCGGTATGGGAAGCAGCGGCGGCAAGATCTGTAACGGCGGCGGTGTCGGTGGAAGCGGTGTTGATGGCGGTGGAAATGAGGAAGCCACCGATGTGTATTACCGAGAGATGATCGAAAAGAATCCTGGAAACTCACTTTTGACCGGAAACTACGCCAAGTTCTTGAAAGAAGTAAGTTGAGTATAGATGCGGTCAAGAAATTAATAATATTTATTAGCCGTTTTTTTTATGTTTCTTTTATATAGGATATTTTGTACAGGATATTTTAGTAGCAGGATATTTCTTATATAGGATATATATATATATATATACGTGTGTGTGTGTTTATATATGTATATATATACATACATGAACAGGTAAGAGGAGACATGGAGAGAGCAGAAGAGTATTGTGAAAGAGCAATTTTGGGGAACACCAACGATGGAAACGTTCTCTCGCTATACGCTGATCTCATATTGCAAAACCACGGAGATCGTAAAAGAGCCCACTCCTATTTCCAACAAGCTGCCCAAATGTCCCCGGAAGATTGGTAATTTTGCAAGATCTACTCTATATATATTAAACATATTACAATTTAAGAATAATTGATTGATTAAGACTTTATGATAACAATACTGCAATTATAATGGTGCAGCTACGTGCAAGCTTCATACGCAAGGTTTCTGTGGGATGTGGAGGAGGACGAAGATGAAGTAGAAGAGGAAGAGCAAAGGAGTGATGAAATTGGCCGCTTACCTTCAACTACCATCTTCCGTGATTTTTCCCAACATGCTTCTGTTTCCACTCAGTCCTAAACAATTATGTACACCTTCCTATTTGTCAGTGTCTAAATAAATAATAGTATGCATGTTTAAGACAGATTTGCAAATGCAAAATGCGTGTATAATATTACATGTTGAGGATTTTGATAAGTTCTATACATTTCAAATATATGGCTATATTTTTTCTATATGCAGTATATATGTTTCTTCTTTGTCTCTAACAACTAGCACAATTACTATATTCAAATGGAGTAATTGTGTATTAAACATCACCAAAGTTTAGCCAACCAAGGATGATTTGGAGAAAGAAAAAAACCATAATCCCATGCTTGTTCGGAGCTGGGCTATTAAAATATTTGGGCCTTAAAAGTCAAATTTTCTTGCTGCAATTAAGAAACCTCCATATATTACTGGGCTGTCAAAGGGCTTAAGCCGAATGACGTGAGACCATTCCACGAAACAAGAAGATGCTTCCACAGAAGAGGTGTGAATACTTGATATCATAGGGACTATTGAAGACTGGGCACGAAGCTTATTCACTGCCGAACAGGCGGTTGCCTTCTGGTCTTTGTGAAGTCTGATCTAAGTGTGAGATCAAACACACATATATTATACCATGAACCAAAAACTGCGATTTGTTTGACGTTTATGAAATTTCCTTTTAACTATTTTATTTCTGTTTGTTTGTACAAAGGCTAAAGCTGTCCCAGTAAGCTTACCGGCACATTTTCCAGAAAGCGAAAGTTCCATTCTGCTTTATTTTTGTCAACAGCTTTCATTCTAATTAAGTCAAGAGGAGTAATTACATGAGATGACAGAATATATAATGATATTATAAGGTAATCACTGATTCCCATATATTTGGATTATAGCTGAGCCGTCCAATGGCCAATGTCTATAGAAAGACAAAATGATGTGACACCCTTTATGGGTAGCTTCATATTTTGACTAATGTAAATTTTGCGCTTGTTCGAGATACACAACCTGTAACTTTCTGCCTAACTCACCAACAAAAGGGAAATTAAATTGACAAAAAAAAAAATAATAAGAACTACCTACAATGAACTTTTTTTCTTATTAGACGTTAAAACCCTTAGTTATTCGAACCGAACAGCTGTAACTGAGTCATTCAAATAAAATCAAATCAGAGCAAGGGACAGACAAGAAATATTTGTCTAAATCGTTCCTTTCAAGCCGACAGAAACTCACAACTAGATAAATACTTCAATAATTATTATTGATATTTCCACTCGGTTTTGCTTCCCACCAAAAAAAGAAGAAAAAGAGGAAAGAAGAAATCAATGATCTTCTGCGGAAGGGTGCACCTGTTCTTCACCAACCTCAACGAAATCGTCACCGTAGATCTGATCAAGCACAAGGACCAATCCCATGGCAAAGGCTCCATCGAAACCGGGCTTCACGTTCAACGAGAAAACGTCTTTCCCAAGCATCACGTTCGTTGACGCATCCACTTTGCGCCGTATCTCCGCCACCTTCCGCCTTGTCTCCGCCTCCACCACCGTGCAGCTCCTCTGCCCGAAATTTCCTTCGATCAGGTACTCGCTGCACTCGTACTCCCCGTAAACCTCAACCGTCACGCTGTTCCTCCCGATTATCGACGATCTCCTCACCCCGAAGATCGGTTTCTGACCCTCTGTTCTCTCCCCGAGATACCCCTCCCATCTCCGTCGCAAACTCGGCCTCTGTTTCATCGTTTGGAAAAAAAAAAAAAAACAGAGTTAGTTATAAGTTATAACTGTCTCCGAGTTGACTCGGTATATAGAGTATAAGTATAAAGCAGACACTTCTAAGTTCTAATTCCGAAAACCAATTCCAAATAAAATCTCACGAAGAGGCATAGAGACAGAATGTATAAAAGGAGGCACCTTTCGTCGGAGGGTTAGGAGACAGCGACCGTGAGCGTCCATGAGGACAAGCTCGTCGGTGTCGCGGTTGTTAGGACCACCGTAAGAGTCCACCCGAAAGACTAAAGTGCCCTTGCAGTCGTAAACCGTGAAACCATCGCCGGTGAAAAAGAGAGAAGTTTTCCGAACAGTGAGGTTCTTCTCTTCTCCGTGTATAAATTCATCGTCCACAAGCAAACCACCCTTCATTTTCCGATTGCGGATTCTGAGTTCGTTGCTGTGATGATGCTTGTAAGCTTTTGATACTTATTAAAGAGAGAGATTGGGGAGAGAAAGGTGAGAAGGTTGGGGAAAAGGAAGACAACGAGTGCAAGATTTATAAGGCGATGTCGACACGGAGAGAATCTCGACTTTGAGCAATTTTACAGTTTCAGCAAATGTTAAATTGCCACGTGGCGATTGACTAGTCGCTTGAACTTGTATCATGTATGTCGATGCGCTTCACTTCACCGTTTTTATTTCTTTTTCTAAATGTCTCAGAAAAATATCAATGTACTTTATCCATCGCGTTTTTTCATGTAAGATACAACTAAATAGTTCAAGAAACCATAATCGACGAGGATGAGTTCGTATTTAAAATAACAATATTTTCTTGTGTTCCTTTAAAGTTTTCTTTTTTTTTAGTTATTGGGTAAAAGCAAGTTTGGAGTTTATATTACTCTAAAAGGTAATACAGAGTACGTAGGCATTGGCCCATATCGCATCCATGAGGAATATCAAAAGTCAAAACTGTATAGGAGAGTAAATAATATCCGTATTCTAACAAAAATAGGTAACTTCTGATTAAAATGCAAATTAATATACGTCAAATAGTAATTTTCAGGTATTAGGTCTCTCCAGCATTTAATTGTTTTTGTTTAGTTGTTAGTTATTACATGTATACGCGTGTACGTACTTTTCAAGATTCTTGTTGGACGGTCTTCGGCAACATAGCCTTACATTGCTTCTTCCTTTCCGATCACTGTTTCTCCTTCTCTCCTTTTTTCCGATTCTGACAATATTCCAAACATATTGAATGACGATTATACAATCAGTACAGATCAAAAGGGTACTTTTGTTTCTATATTTCATATTTAAATACTAACAAAGCATGATGCGGTGTGGGCATAAAAGTTACAAATTATTGATTCCCCTTTATTAGTTAACTACACAAAATCATATAAATCTCGTTTTTCTTTTAATAACGTTTGGGTTTGAACATTAAAATAACCAACTTGCTAAATGTACGTTGGTGGATTAAAAAGAATTGAGTCATGGAATGCATCTCAACTTTTATAAGTTAAAGCGTACAGCCTCACAAAATCTTCTCAGATCTAGTCGTTGATATTTATATATTCTCTATTATTTTATTCATGTATAAATTATGAACCTTATATCAAGGTTCAAGACTAGCTGGCTAGTCAATAGTATAGTACTAAATTACTAAAAATATTGGTCCTGAAGCGGAAACGAATTAAAACTGTGTAACATGTGGGTTTTCTCATGGATAACCGAATATCACACACATATTCGTGTGTGTATATATATATATATGCATGATTTCATATATAGACCCATCAAGTGGCCCGCATGGGGGAAAAATATTCCCACTATACATATCATTAGAGATAACATAATCCTTACGATCTCATAAACTATTACAAAGTAGCATATTATAGAAATTTTTATTTTGGTAGGACAACGATTTATTGAAACCTTTAAGCAAAATCATGTGTTATGAAGAATTTATAAACAATCTGACCATTTGACCATAAAGAGCTTAAGAGCTTTCTAATCAGCATTTATATTCTGTTAATTTTTATGGTCAAATAATTGCTTTGCACCAAATGTCTGTCTATAGTAGATACATGTTTTGTGAAAATACTTTTATTTTCCGATAAAATTACACGATTTTTTGTTTTTTGTAAAAAAAACCGTTATAATTATCATATAAATTGCATAGGAGTTAGGAAGTAAAAAATCACTTGGGTGTGGTATCATCATTTGGTACACCTAATAAGTGAGAGATCAATTGCGGAAATTTTAATTAGTGATATAGTTATCTATTTTGAGAAAAGAAATTAAGTTGTATCTATGATAGTATGATGGCTACATGAGTTATGTTTGTGAATGACAACAAACGAGAATGGGATATTTTAGCTCTTGTTTAATAAAAAAAAAAGAATGGGATATTTTTTTGATATTTGTTTTTGTTGGCTAGGAGATATTATCTGATTAGGTCAAAAGTACACCTAAATTTGGGATTTAGGATTGTTTCAATAAATAAGTATCTAATTTTAGCTAATTTGGATGTATAAGTCCAGCACTCGATTGACTAAAAAGAAGATAAACGGGTAGGAAACATAATCAACGCGCTTCCAAGGTCGGTCTCTAACCTCCAGCACTGTGATAAAAGATATTCAAGCCATGTGCGCTCTACTTTCTCCGATTAGTTCTGTTTGTATACTATCAATTCTACTACTACATCATACATATCAGTCGCCAAAGACTCACAGTCGATGCCTAGTGATTTTATATCCCTAAAACGCGATTGATCGTGGATTCATGATTTCGAATTTTTAAAACATGTACTGTATACTGAGTTCAGTTGAATCATATAAAAACACGATTTTCAATACAGTATCCTATGTGGGAAAAAGTAAAGTATTGTTAAGCTGGCATAATACGGTATTTTGTTTGCTGTGTGTGTTTTTAACATTTTCGAACTTATTTTCGCAATCTGGAGAATTAACGCAAGCTTCACAGTAGTGGTCAATTCTTCATAACAAAGCAACCATCAAACTTAAACACAATCATAAGACAAACTGAATATTTTTCTGCATCAGTATATAAAGGAAAATTAAAACAAAGAAGGAAAAGAAGATAACGCAACTTAACATTGAGAATCAAGAGAAGAACAAGGTAAGTGCAAAGTGCACAAGGTATATATTATTAGCAGTAGGGTATCATTAGGAAACTGGCCTAATCTCCATTCCATGGACAATAAGGCCTTTCTTCTCAAAAGGCCTCTTTGTCTCCTTGAGGCTCATCTCTATTTCACCCATATCTCCTCTCCTTTTGAAGAAGTGTCCCAACTCCACCTCGTACCAGCCGTCACTTCTCAGCTCAGCGCGCAGGCCTTGTTCGCTTCCGGGATTCTGTAGGAGACTGACCATGGAAGGCTGAACATGATCAGGCTCGGTGCCTGCCAAGACAAGGGAGGCCTCTACGGGCTGGCGAAACCCGTAGGGAGCATGGCTCCACTTGAAGACAAGGTAAGCGGCGTAGAGGGTGTCATCAGAGAGAAGGGTTATGTTGATTTTCCCGGTGATGTCAAGCCACCATACCATGATGAGCTCAGCCACTTGTTTGAACCTGAATGTGAAAAGAAAAGACATTTGATGAAAAATGAAGCAACAAGGAAGGAGAGGGGAGTTTCAGGGACGAGTGTAGACCTGGTATTAGGAAGAGAGATCCACTGCCAGTATCTCTGATCATGTCCCCAAGTTATATTCAAGGCCCTAGCTGCTAGCATGTAGCACTTGTTACCACTACTTCTCTCCAGCGAAAAGCTCTGTTTTGCATAATTCGGTCAGAATATAAAATCTCGAAGGAGCGGTGGGATATGGTAATGGTAGATTCCAAAAGATTGATTTACAGGTTAATTTGACTTATGGGATCCGTGGTCACGAGACAAGCAGTGGGCAACCTTTTGCCTGAAGTTCAGGCCCTGAACTGAACAGACCCACTTTTTCTTCTTTTTCTTAACTTTGCAGTTTGGTACGCATTTCTGATGATAAATAACTATGATAGTTGATACATTACAACGTTGGCTACACTAGAGCATATAAACTAATGTAATATCTAGACTAGGTTAGAGGTCGGTCGAGTTGATTTCATCAGAACAAAGTAGAAAAACGGATCCGATCCAAGTGGAACCACAAAAAGGAAAAACAGAGAGGTTTACCAATTGGGAGTCGTGGAGAAGAAGAGGGTTATGGACGAGGGAGAAGAAGAGGTGTTTCCTGGTGGGAAGACCCTCGGGTGCCCTAAAACCCTCGGGGAACTCGGAAGGCAAGAAGTGGTTCCAGACATCGTCGGACTCGGCGGCGGATCTGAAGATCCTGGAGACGGCCGATGATCGGCACACGTCTTGAGGCCTAGTCAAGGAAAGGATCTTGGCGATGCAGTCCTCAGGCAGATCATTCATTGCCTTTTGCTTTTGCTTTCTACCAAAGGAAAGTGGATCTCATAGATCGATTTATATATAGTAACCCGTTTAGTTGGGGAAGAAGGGACGTGGAAGTCGTGCATTAAGTAACTGATATTATTTGTTAGCAGATAGGAAGACTTGGGGATTAAGTCCATCTGTTCTTTTCTTACTCACTTCATCGCCATTCATCTCAAAACAAAGACAACTACTGCAAGTAACCACGTGTAGGTCCACGTTGACGTTTACTTACTTACAGTCTTTTTTTTAAACGTAGTAATACATCATTATTATTTACGTTTTATTCAGAAAATTAACTAATTATTCCTTCCATCCGACAAACTCAAATTTCGAAACCACTCTAATAATACTATGAAAATTACGTTAATTGATGCTAGCTAGTAGCTACCATATCTTCGTTTTTATTGTTTTTTCTTTAATTTTCAGCTGAGGAAAATCATCATCTGAGATGAACTTATCGTGGGCCGCACAGTGAGCCCATCTTCCTTTATCGTCACACATAGCCCAATTTCTTTTTCCAGTATCTGTTTATCTTTTAATAATTAATAGATGGGTGAAACAGTACTTTATATTTAGGATCTGGAAAAATACATGAAGCGATTGTAATTTAGATTTATGAAGAGAGTAACAAAGCATTAATATAAGAGAGAAAGGAAAAAAAAAAAAGAAAAAAGAAGAGGAGATTCGCTTGGCTTCCTTACAACACACTATCATCACGCACTAATTAGCTTTCGGATTAATTATCGGAATTTTTACGCTAAAACATCATTGTAAAATCTACATTGGATATCTGACACCTGCAGCTAATAGCCTCTGCTGCTCCAGCTGCAACCATTCAGATTAAATCCAACGAAAACAGTGTCACATCGATAATATTTACCAAGATACATGTCTGCTTCATGTTTATATATATATATATGTACGGTAGGCCGACCAAATTATATAAAATGTTGTGCGTGTATTTCGTTAAGTGAGCAAGTACCTGGAAAAGTTCATGCATCATATTCTTTAGGTAATGGTACTCATGCTCTACAACCTCCAGTCCTCTCAAGCACCTGAAGTATCATGATATTTGAAGGAGAGAAAAAAAGAACCATCATATAACTTCTATAATATATATATGTATATCTATATATATTTGTAAGTAACAGAATATAATGAAATATTAATATGTACCCTGTGCGGTTGTTAAGCTCGGAAGCAGAGCGAAAGGCAACACAGACGTTACGAACCCTACGAGCACCAATGCTGGAACTGCTTCCTACCAACTGATTCAGATGCAATCCTATCTTCTTGTAGTCCGAGAATTCTCTATCCGTCCTGTTCATAATATTCATTTATTTACATTTTCGACCTAATGACAGAGGGAAGAGAAAGATATATAGATCGTAAAACTCACAACAATAATCTAAGGTTGCGGAGGAGCTTCTCGGATTCGTCGAAATAGATATTAATGACATCGTACACAAAGGTGGGCGAAGTGTCATCTTGAAGCTGTTGCAGCTGCAAGAACTGCTCGTCCAGCACTCCCTACAGTACTCATCACATATAAGACATATATCAACACGTTTAGTTTAGAAGAAGCACATTCATATATATATGGATACTTCAAATTTGAATGGAGATAAGACTGTTTGGTCATGGATAGTAAACCTGGTGGAAAAGGGAGGTTAGAAGGCGGTTGATGTCGGCTTGAAGCCGGTCCACACCCAACCCCAACATCCACAACGGCACACCCGTCTTGTCCGGTTTTCCGGTTTGAACTTTCTTGTCTTATTTTTTGTATTTCAACCGGCCGGTCTTGCTTCAACTCCTTGCTCGAGGGCGGGCTTATGGTTATGATTCGCCTTTGCGTTTGTTGAGGGGTATTTATAATTATATATACCTCTGCTTCCTATTCAAATTTCTAAGAGTCAGGTTACCTTTTTCCCACTTTTAGCGTGATCAACAGTTCACTTTCTTTTTTATTATTAGCCAAATTGATTTTAGAGTGTGAGTATAGGTTTCACGCGCGTGTGAAAACAAGGTTAGTGGAAGAAAGGGGTAAGAATCGAGGAAAGTGTGGGGAATAAACGGGACCGTCTCAGAAAAAAAGCACTGTACAAGTGTGTACTTGTTCTTGATTTAGTACTCACCGGTTACAGCCGCCTGCCGGTTACCCCGCGTGACACTGCCAATAGCGGCGTTCTTCCTCCCGACAACCGCCTGTAACCCGGTCTGACCAGGTTACACCTCCCGCACCCTCTTACATACTTCTGTCTTAATTATTCGACTTTTTTTGCTTCTTCTTTCTTTTTTGGGGTTAATCGTTCATTCAAGATTATGTTCCTTTTATCTACTTATCTATCTTATCTTCTCAAAAGAATTAACTTTATCAGTTTTCTTTAAGTGTTTTATATATAGGTTTGGTTAATCTCAGTGACTCAGTCGATTGAATGAAGACGAATACAAGTCTAACGATTATAAGTTATGCAAAGTATTATCATATAACTTATGTGTTGTGAGAGTATCAGGCAGTTAAGATCTGATTATAGCTTAATCCACTCTTGACCCAGGATAAAAATGTTATAATGAAATCTTAAAAATGTGGGCATGCATTAGCTTCTGAGACTATAAAACAAAGGCCCACACTTTGTTGCTCCCTCGTATGACGCGCGACTTTCCCACTAACTTTGCAGTGAGTGTTCGCTATTCTCCATGCTTCAAATTCAATCCATCCTTTTCTAATCCTTAAAAGGCTTCTCCCTTTCTCGATCAAATAAATACAAATTGAACTATATAAAATATGAAAACTGCATAAGAGTAGAATAAACACAAACACAACACAGAAACATGCGTGAATTGTTTCCCCAAATAAAGTAAATTTATCAGTAGTTAAACACTAAAGATCACAAGTCCTTTTATTAATGTCGGTATAATTAATTTTGACAGAATAATGTCTGTAACATACAAATTTAACAACTGCCATATATATAGATGGTTTGGGCAATATTTAAAAGTTTGAACCTGAAAGAGTGACATAATAATTGAATGCCGACATATGTATATATTTTGTTACAAATATATATATGCTACGTTATTTCACAGTGTAGTACTCAACCAAAGTAAGGTGACATTAACTTTGAATTCCTCTAGTTATTCTCATAACGTTAGGTATTGCATCGATATTTATATATAATACATGACATATGAATCGTAACAAACAAATATGGCACAATAATGAGGCTCTAATCATCTTTCTTAACGAGCCTCCGTGGAACCAAAAAGTATATAGTTATAGAAAGTAGAGATAATTAACGAAGAATGATTATTAGAACACAAAAAGCGTGCTCATAAGTAATTATTGTGACCTAGCGTAGAACCACATATATATTAATATACATACGGAAACATATAGTAGCTATACAATAGTGTAACTGGAGTCGCGTTATCGAGAAAATGCAAATAGAAATACTGAAAAAGAGCAAAGGGCGTGCTTGGAAACGGAACAAACAAATAGTATAATTATATATACTTTTTTCATGCTATCAGAGTAAGTAGTAAAAGTTGAGCGCATAATGAGTGGAGGCTTTTTGAGGTTACATTACCGACTAAAACTAGTGATCAAATTATGATTATAGAATTATATAAAAAAATCAAGAAGTTGTCTCACTCGTCTGCCATGCTTATTTGCGCCCCGTGCTCGAGTACCCTATTCATTAATCAATACCCTTTTGATTTTCATAATGCGTATGATTGTTTTGATCTTTTTATTCCAGATGCAATTATATACAAACATAACATCTACAACTACAATTTCAAAACATATTTCTACTAAAATTAGAAATGATGGAAAGCCTAGCGATAACGTTTCTGTCAAGCAACAAGACTCCTCGTCATTCCTCACTTCCATCCAGAGCAAATATCATTTTCCTCTACAATTTTACTTACGGGTTAAATAAAGGTCAACATTCGTATGATGAAAGTGGTACATATATAGAAAAGAGAAAGAAAAGTGTGAAAATGTTTTTCTACGAAAAAAAACCCAAGAAACGTAGAATGCAATAATAGAAGAAGAGAGACGAAATTAGGAGTTACAAAAGGTGAGCAAATAAGCGGATCGGACCGCAGCGATAATGTCAGTAAGAGAAACAAGACCTTGAAGCCCATCGTTCTTGTCCACGACCCAAACTCTGTGTACACGTTTCGTGGTGACCATGCGTATCACTTGGGCCAAGGTGGATGCCACGTGACATGTCACGAGCTCCCTCCCAGGTGTTGACGTGGCATCGGCGAACAAGGGGGTTCTTGGTATTTTCTCAGCGAATTCCAGCGCGTTCAACGGCAACCAAGAACGCAGCGTGGCTAAATGACATCCCTTGAGATCACTCGCCGAGAACGTCCCCACAACTCTCCTGTTTCTCCCCTGCACCAGCAAACACCAGATTAATCGGCACATAATCTTCATTACGGAGACGGAGAGCTAGTTGTGTAAGAGTAACTAAAGTCACGCACGTCCACGAGCTGTTTATGGTCCTCTTCATCGCTGGAGGCTTCAACGATAGGCACGGCATTGAGCATTGCCCCTCTCATGCATTTGATTGCATCCTTAACTCTGGCCTGTAAAACAGAGCAACATTCATTACTTTCGTTTAGTCCTCCGGTTAATATCATTAATGATCAATTTCATTCAATTATGAAAATCTACTTGTATGATTAAATCACCTGGCTAGTGATGGCTAGAACGGTGTCGTTTATAGCGGAGAGATCAGTGAGGGTGCGGGAGAGGATAGCTTGGAGATGGGAAGATTGGTCGAGGAAGAAAGAGATGAGATCCATCTGAGTCAGCACTGTGTAAGCAGAGGCTGACTCTACCAACTCAGGTCCTGAGGTATCCTCTGTGTTACCGTCCAAAGGAACCAATGCTCTGTGTATTCCTTTGCTCAGCATCTCTATACAATCCATTATGCTGTTTTTTTCCATCATTAATTTATATCATTTCCACACACATGACACATCAGCAATTCATTTTGTAAATTTCAGCTGGCATGCATATTCATTAATCCATTACCTGGTATTGGGGTTGAGAGACCATAAGCTTCGACCCTCAGGGCAATGACCAATGATAGAAGAGACGGGAGCAGCCATTTTCTTCTCAAGCCCACTCTCTCCCTCGTCTCCGGCCATGTGAGCCACAACATCGAGCATTGTCACCAATCCTATGTACTGTTTCTTTGCACTTCCGGTCTCTTTGTCCGACTCCATTATCATGGATCCACCTGCCCCCAACCACTGCCCTGGTGCCGCAGCCACCGGCACCGCTCTTACTCGGTTTGCCACCGTTTTGACACAAAACAACCACATTCATATTAATATTTTTCTTGTTCAACTGGTCAGTTCTGCATCGTTTTCTTCTAATCCAGGACTAAATATATCCAAAATAAATTTATATTATTCAACCGTGCTTTACCATGATGTTTAAAGCGTCTGCTAGAGTGGCGTTATCCGGAACTTCGACGAGGCGCCGCTTGTCCACCGTCAGATCTTTGACCGTGAAATCGATCAGACGGCTATGATTGCCGCTCTTTGAAGACTGCATGAAGGTTCTGTGTTTGGGAGAGAGCGAGACGACAGAAGAGCTTGAAATTAAGCCTACTCGAGAAATTTTGGATGAGGTTGATAAACAAGTTATCATTCTTTTCTTCTTTCTTTTGATGCAATTCACAGGTACCTCATCGTTCAATGTTCGTTATTCATATTGTAGTGACACGTACGTATTACGTGTGGTGCACCATGGCATGTGCACAGACCACGCGTCCCTATACTTCAGATTCTAGTGTTACAAGTTATAACATGCTATGATTGAAGCTTCACAATCACACATACGTGCTTGTTCCAAAAAAATAATAATAGAGTCCCCAATTTTCAAAGTTGAGAAGGAAATACAATTTATCAACCTTCAAACTGAATAATAGCCTGAAAACGATAATAGACAAAAGAAAAAAAAAAAAAAAAAAAAAAAGAATGAATAAATAACCATGACGGTGTGAAAAGAAATTTGATTCGGGAAAAAAGAAAATGGGCTCGGCCCAATCAAAAGGATCGAAATGAGCTAAGAGGAATTCGGGTAAAATCCACCCGTTTGATGAAACGGGTTGGATCCAGAGCCCAAAACCAAGGCGAATATCTCGTGAAACCAATAAATGCAGGAATCGAGGATCAGGAATTTTGTTTATTTCATTCCTCGA
This sequence comes from Iljinskaea planisiliqua, assembly GCA_900108845.1. NCBI lineage: Eukaryota > Viridiplantae > Streptophyta > Magnoliopsida > Brassicales > Brassicaceae > Iljinskaea > Iljinskaea planisiliqua. Next base: position 8,748,686 of record FNXX01000009.1, read on the forward strand.
GTTATCCCGTGAAAGCCATAATGACATAATAAACGTTATTTGGACCCACAAACATTTTCAAAAATAATAATGATAATACAGATATATACACGCAAACACACAATTTAGACTCAACACACACACTATACAAGAAGTCAGGATCCTAACAAGAACAAAAATGGCACACTATGGTCTCTACTTCCAAATGTTCCTTGTGTTCTCTATGATATCTCCATCGGTTATATCTTTCACCGTGATCACCTCCGACTCCGTAGCGCCGTCGGCACTGATCGACGGCCCACAAACAGGATTCACGATGACCAACGACGGCGCGCGCACGGAGCCGGACGAGCAAGACGCCGTCTATGACATTATGCGTGCGACCGGCAACGACTGGGCTGCCGCAATCCCAGACGTGTGCCGAGGCCGGTGGCACGGGATCGAGTGTATGCCGGACCAGGACAACGTCTACCACGTCGTCTCTCTGTCGTTCGGAGCGCTCTCAGACGACACGGCGTTCCCGACTTGTGACCCAGAGCGCTCTTACGTCTCCGAGTCCCTCACAAGGCTTAAACACCTCAGAGCCTTGTTCTTCTACCGCTGTTTGGGTCGGGCCCCACAGCGTATCCCGTCCTTTCTGGGCCGCTTGGGCTCGAGTTTGCAGACCCTTGTTTTGAGGGAAAATGGCCTTGTCGGTCCCATCCCGGCCGAATTGGGCAATCTCACCAATTTGAAAGTACTTGATCTGCATAAAAATAACCTCAACGGCTCCATTCCCTTGTCTTTTAACCGGTTCTCCGGTCTGAGATCCCTTGATCTGAGTGTGAACCGGTTGACTGGTTCCATTCCCTGTTTGCTTCTTCCGGATCTCAACGTTCTGGACTTGAACCAGAATCTGTTAACTGGGCCGGTCCCATCCACTCTCTCGACATGTGGTTCGTTGATCAAAATTGATCTTAGCCGTAACCGAGTCACTGGCCCTATCCCCGACTCAATTAACCGGCTCAACCAACTAGTGCTTCTGGATTTGAGCTACAACCGGTTATCAGGTCCATTCCCGTCTTCTCTCCAAGGCCTAAACTCACTTCAAGCTTTGGTGCTCAAAGGCAACACAAAATTCGCAGCAACGATTCCGGAAAACGCGTTCAAAGGGCTCAAGAACTTGATGATTCTAGTTCTCTCGAATATGAATCTCCAAGGCTCGATACCGGGATCCTTGACTCGGTTGAACAGTCTCCGGGTCCTTCATCTGGAGGGCAACAACTTGACGGGGTCGATCCCCATGGAGTTTCGGGGCGTGAAGCATCTAAGCGAGCTGAGGCTAAACGATAACCGTCTGACAGGGCCAGTACCGTTCGAGAGAGATACAGTGTGGAGGATGAGGAGAAAGCTGAGGCTGTACAATAATGCCGGCTTGTGCGTGAACCGAGACAGTGACTTGGGTGATGTCCTCGGTTCAGTATCCGGTTCAAGTGTCAGGTTGTGTGACGGGGAGACGCAGAGACCTGGTCCTTCCGGTACGGTCCAGCATCTCTCTACTGCAGGTGGTGTTAGTGTCACGGCGGACGCAGCTACGGACGTGTCAAGCGGTTCCAAGTCTTTGGGCTTATTTCGTCTATATGCATTCCTTGTTGTGTTGAATTTCGGCTACGTGCTATTTTCATTTTAAGGGACGGGATTTCAAACATAAGTGCTGTAAATATATCTAAGTTTAATCCACAAGGTAAAGGAGCTTTTTCTCCATTTGGTCAAAATGTTGTCTTCCTAACCTCTCAATAGATTGGGTGGGTTAAATTAGACTTATATAGATCAAATTGTAAGTGCGAAGATTTAGACTTGGCATTTTAAATCATTGTATATCCCTTTAGACTTATCAAATGAAAAATTGGCCGACAAAAAAAAGACAAAAAAACCTCTCAAGGTTTCAATATCATCATTTGATTTCCTCATGGAAGACATAAAGAATCAAAGTTTTCCTAACGCACCTATGAGGGATGGCATACACATACAAGATTTGGCTTACACCGGCAAAAGAGGTTAAGACTAAGGGACATTACACAATCTATCACAATACAAGACAGTAAAACTCAGTTCCTGATTTGCGTAGTACATACGACCTTGCAAGTCTCTCTATGGCAAAAATAAGACAAGGAGGAAGTTATAAAACATGGTAAAAAAAAGGAGTGCGTAATTAATGTCTCAAGCAAAGGTGTCCTCGCGATCTCCCTCGGCGATGTCAGCTTCTTCCATGTTGCTGAACTCCAGGAAATGAGTGGGTCGATGCTCCTCGTGGTAGTACTCCTTTGGGGATCCAAGTTTGACGCTGTACTTCATGCTCACCGTGTGCTTCACTCCCATAAAATTGTAGTTCCACGGTCCGTTCTCAGGAACCTATCACAACGAACAATTGTCAGAATCCCATTTCAAAGGACAAAGCACAACTCGGTACTAGTGTGCTCCTTACCATGTAAAAGCCGAGGAACCGGTCACTCAACAGCATCTGAACCTTCTCATAATGGGTGGGAAGATAACCGTGAGGATTGCTGCCTGTGTCCTTGTTGAGGCGTCCCCATTCATATCCGGTTTGGGTCAACTTATACGATGTCAAAGAGCAGGATCCCGGAGTGAAACTGCATGTGAGGATGATGCATTTTTCTCCATCCCATTGCTTGTTGTTCTCCAGAATGCGGGAATGAGAGGTAACATCCTATCACAGCAAAAGACCAGATCAGTTAGTAATGGGGTCAACACACTGAGTATAAGGTATAGATAATGCGTATACATATATATACCTGTGGTGACAGTTGGGGGAGCTCGTTAGGCTGTGTGTGCAACCATCCCAAAGGCTCAAGATCATTTAGGAAATCATGCTCAGGAAGAGATGACGGCAGGTGAACAACCTGATGAGTTCCCCACTGCGGCACCATCACTACGCAACGGATTTCTTTCACTTGGGGATTATCCGGGGGACTGATACCATACAAGTATCCAGCAATTTGAGTACGGAGATCCGCTATGCATATGAACTTCTTCAGGATGTTCTTTGGCATGATGTATGTGTATCCGGTTTCCTGTGAACAACACGAAATCATGTTTTGAGTGGGGCACCCTGAAAGGCCTTTTTACTTAGCTGGAACAGTGAACGACGGTGAATTGGGTTCTAACCTTTATGTCATCTGAGTTCACGTAGATGTGATTGACTCTGAGGTAGAGGTTAGTAGCCGATATTGCACGCACACGCCAGTCAGTCTTCGAACCAAATGCCGATTGCTCGTAGGGGCTAGTGGTGGTGACAATGAGCTCATCACCGTGAACATTTGTCGTTCTGGTTGTCACTGCAGTAAGCTGGCTGGCTTCCTTTGCCTGCAAATAGGATAAAGATTTCAAGTGAACAAAGAAAAATATGCACAGATTTACTCTCTGAATGTCTCTTTTAAAACCTGACAGAAAAAACAGTTACGGCTACCTGTTTCTCAATCTCAGCTATCTGTTGCCTCTGTTGCGAGGGTGGAGTAATTTCAGCTCCTAGAATAATATCTCTGATCTCCGATTGTGTCAGAGCTGAGGTATTCACATTGTTCTTCTTTGCGTAGTCAGAAAGGATAAGATCTCTAAGTGCTACCTCCACCTGAATTTAAAATGATAGTAAATCAGGAAAGAGAATAACTATCCAAACAATGAGAAGAACGTCGAAGCATTATATTATGTAATTCAGGAGCAAGCAAACCCCGCAGATACAGAGACGAAGTAGGGTAACGAATGATCCTAGAAGTAAGATAAAGAAAAAATGATAAAGTACATGAAAAGTGGCAGAAGAGTTACCTTCATCCATTGGTCATCAGTGAGAGAGGGCCAGATGTGATGTGGCTCAGTGACAACAGACTTGTCGGGCTTCAACAACATCTTAGCCTTCTCATTATTCACGTGAAGCGCACGAAGGATCAGAATGAGTCTTGAAAAGGCAGTATACGAAGAGATACTCTTCAACCAATCATCATAGATATTGAACAAAACCATCTGCGGTTCTGTCGCCTTCAAAATAAGATCACCAAATTTCTCAATCTTAAGGCAAGCCTGGAACGGAAGCTGCAGTTCGCTTCCCTTGATAACAATGTTGGGGAAATCTAGCAAGTGAACCTCAAGGGGATCCAACATTCCTTTACGAGTGACAATAATTTGTTTGGGCTGTTCTTCAACAGGGAGAGACCGCACAAGTGCAGCAACCTCTTCAGCAGTTTTCCATTTCGCTAGCTGACCGAGACGCTTCTGACCAGCCCAAACACTTGTATGGATAACCTAAAGGAACAAAAAACAGTAACATATGATCCAACTGCATACTATTGGACTTGCATAAAAGAAGTAGCAGTTCTGCGTCACAACACATATGCATGTTCCTAATGGAATGTACGGGAGAGGAAGACATACCTTCAGGAATAGCTGCCCAGTTCTTGGATTGAAAATAAAAATTGCACCGTTGATCGGCTTAGTTGTTAAGTTTCCCTCAAATGTCTTGTGAATTGTGACACGATAGACATTGGTATCATCAACAAACCATATAATTTGATTGCTGAATATTTCACCATAGTTCTGCGATGACAAATATGGCTCCGTAGGTTCAGATGAGTATAACTGCAAACCTTTCCTTATCCTCTCCCTCAACACGTATAGAGCCGGATTTGACTGCAATATTTAAAGTTTGAAGATGAGTTACGTATTCAAACAAATAGAGCCCTGCAAAAGACACCCTGAATCAAATTTCTAATACCTTCATGATCTTATTCATTGCTTGAGCAAGAAGAGGTTTTGAACCAGGGAACCAATTACCAAAGGCAGAATGCAAGTTGTATGCTAGATCAAGCCCAATCATTACACCTGCACGGATTTTGCAAAAATATTGCATAAACAGCAAACTTAACAAAACAAAGCAAAATGGAGAAAGTAATAAATACCTGTTGGAGATGGATAGATAGACATGTTATCCGTTGTATAATCCATGAATTTGGCCCTAGTATAACGCTCAATATCATGAGAGTCATAATCTCCCCATCGAAGTTGCACATCTATCCAGTACTTGTTACTAGCTTTCTGGTCGAACATATCCTTTGACTCAGCAACCAGGCTAGGTTTTGACATTGGCCACTTATGGGCAGCAAATAGAAGAACATCAGCGCAAGAGCTGTTCATCTTATAACTCTTCCTTGGATGAATTGTCTCTTTCTGCACAGTTTCTATCTCCAAAGCGTCCAACTCTTGGTCCAATACTTGGCAAAGATCCATAACAACACTCTCATGGATCTTTTGCCACAAATGGGCACGGAAAATCTGAATCAAAGATATCTTAAGTGTAGGAATCTTTCCATGCATAAATATTCCTGTCAGATCCAACTGCACTTGGAAGCCCACATAAACATTCGCTCGATTAATTGTTGGCGACCACCAAAGCGTGAATCTTCTATTTGGAATCTGGTTCAGACCAGACCTCTGCGCATTCGTCAGCTTCTTATATTTCATGGACTCCTCAAAACCAGATGCCTTCTCCCAGAAAAGACCCTCCCATGTTGGGAAACTAATATCAAGTAAGGCATGAAAATATTAGCAAATCTGATGTGATACCCTAAGAACAAAAGCTGTGAGCAACTGAACATCAAATGTTATTATGAAACAAGGACCGATAAATGAAAGACAGACTTACTATGTCCCCTTGAATAGCGTATGCTCAAGAATACCCTCAACACCTCCAAGAGCTTGGATAACATCAGTTCGGTAATTGTTCAAGTTCCACAACTTCCCATCATGCCTCTGGTGCGTCCACCAGAAAGGATTTTGTTTAAGGACTTGGTACTGCTTAAAGTCGGTCCGAACCCTCCAACCTTTATCATATGCCAGCGTGTGCCTATCCTTCTGAAACAGCGTATTTATACGAGGAATTCCCCTATCCCAAGAGTCCTGTGATATTATCACACACGAGTTAATATTCTCTCACCAATTATAAATTATTATTGAAACCTGACATAAAATTTAATATAATCTTTGCGCTTGGACTTCCAAAAGAGGAGAATCCAAGGGAACGCAGAGATATCCTCCCAAACCCTGTGTCAAACGAAGAAAAGAGACTACTTCCAAGCTGCCAAAAGAAGGCAAGCTAGCAAATTGATTTCCATCGCAGAATTATATTAAGTAAAGAGGTAACAAATAACAAGCGAGATCCTTACTTCCAGATCTTCCAGTGTAAGACGCCTATTTTGGGCCTGTGCTTCCTGCCTCTTTAAAGCATATTCTGCCCACACCCGCTGTGAATCAATAAACTCACTTTCCCATGGCTGTATGTAACGGTATAGATTTGGTATAAGCTGATCTTCCTCGTGGCTCATTCCACTCCTAAAGTGGGTTACACCAACATCCGTTTGCTTGCTGTACCGAAGGTCACTTTGTGGGATCAAAATATGACCCATTGACAACATTCCCAGGCCACCAATTTCCTTTGGAGTGTAGAAGATAACAGGAGGAAATCTGGCAAGGAAATGGAGAATAACCAGGTTAGAGAAACATAAATAAAAAGCTATAATATGTCGACCATAACTTAATAAGATAGCCTTTTCTCACCGACTAGGCATCTTCGAGTTCAGCCCTATCTTGATCCTAGTTTGGATTTTGTTCTCACACTTGACCAGTAGATCCAAGAGCTCTTGCGTATGCACAGTGGCTTCACGGAAGTAAGTCATGAGACCTACATACAGAGAAAATTGTGCTCAGCTTCATGCTAGCCACATTATAAAAAGCTATGAGTGGTGCCAAAGCGGGCTCGTAGGATGTACCAATTAGAGCTGTATTCCACTTGTTGACGATTTTGGTAAAGGTGGTTGATCCTGAAGACATAAGAATCTGCCTCACACGATTCTCAAACACCTTCATATGTTCATCATCAACCCGCAGAAAAGCAACTGCAGTCCTCTCCTTGGTCTGTTCATTTTGCAGATTCCAGACACCGTCTTTTGTATTGCTGAAAGCTTCTTGGGTCATCCTGATTTTTGGAAGTATGCGGACTTCAAATCCACACCTGCAGACAAGAACGCGAGAGAGTCAGTGATGTCAGTAGCACTGCCATATTATGGTCCAAACGAAGGACTAGCACTAACAACAGCCGCACTAGAATACTCGAACAAACATTACATGCTGAAGAGCAGGTTAGGATTATCCTTGCTATAGACAGAGACGAAGCCATTCTCCCACTCCAAAGTTGTGATGCTCCGAGGAAGACGGTTCTTCATGTCCCAGAAGACACTTCTACCAAGATTAACTGAAAGATGAAAATATAATGAGACACGACAACTAATGCATAAATGATAGTCAATCGAACAATATAAAACGAAAGAGCATACCATCGTGTTTCATCAGCCTCATCCTTGCATCTCTTGGCCAGCACTTCTTATTGTTGTATCCCACCATGTTTTCATTGTTGGGATCGGGATGCTCCGTAAGATAGCGCTGAATAAGATCCCGAGCCTCTTCATGGGTAAATTTAAACATTATATGAACTTTGTCTATATACCGAGAATACAGTCTTATGGGATGACGTGTTTCTACTTTTGTATCCCAATACGTCATAAACTCGTTAGGCATTTGCGGTGGCCCAGCAATTTCACTCGCTCGAGTCAAACCAAGAAGCAAAAGATCAAGCAAGAGTCCATAAAACTGAACAACAAACGATGCAAACTGAAGTCCTCTAATTAGACCATACGAGTTCGTATGGCTCATATCCTTGTAAGACAGAACCACGTTATTCTTGGCAGACACATAATCTGCAATATTGTGGTCAAGAACCAAACGAAGAAGCCTGAAAGAAACAGCACAAAAAATCTTATTACTCCAGAAAGTTGAGGATCAATGTCAATAATCAATGTACCATTAGTGAAATAAATACCTGTTCAACATAGTCAAATCGATCTTCTCGAAGAACTTTTCGAACTTAGTCTGGAGCATCACCACACACTGCCCATCACCTGTGTCCCATATGCCTTGCAAATTATTGATACCTTGACACCACTTATAAACCAGAAGAGGTGGCGGCTCTGAGTCTGCTGGCTTAATCCAGTTTGGAAACAAGTGGCGCTTATCACCTTCGTACCACAAGTATTGATCAAGATATGCATCGGTAATTTTCTCTAGAGGCTCTATTTCATAAACTGGAATCAAGTAGCTATATAGATCCATAAACTCTATGCCAACCTGCAGAGAAACGGATTCACCATTAGTTTAATACATTAACCTGAACGACATAGGTTCAACCCATTGCTCCAATACAGCGTGAATTATCAAGTTACCTCTTTGAAGCCACGCTGGGTAAGAAGATGACGTTTAATTCGTGACAGAGCTTCATGAGGATTGTCATAAGCTTGTTCAATTAGACCAAGCTCCTCTCGCTGCTGCTGATTCAACCTCACAGCTACACTGTATGATTCCTTCAGTCTCTCAAGGGCCAGGATGAGCAACTTTGTGTCATGTTTGTACGACAAAGGAGGGAATGGAATTGGAGAAAACTTCCTTGATTCCAGCCAATGAACAGTGGTTGTATAAATCGCTAGTGCTTCTTCTGGAGTGACGTAAGGACCATCTTTTAGGTAATTGTGCTGCCGTTCCTGTAACAATTTTACAAGGATGATGCATCAGAGAGATGTTAAATTAAGGATATAGGGAACTAATTTACTTGAATTAGTAAATGAAGCTTCTTCATAGTGTTCACGCAAAAATGATAAAGACATAAGATAATGTAGAAACCTGTTCTGCCTTTAGCCAAAGACGAGTCAACCTTCCCAGATTCTTTCTACAAACTGTCTTATCAACGGTAGCCCCTCTTCTGATACGCTCACGATTGTAGTGAGCAACATTCGTCCACCAATCAGCCTTAGACTTGACATAACGAAGGATCATATTCTCAATTGGTACGGGCAACCCAGGGACCTTCCAAGGGATATTAGCTTTCCAGCATCGCCATGCCTCACTAAGGTGCTGTAATATTGTCCGCGCTTTATTTTGCTTGATACCCTCTGCACATTAGAAGAAAATGTCAGCAAAAGAATAAAGCAAACCAATTCCACCGTTGAAAACGCAAGAAAAAACAAGCCTGAAAGAATGGAAACCTGGCATGGCATCAAGAACGTCATGCATGACAGCAGCTCGAAGTTCCAAATCAAAATGGCTTTCAACCCTCTGTTTTGTGACCGTTTTGGCAACTCCTTTTGAATGACGCCCCTCAAACTGACGAGCAAGAAGATTCCCTAACCATCGTTCAAGAAGAGGAACTATTCCTCGAAGGAAAAACAACCACACCCTCCACATTGGAGCCCAAAATCCACATCCTGGTCCCTTACCCACAGGACCGGTATTGAAACGGTAATATATCAAGTGCTTCAAATCCTTGCACATTCTAATTTGCCTCATCAGTCTGTATTTATACCGATACATACCCGTCAACTGGCCAACATGGGAGAAAATATACTGCAGCCCATCAGCCAATTGGAAGGCATCAACATTACCAAGTCGGAATTGGACATTCGCATCAACAACAAGTTTTGTCAGCCGGAGGATCTCACGGCAGAGATGGAAAGCGTTTCCAAAACGTGACTTCTTTCGCTCTTTGGTGGTCAAAGTTTTCACAGGCTTCAGGTTGAAGTTGTAGTCAAGGTGCAAGTAGTTTAAATTCTTCCGGTGAATCAGCAGATTCAGCATATTATACCCCTGCCGACAGACTTGCAGACCCACTTCAACCCAATCCAGTTCGGTACTCTGGAAAAACTTTGTAGCCGCAAGAGAGCGGAATAGGTGCTTCTTCTTCTGAGCTTTAGGTGGTCTATGGTGCAACTCATTCAGCACATAGCATTTCAAAAGCTTTTGGTAACTAACGCGCACTTTAACCGGATAAGCTGGAGGACTGCAGATAATGAGTACAGAAAAGTATTAGGACATTTACTACTAAATTATGAAAGAAAGGGAAGAGACCCAAAGCAAACCAATAGCTTACCAGTGCTCCTTGAACCACTCTGACACCAGGGGAATATCTTCTGACCGCCGTGTCCTCCCAGACCTCATATTGAAAGGTCGTGGGGCAAACAACAAAGAAATGCCAGCAGCTGTGGTGTCAGTGTAGAGTTGGGTGTCTTTCAGCAAAGGTTCCACTCCTTCTGGTAAGATAAAGTCATCCTCATCATCATCATCATAAACCTTCCTTTCACGCCTTTCCTTATTAGTGTTGCTTATTGGGTGAATCAACGGATCATAATAAAATGCAGGAAGATCAGGATCCTCGGTCTTTATGTACATAACCATAGGACTGTGGTACACACAGAGTTTTACTTTCCTCGGCCGATTATTGTACAGATGGGGAAACGCTATTCTATACTCAGTTCGCAGAGGGGAGCGAATGATAAGCTTGTTGATGTCATTGAATTCATTCCAGTCCTCATCCCCTTTCTCCATATCACGGTACAAAGGTTCAAACTTAGGACCACCTGGAAAAGAGCACTAGAATGCGTTAGAAGAACAAGAACTGAAACAAAAATATCAAAACGGGAGCATGGAAGGAAACTAGCGCACCAGGTATGCACATGTTCAGAGCCTTTGCTGTGAAGAAAGATGGCATGTCAAACAAGTAGAAGTAGTTGCGATCAATCAAATCAGACAGCAACTGGCCTGCAAGCCTGTGAAGGGTTGCCATAATAGGAAGTGAGAGATTCCACCTCCGGTAACTGGGACCATTAATCAGTTTGGTCTTTACTAGTGGCTTGTGGTCGTAAAACCAAGTGTATACGGCAGAATCTTCTTCCTCGTCCAGCTCCAACTGAATTGGCTCAAGAGGATCCACGTCCAACAAGTTGTCTGCATAGTCTAGTGGAGGCTCCTCATCATCAAATGGCGGAAACCGCATTCTCTTGAAATGACGACGATCCCTCTTCTCCCTTCGCATCATGATCCACATAGTACCCCACTGCAAAACCAGACAATGGAATAACCATCACTCAAAAATATATAAATTGGACATCCATCAATGCGCAGAGGTGAGATAGAAGAGAGAGAGAGAGAGAGAGAGAGAGAGAGAGAGAGAGAGAGAGAGAGAGAGAGAGGCTAGTGAACCCACCTGAGCCATGTAAATAGGTTCTACAACCCATGGAATCTCGTTCACAAATGTAATAGCTCCGGTGATGTGGTACAAAACCTTCACATCTCGAACCTGGAAGAAAATGGGGACTTGTATAAATGAACAGACGACGAGAACAGCTGAAGCTAAGCATATAGCAGTTATAAAAAAAAAGGTACCTGTTCCCAGGGCATAGGCATATTCTCTAGGAGCTTGAAAACAGCGTGGGGGACGAATTTAAGGGCTCCAAGGTATACACGTTTGTCGTGACGATATTTCTTCGATGACATATCACCATGATCCCTAAAACAAAGAAATCGCAGCTTCAGTCTCAAATCCAAGTAAAATCGAAACCAAATGATAGAGGCGGGACCATAAATAATCAGGATTTCGAAATCCTAGAGCAAGACATCATTCAAAGTGAAGAAAACTTGCCTGATGATCTTCCTGACGTGCTCGGGTGGCATGTCCTCCTTCTGAGTTTCCACGAATCCAAACTTTCGCTTGTCGCCGTACCTTTTGGAGTTTAGCTGCATCCATTTGCGGGCCTTCTCCTCAAGCTTTGCCTCCTCCTCTTCAGGAGTAGGCTCGACCGGAGGAGTCGGATTAGAAGGCGGCGGAAGCGCCGTGTAAGAAGGGTGTGCAGCGGGCGGTGGCGGCATCATCGAGCCGCCGGTACCAGGAGGGGCTAAGGGCATACCATCGTTGTTGTTCCACATGGTTAGGGATTTCAAATCCAAACGCCGAACGGAGTCGCCGAGGAATAAACCCTAGATCTCCAACGCCAGTGTGTATTTCTCTATATCGACGTTGCGAAGAACCAACTTAGTGAGCTTAATCGAGTAACGAAAAACCCTAACACAATTGTCGGGTGAGTCACTTCTTTGTTTTTTTATCGTCCGAACTTATATCAGCGGAGACAAGTAGTAGTAGTAGTCAGTCAGGCGGTGTCGAAAATGCTTAGTCGGTTATCCAAACCACTGAGTGGACTAGAGTCACTAGTTATTGGGCCTTTACTTATGATAATTGGGCCGTGAATTATGTGCCCATAGGCCACAGCCATACCTTTCCAACTTTTAAGGGATCTGGTGGAATACCATTATTTTTGTCCTATTGATTCTACCATCTCCAAGGCACAACCACTCAGGTTCTTACACGTCAGGATTCTCATTTCTAAGAGAAGTGACTGATGGATCTGCTCGTGGGTCTAATATTGGATGTGTTATTTCTCATTGTCATGCATGCACTGTGACGTCAAAAGGTGAAAAGCATATTGTGCATACAGTAACTTGCACTATCTGTCTAAACAGTAAAAACGCAAAGAAGTGGGATCTTTGATTCCTATTGCGATTAGAGTTGATGTCATTTTTAGAGGAGAGAGCACAGAGCCACATGGTCAAGTCCCTCTCTTTCAGCTCTCTATTTGTCTTCTTCTTCTTTTTCACCCTCAAATAAAAAAGAAAAGAAAAGAAGAAGAAGATGTGAATGACAGAGGCAAAGAGGAATTCTTGGGTAGTGATTGTCCTCCCAGGATTTGGTTTCCTTCTCTGTCTCTTTTGAAATTAACTGCACAAATGATATTTGTGAGGTACGCATTCCTTTGTCTTTCCTTCTCAAACTTCACCATCTTTTTTTTTTTCTTATTATTTGTTTCCCTAACTTTGCCGTTTAAGCAACGAAGCTTAATTTGATTTTACATCTCATCTACTTTTAAATCTTTCAAGATCCAGAAAAAGTTAACCAATCACATCTCTCACTAGTCCTACTAGGATCTAACCTCTACGAGTGGACGTGACTCGGCCACATATACAACACATTTTTCTATCTCTTGTATCTGTTTTTATATTCCCCTCCTACGAAGTACCATATTGAGTGCTGTGTCATTTTATCAAAATAAGACAAGAGTGTCATAGTAGATGAAACCATGAAAGCATAATTGGTTCACATCTGACCAGTGGAAACGATAATAGTCTATCTGATTGATTTTGCTTTTGCTTCTTCATCTGTTTCAGTTTTTTATTTTTATTTTTTTTACTACATATCTCAAACACAAGACATTTTTTTTTTTGTAAAGATAGTCCTCCAATTAAGAATGGACACAAGGCAAATACTTGTTTTTTTTCTTGTTTGCATTTTTACTACTTGATTTGTTTTATACAGATAATAAAAATTTTAATTTGATAGTTGCTTTATGAAAACGATTACTGGTAATTTCAATTGCTTACTAGAAAATAAAATAGTTGAAAGTTATTTGTCTTATATCATTATTTGTTATCTTTAAAATATTAGCAGTATAATTACTTGCAAGTTATTAAAAACTACTTACAGATTATTTACTTATTATTATTTTTACGTTTAATTTAATAAAATATTATTTGAAAATTATTATATAATTATTATGTATATAAAATATTGAAAAGTAACAAATATAGTAAATAGAATATGGACTTGTATTTAAAAGTATTTAGATTATGTTACTTGTTACTTACTTTAATAATACCAAATTTAAAAAATTGAATACAAGATAAATAATGAATATAAATCAAGTAATGAATAATTATGATGAGACATAGTTCTAATAATTATGAATCATTTCTTCTCATATGTGTCTTTAATATTTATACAAAACTTCAATATTTCCTTTTGTGTAACCTTTTTGATTAACTTTTATTAAATAGAATTATGCCAATTAACCATACATAGGTCCTATTTATGTGTAAGGAATTAACTAGTGGGAAAAAACAAACCAGTGGTTGTTAATGGTGATGTAATCCTATATTGATATGGTATTAACTATGTAGTAGCGCAAACGGAATATCGAGCCATAATCTGAATCCAACCAATCTACTTCTTCTGATGAGATATAATACAAAATTGATTGGAACAATTTGTATAGAAAATGGTATAGATAGAGTTTACATATGCAACATGAATCCCCCACACCATATAATATATGTATATACACACTAACATGCTAACAAAATTTGGCATTATTCCTCATATACTACAGTAAAGTAATGATTACAAAAAGAAAGAAAAAAAAAACAAAAAAAACGAGAAGTGGGAAGAGAAAAGGATGATATGCATACAGTGACGAGGCGTGCGGTTCAACAGTCGAAATAGCCACTCGTACGTTTCGATCTCCCCTACTCTCGAGTGGGTCCGACTCTTTTACCTTTTTCTTGTTTGTGGTAGTAATATTAATCCATTTAGTAAACTTTTTTGCTAACCAATTCTACCATTGAATCAATTTAGTACAAAATAGTTTACGAAATGGATTACTCAAACTGTTGATCTCTTCAAATTTAATGTAGAATCATACCAAATAAAACTACAAAACAGTTACGTAACTATATATTATATATATAATCTAGAGCGAAAATTATAAGCATATTTACATAGTTTTAAACCTTAGATTTTAATATTAATATTATCTTGCGTTTCTTTCTTTTTCTTTCTATATAACCAATTATTTTGTCAGAAACCTTAAAAAAGTGGGGTACTTTTTGGTGTGTGTGACTTTAACAAATAAGTTCGAATCATATAAAATAGTGTAGTATCGGATAAAATAACATAATAATTGTTAAAAACGCACATTAGAATTCATGTTATTTGGAATAAACACATGCGATCAATTAGCCAACTTCTACACGCCTTTTCCATCCGTTGTTTAAACATAAAATGGTAAATTTGAGTATATAGTGCATTGTAATATTATCACAGTGAATATGATCACCGTGAATTGATTGATTTTCTCACAACTGTAAAAGAAAAAAAAAAATAGAAATAGGGATGGAGACGTACGATGAGTGGGTGGAGAAAATGGGAGAGAGAAAAGGTAAAGAGTGTGATAGATAAATGCTATAAATACACCCCAACGCCTTTCTCTATTATTCTTCTTCAACACGCACGAGTGAGAGAGAGAGAGAGAGAGAGAGATGTTTGCGGTGGAGAATGGGTTGCAGGGAGACCCAAGACTACATGCCATCTCCAACGCCATTCGAGTCATCCCTCACTTCCCCAAGACTGGTCCAATCTCTTCTTTTTTTTTCTTTCTTTCTTTCTTCGAGCGCTTCGATCTTCATCACCAAGTCGTCTCTTTCTTCTTTTCGATTACAAATAATGTTACAGCGTGTTTGTGTTGCAGGAATCATGTTTCAGGACATTACGACGCTGTTGCTTGATCCAGTTGCTTTCAAACATGTCGTTGATATCTTCGTCGATCGTTACAAGCACATGAACATCTCTCTCGTTGCCGGTTCATTTCACTTTCCCTTCTTTTGCCTTGTTTTTCTGTGTTACATTACGTACTGTTTACTTCTTGCCAAAGACAAACGTACACGCGAACAAAACGGAAGAGTTTGTTTCGTTGTCTATACTAGTTGCTGATTTTTACTATATCCTTTGTTGAACCTCAACTAACAGATTAAAAGTTATTATTATTTCTATTACGACATATATATCCCGATATGACAAGATTAAATAAACAATTGACAACTTTTATGGATTAATGATTTCACACTCGCATATACTAGCTTAGCTAGTGACTCTGGTTGGTGACTAGTTATTTATCCCTTTCAAACGTCTTTATTATTGTCGTCACTCGTGAGTCCGTCTCAGCTTCTTTTATTTTCGTTTCCTGTCTTATATATAGTGAACCTTTTAAGATTTCAATAGAAACGACTAAGACATGCTTATATTTATATCGATTTAGCATATTGTATAAAGAGATTGATAAAATAAAATGGGACTTGTGCAGGCGTAGAGGCGAGAGGATTCATATTTGGACCTCCCATAGCATTAGCCATAGGTGCCAAGTTCGTCCCTCTACGTAAACCGGGAAAATTACCAGGTATGATTACCTTTATATACATACATATATACTAATAAAATCTTAGGTGGCTAAAACATGTTGTTGAGATAAAAAAAAAAAAAATATATATATATACATGGTTGGTTAAATTATATAATTGCTTGTGGTTATGTTATAAAGGGAGAGTGATAAGCGAAGAGTACGAGCTTGAGTACGGAAACGATCGTCTAGAGATGAGTACGGAGGCTGTCAAATCCCACGAACGAGCCCTCGTCATCGACGATTTGGTTGCCACTGGTGGAACACTCTCCGCTTCTATTAACCTCTTGGGTAATACATTTAGAAAAAAAAAAAACATGAATACTAATTTAAAATTAATAAAAACATAATTACGTACGCATTTGAAAATTATATAAAACATATACAAAATCAAGTTTTTAAATAATCCGCCTAATATATACGTACTTTAGAGCGTGCTGGGGCCGAAGTTGTGGAATGTGCATGCGTTGTTGGTTTGCCTAAATTCAAGGTAACAGTTACTTTAGAAACGTTTAGTTCTAAGTTATAAGTAATAGTAATTGAGATTTTACAGGCCTAACTAATATATTTGAAAATGAATCTAACTTGGTTTTGTGAGATGCAGGGGCAATGCAGGCTAAAGGGAAAGCCATTGTACGTTTTGGTGGAGCCTAGCCAGTTAGACTAAATAACATTTGAAGCTTCTACTCGGTCATCATTTCCATCTATATCTCCAAATTTCAACTAGATGTAATATCAACGGTTATAAGAATAATATAATTGGTTTAATCCATTTATATGTAATTAAAACTGTTCGAAGCTTATTAGACTCCTTATGCGATGATTCATGCCAGTTACATACTACTTTGCATGTACGTAGCTTGGCTATAGTGAAACTCGCCACTGGCCAACCTTATCATTTCAGCAATGTTCATCTTGGGTTTTAACCTTTTTGGGTTGATCTTGTTGTTAGATAAACTTGATAAACCAAATTATTTTATATAGCATCGGTCACATGTTTACATAATCTGACACACGATTATATTAATTAATTTTATATAAAATGGAAAGAATATGGTAGCAAAGAGAAAATATTTTTAAAATAAAATAAGTAAAATAAAAATGAGTAAAATTAACTCTTTTCTATTGATTTTTTCCTCTATTTTTTAGAGAAATATAGATTATAAGAAATTAGTGTGGACTTTATGGTTTAGACTTTTGGAGCTTGTGATAGGTTAGCTGAAGTTCAGGTGGTGGGTTTGTTTGGATCAGCGTATGATGAGTTTTGGTGTTGGGCCTGGTGATTGGTTAAGGCCCAAAAAGTAAGTCAGTTGCATAATACGCAGTGGAGAAGGAAGTCGTATATAAACAGGTCTTTGTTGACTTTTGACTGTTGTTGATTCTTGTTCATCTTCTTCCTTCGAGAATCTTCGTTTTCTCTGTAAAGAAAATCTGTAAACACCAAGCTCATAGTGAATTACCAGGGGATGATCCTGAAGAGAGATGTACCCAGTGTTCGGGGAACTCTATAAAAGAGCATCGTGTTGTTTACGTTTTTGAGTTCGTTCTCGTATTCTTTAAGTCAAAGATCAAATACAAGTTTGAGCGAACAAGAGTGAGAGAGAGAGAATCAAAGATCAATCTTAGATCGCATAGGTATCGGTTACAAGTGGTATCAGAGCCAGGTTACGAGTGTTCGTCGGAAGATACCAAGGCGATTCAAAGGAAGGTGCAGGAGCTGCTAGGATCTTCGAGGAAGACGACATCGTCTTCGCTATAGTCCGATCAGGCGAGATCGGGAAAACCAAAAATCAGAGGGAGTCTTTCTTTCTACAACCTATTCAACAACTTATTAAAATCCTTGAGTTTTCCTGTTCTCTATAAACGAACTTTCTACTTTACGGTGAGTTTTATGGATTCTTCTTTATTTCTTGTTTCGTCTTTGTTTGTTATCTGCAGGTGACAAATCGAGGTAACAAGAAGAATAGATATGGAACCAACACCAGGAAGATTCGAGATTGAGAAGTTTGACGGAAAAGGGGATTTTGGGTTATGGAAATATAAGTTGCTTGGTCAGTTGGAGATTCAAGGTCTTGGGTCTGTGTTAAAAGAAGACTCCGCATCGACATCAGATTCTCAAAGTCAGGAAGAAGGGTCAGAGGTAAAAGATGTCAAAGTTGATCCGAGGGCAGCTGAAAAGAATGTAAGAGTAATGAATCTGCTGGGTACTTGCTTAAGTGATACGATTCTTCGGAAGATCATGCACGAACCAACAGCTATTGGTATGTGGAAGGCGCTTGAGCATGATTATCAGACGAAATCTTTGCCGAACAGAATCTATCTGAAACAGTCCTTTGCGAGTTTCAAGATGGAAGAACACCTTTCTATCGAAGAAAACCTGGACACCTTCTTGAAGTTGATAGCTGACCTCGGTAGTCTGAAGATCATGGTCAGTGATGAGGATCAGGCAATTCAGCTCCTAACTAGTCTTCCACCACTTTATGAACCTCTGGTTCATACTCTGAAGTACGGTACAGGAAAGGACACTCTTACTGTGAATGAGGTCACTACTTCCGCTTATGCCAAAGAAGCAGAGTTAAGGCAGAAAGGTCTTCTCAACAAATCCAGGCAGGGCTCAGAGGGTCTGTACGTTGAAGCTAGAGGAAAATCAGAGAAAAGGTCAGAAAAAGGAAACAACAATCGGAGCAAGAGCAGAGGAAATAGTAAATCCAGGTCTAAGTCAAAACAAAAGTTTGGTCCCGAAGCATGTTGGATATGTGGCAGTGAAAGTCATTGGAAAAGAGACTGTCCAGAAAGAAAGAAACAAGGTTACAATCACAATCCGGAAAATTCCGCAAACATGGCTGTGAGACTTCCATCACCAGTAGCTCTCACAGCCAGTGTCCAAGACTCAAAGGATGAATGGGTACTCGACTCTGGGTGCACTTTTCACATAACTCCGAGGAAGGAGCTGTTATCAAACTTTCAAGCGATCGAAGGAAGCCAAGTCTTAATGGGAAACAACACACATTGCACAGTAAAAGGGATTGGAACAATCACAATCGATAATGAAGATGGTACAGTTGTAACTCTGAGTAACGTTAGGTATATGCCGGAAATGGGAAGGAACCTTATTTCTTATGGCCAACTAGAACAGTCAGGTTGCAGCTATTCTGGTTCTAACTTTAAGGTTCAGTTTTACAAAGGAGGAAAGAAAGTTCTAAGTGGCAAGTACCAACAAGGGTTGTACTATCTTCAGGGCAAAGTCAGAAGTCCTCAAGTCAACGTAGCTAAAGAAGGAAATGACAAAACAAGACAGTGGCATTCCCGACTCGCACATATGAGTCAATCAGCCATGGATATGTTAGTCAGAAAGGGCTACTTGAAAAAGGAAGATATATCCACATTGGGATTTTGTGAAGCCTGCGCTATGGGAAAATCACACAAGCAAGGGTTCCCAAGAGCAAAGCGTAACACGAAGGGGATTCTCGATTATGTGCATTCCGACCTATGGGGTTCGCCGAATGTGACTCCTAGTCTGTCAGGAAATCATTACTTCTTGACATTCATTGATGATTTTTCGAGGAAAGTGTGGATATATTTTCTAAAGACAAAGGATGAGGCATTTCAGAAGTTTGAGGATTGGAAAGTTCTTGTGGAAAACCAGACAGGAAAGAAGCTCAAGTGTTTAAGGACTGATAACGGGTTGGAGTTCTGCAATAGTCAGTTTGATAAGCTTTGTAGGGATTCAGGGGTGAAGCGTCACAAAACCTGTCCGTATACTCCTCAGCAAAACGGAGTATCAGAACGGATGAATAGAACGATAATGGACAAAGTGAGGAGTATGTTGTCGGAAACTGGATTGAAAGGGGAATTCTGGGCAGAAGCAGCATCCACTGCGGTTTACATCATAAACCGATCTCCAGCATCATCAATAGATTTTGAAATCCCTGAAGAAATTTGGACGAATGGAAAGCCTGATTACAGTCATCTAAGAAGCTTTGGATGTATGGCGTATGTTCATACTATCAGGGATAAAATCAGTCCAAGAGCAACGAAAGGGGTGTTCTTAGGATATGCTCAAGGAACAAAGGGATATAGAGTTTGGCTTCTCGATGAACAGAAAGTTGTCATTAGCAAAGACGTGAGGTTCCATGAAGAAAAACTGTTCAAAGACTCGCATTTGGTTGAAGAAATGCAATCAGGTGCTGCGAAACCAAAGAAAAGAGTAACCTTCAGTCAAAACTTAGAAGAAGTATTTGCTGACAATGACGAGACAGGAGACGGCTCAAATCAAGGTGGAGCTTCTGATTCAGAGAACATAGCGAATGAGTCAAGCTCATCTGAAGATGAAGAAAAGGGCTCTGAGACAAGCCCAGCTTCAGAGAATCTGGAAAACTATCTCCTTGCAAGGGATCGATGCAGGAGACAGACTAAGCCACCGTCAAAATACGAAGAAGGAAACTTCGTGGCTTATGCTCTGGCTAGTGCCGAGGATCTAAACTTCAGTGAACCAAAGACTTATGCTGAAGCTTTAAGAAGCAGGGATGGTAAGCTTTGGGGTTTAACATCCGATGATGAAATGGATTCTTTGAAAAGGAACCATACATGGGATCTCTCAGATCCTCCCAGAGATCAGAAAGTGATTGGGTGTAAATGGATCTACAAACTGAAACCAGGAATACCTGGAGTTGAAGAGCCACGTTATAAGGCCAGGCTCGTTGCTAAAGGATATGCTCAGGTTGAGGGAGTAGATTACAATGAGGTTTTCGCTCCGGTGGTTAAACATGTTTCAATAAGACTTCTACTATCGATGGTGGCTAATCATGATATGGAGCTTGAACAACTTGATGTGAAAACGGCCTTCTTGCATGGTGTTTTACATGAAACGATCTATATGAATCAGCCTGAAGGATACATTGAGAAGGGAAGTGAAAATAAAGTCTGCTTTCTTCGAAAGGCTTTGTATGGGTTGAAGCAATCTCCTCGGGAATGGAATCACAGGTTTGATACTTTCATGGTCAAGTAGAAGTATAGAAAGAGTGAGTATGATCCGTGTGTTTATCAGAAGGGCTCAGACATTGAGGATATGGTTTATCTGCTTCTGTACGTTGACGACATGTTAATTGCGTCTAAGAAAATGTCTGAGATAGAAAAGCTAAAGCGAATTCTGAATGATGAGTTTGAGATGAAGGACTTGGGTCCAGCAAGGAGGATTTTGGGCATGGACATCTATCGAGATAGAAGAAAAGGAGTGTTGATCTTATCTCAGGAGAACTACTTGACACAAGTGTTAAAGACGTTCGGGATGTGGGATTGTAATCCTGTTCAAACACCAATGGGATCTCATTTTAAGCTTAAGGCTTTAACAGAGCAAGAGGAACAGGATCAAACAAGAGATATGGATGAGATCCCCTATGCAAGCGCTGTAGGAAGCCTTATGTACGCCATGGTTGGATCAAGGCCAGATCTCGCATACTCAGTGGGATTAGTCAGCAGATACATGGGTAAGCCGGGACAGGATCATTGGCTAGCTGTTCAATGAATTATGAGGTATTTGAAAGGAGCTGCGAATGTATGTCTAACATTTACAAAGGGAGCTGAGTTCAAAATTGAAGGTTACTGCGATTCTGACTATGCGGGAGACTTAGACAAACGGAGATCGACGTCAGGTTATGTCTTCACTGTTGGTGGGAATACAGTGAGCTGGAGGTCGTGTTTGCAGAAGGTGGTTGCCTTATCAACAACCGAGGCTGAGTATATGTCTTTATCAGAGGCAGTGAAAGAGGCTCTGTGGTTGAAAGGTATCTGCGAAGAGATGGGTTTCAAACAGGAAGCAGTAAAGGTATTTTGTGATTCTCAGAGTGCGATATATTTGGCTAACAATTATATGTTTCATGAAAGAACAAAGCATGTTGCAGTCAAGTATAATTTCATTAGGGACATAATTGCTCAAGGCGATGTGGATGTGAAGAAGATTCACACTTCTAAGAATCCTGCTGACATGCTTACGAAGGTACTTCCAAGTGCCAAGTTCGATGGTTGTTTGAAAGCTCTTCAAGTAATTGACGCTTGAGCATCGGTGGTGTTGCCTCTGGTGGCTAGGAGGTAACAGGTCTCGTGACTGGAATTTCTTTTGAATCTGTTTCTTTAGAAGGTCATGTTCAGAGTGTTGAGAATTGTTTTCGGTGGCTAGAAACAATTTGGTAAAGGTTCACATGGTTGTTTGTGAGCTAAAGTCTGTAGGAGGTGTGTTCTGCAGTCGTGTTTGTTCTTGTACCAGTTTTTTTTAAAGGTGCAAGTGGAGTTACGATGTTAAAGTCGAAACCAAGGTGGAGATTTGTGGACTTTATGGTTTAGACTTTTGGAGCTCGTGACAGGTTAGCTGAAGTTCAGGTGGTGGGCTTGTTTGGATCAGCGTATGATGAGTTTTGGTGTTGGGCCTGGTGATTGGTTAAGGCCCAAAAAGCAAGTCAGTTGCGTAATACGCAGTGGAGAAGGAAGTCATATATAAACAGGTCTTTGTTGACTTTTGACTGTTGTTGATTCTTGTTCATCTTCTTCCTTCGAAAATCTTCGTTTTCTCTGTAAAGAAAATCTGTAAACACCAAGCTCATAGTGAATTACCAGGGGATGATCCTGAAGAGAGATGTACCCAGTGTTCGGGAAACTCTATAAAAGAGCATCGTGTTGTTTACGTTTTTGAGTTCGTTCTTGTATTCTTTAAGTCAAAGATCAAATACAAGTTTGAGCGAACAAGAGTGAGAGAGAAAGAATCAAAGATCAATCTTAGATCGCATAGGTATCGGTTACAATTAGAAATTTTCTATATTTATTACATGAATCCTATTAATATTTAACAGAATAAAAAAGTCATGATATATTTGTAGAAGAAGTCGAAGAAATTACAAATTCATTTTATCCAGCCATGATAAAATGGCCAAAAAAAGATATAAGATGGCCGAACATGGATATAACAGTCAAAGGCCCATAACAAAATATCGAAAAAGGCCGAAATGAAATAAACTAGTTACAAGCCACAAAAGAGATGTTGAAGCACGTGTAACCAAATGGAGTGAAGATGGATATCAACGAGAAAGTGGTTGGAAGCAGCGTCGCTTCTTACAAGACGGTGAAGCAGCATGACTCTCTCCACTCTCCATTCTCCAGCATCACACGGGGAAGCTTCAAACAACTGAATTCTCCAAACATTCAGATAGCCTTGGCTCCATATCTACCGCTTAACCGCTGCATAATCTGATGAAATGGAGTTTTCTCAAAAAAAAAGAAAGAGTGGATTGTGTTAGATAACTTTGGCGAGGGGAGAAAGAAGGAATAATCAGACAAAAAAGATAATTTGAAAAAAAAAAAGAGGAAAGAAACGATGGGTGCAGTTTCACGCGCTACGCGCTAAGGTAAGAAAGGAAAAGTACGAAAGAGCCCCAGCCGCTTAAAGGTGTGTGTATAAAAGGGTAATTGAGGGCCTGGCCTCTAGTCAAAGAAAACCTAAGCAGATAGGAAGCCTGGACGCTCCTCCTTGTTCTCGAATCTCAAATCTCGAATCTCGATCGATCCAGTTTCTTCATCTTCTTCTCCCAAACCCTAACTTATCGCACTTTGTTCCTTCGAGAATCAACCATCAGCGGCATTCGGATCGTCAATTCTTCGGGGTTCCCAGCCATGTCTGCCGTGTATTGCGGAAGCAAGAGATCTTACTTCGAAGATATTCCTTCTCCTCCCTCTTCCAAGAGGTTCCGATGCTATTCGCCTTCGAATTCTCCAATTTGGTCCCCTCCTTCCTCATCGTTCGATCAACTCCGCACTGCCTTTCCTCACCTTGAACTCACGGTATGTACTCCTTCTTTCTTTTATCAAGCTACACAGATCTACCTTTACCTTTTGCGCATCATCTACTTCTACCATTCCGATCGATTTCGCTTTGCTAGACCTATGTAAGCATCGAATTTTCATTATTCATCCTATAGGTGATTGATTGGCTTAAGCTGTTGGCAAATATGTGCTTTTTTTTTTTTGAATTTTTTTGAATAGTAGCTTAGGTTTTATTGTTTTTGGGAAATGTAATGAGATTCGGAAGGTTTGCTTGGCTTCTCTTTCATCAGGTTCTAGTGAAGGCACTAGAAGACCATGGGAGTGATTTAAATGCTGCTATGAAAAGCTTATACTCGTTGGTATCTGTCGAAGAGAATCAAGCTCCACAATTGGCCGCTGATGATACCCTTGCTGGTGGAACTTTTACGGCCTCGGACGATCTCCCCACGAGCGGTGATGACTGGGTTGCATTGTTAGTCAGGGAAGTGACACAATCTACTTGTACAGATGATGCAAAAGTCCGTGCAGCAAGAGTCCTGGAGGCCTTAGAGAAGATGTTAAGCGCACGTGCTCGCCAAGAAGCAGCAAAAAAATTCCAAGAGGTGGGTAGTGATCATATATAATCTTTGAGTTCTAGGCATGGAATACAGTTTCGAGTTCAGTGTTGCTGTAAGACGTAGATCGATCTTCATTAACTACATGTTGCTGTATCTAGTACCAAGGAAAATAAAAGCTATCAAAACAGTGGAAATTGAAAACCCTTTTGTGAATTGCAGGAAAATGTGGCAGTGCAGCAACAAGTGGAGGCCTTGATAAGGGACAACACCGTGCTGAAACGTGCTGTTGCTATCCAGCATGAGCGACAGAAGGCATTGGAAGATGCGAACATGCAGCTAGAACTTTTGAAGCAAGTGATTCCTCAGTACAATGAAAGGATCAGAAATCTGGAGGTAAGCCTTAAACCATAAAGATACTTTTGTCCTGATTTTGAAACCTTCATATATATGCTGAATGAGGTTACAAATGCAGATGAGCAACTACGCCTTGAACTTGCGTATTAAGGAAGTGGAACACGGCAACTCTATGCCTGAAAGATTCAATCCGGATGTCTTTTAAGGCTGGCCAAGGGGGCGCATTGGGAGGAGAAGGCAATCATCATCAATAAACGCAAGTAGAGGAGAGATGGATAAAAAAAGTAGCAAACACAAGTGCTTTTGCATTGTAATAGTCAGAACAACATCTGTTTTCTTTCCTTTATTTTATATTTTTATGTTTTGCTCCTTTGCTGCTGTGTTGTGTTTCGGTATAGGGCTGTAAAATGAAAACATTATTGTTCTGGAAAATTAGGGCTACCCATCCCCTATGGTTTCCTGATACTTGTAAATTCCGACCAACCAATATATATGGTGAATGAATTGCGTATGCTAAGTGCAATTTTCGTTATTAGTATATATATGTTTAACAATGAAATGGTTATAAAGAAAGACGCAAACGTGACGTATATGGCAAATTAATGAGCGGATGGAGCAGAGAATAAAAGAATAAGAAAAAAAGAAATCCACGTGAGCGAGGTTCGCACCACAAATCCCCCGAGTTTCGTTTAGGCAAGTGGAATCATGACCTTCGTTGCCAAGCTTCTCCACTTCCTCTTCGTCGACGTTTGACAGAAGCTCGTTTCATCAAACCCTGTTTATTACAACTTGCTCCTCTCCGGAATGGCTGCTTCCCTGGCTTCTCCCTCCCTCATCCCCTCTCCTCTCTGCTTCGCCGATGGTCCCCCGTCCCTCTCTTCGAGTTTCTCGGCCTTTTCGGACGGCGGCACCAATCTCAGGTATCACAAGAGCTTCTTATCCGTTTCATCTCCTTCGCCTCATCGAAATCGGCGTGGATTCCCTCGCCGTTCCGTCGTCGTCTTTGCTGCTTCCGGAGACTACTACGCTACTCTCGGCGTGCCTAAATCTGCCAACAGCAAAGAGATTAAAGCTGCGTATCGCCGCCTCGCTCGTCAGGTATATCCCCGAGGGCTATTCAAATTTCCCCAACATCGGTAGCCGTTTATTGGAGTAATGTGGAAACCGGATCATTCTACTAATTATGCATCCCATGATTCGCTTACCATTTCGTTGTTTGGGTGTGTTGCTGCTCTTCACTGCCAAACTCAACCATTTTTTTTAGTTATTAAGATTACTTTGATCTACGCCCACCATTTAGCTGCGCTTTACTTCTCTACTATATATCGAGCTATGGCCATGGAACGTATGATGAACTCATCCTGAACTCCGTATGCAGTACCATCCCGATGTGAACAAGGAACCTGGAGCAACCGACAAGTTCAAGGAAATCAGTGCTGCCTATGAGGTATAAGGTTCTTAATTCGACGCTCTTCATGCCTTGTTTTCCTGAGCTAAGACTGATAATTTGCGCCATTTGAGTTTTACTTGTTACGCTTGCATGACATTTTTTATTTTAAAGGGCCTTGTTTCAAAGATTTGCTGCTCGATCAGAGTTGGAATATGTAACATGAGTTCTCAGCTATTTTTGCCTACCTTGTGGTTACTGAACTACTATACTGTCAGGTGCTATCAGATGAGCAAAAGAGAGCATTATATGATCAATATGGTGAAGCCGGAGTCAAGAGTACTGTAGGAGGAGCTTCTGGTACTTACACGGTAACATATTATCTGTAGGGCTTTTCTATATCTCTCTCTATGCTTAATCATGCGCATGACTCGCTAAGTTAGGCACAATTCGTGCGTTTCTTCTCTCGCTGATGCACTCATTGGTTTCTTCAAACCTTATTTGAGATGTGCACTGGACATCAGCCCTTGTGCTTGTGTGACTACTTGTCTTTGATGTGTACCTTCTCTTATATTTCCGAGCAGACAAATCCCTTTGACCTTTTCGAGACATTCTTTGGTGCGAGTATGGGCGGATTTCCCGGGATGGACCAAGCTGACTTTGGGAGAACCCGCCGCAGTAGGGTTACCAAAGGCGAAGATTTACGGTGAGTTTGTGTTATAAAACTATGCATTTATAGACTAACCGCCGAATGATTCTTCTTTATTCTCTGGTAGGTAGCATAACGACATATACTCTTTTCTAGTATGATACTATTCAATGATTAGCCTAAGAATATAATCAGTGTCTCCGAACTTTGCCTGTGTCCTGAACAGCTGAAATTTGCTACTAGTACGGGCTTGAATCATTTTGCAGTGGAGGGTTGTGTCTGCATGTCCATTCGCTTTGTTTTGTTTTTTTCTGTCTTTTGGAAGTTTTTCCTTGCTCTTCAGAACCTGCATTAGCTTTAAAAACTCCTATCAAATTACATATTTGCTTCCGTTGCGTTTTAGGTATGACATCACCTTAGAACTGTCGGAGGCTATTTTTGGATCAGAGAAAGAATTTGATCTTACGCATCTGGAGACATGCGAAGCTTGTGCTGGCACCGGGGCAAAAGCAGGATCCAAGATGAGAATATGCTCTACTTGTGGTGGGCGGGGTCAAGTTATGAGAACTGAGCAAACACCATTCGGCTTGTTTTCACAGGTCCTTGCAGTTGGTTTTTCTTTCCTTTCTGTCTGTTGTAGTTAAATTCGGGTATGATGTCGGAAATGGCATCTAACTGGAGCATCAGAATTCATGTCAACAGACAGTTCACTCAAAATAGTCGGTTTCGTGCTTTGTAGAAAGTGCAGAAGTGAGAATTCACGCAGAATTTGGTTGGATCCAGTTTGTGGTTTCCATTGATTGTGAAAGTTTTTTTTGCTGGTAACACTAAAGCGACTTATTAAGTTTTCTATATGGCTGGTCTCTTTCATCTTAGGTTTCTGTATGTCCAAACTGTGGTGGGGATGGTGAGGTAATTTCTGAAAATTGCCGGAAATGCTCCGGAGAAGGCCGTGTGCGTATAAAAAAAAGCATCAAAGTCAAAATTCCTCCTGGTGTTAGCGCAGGTAGCATCCTTAGAGTTGCCGGGGAAGGTGATTCTGGTCCCAGAGGGTATGTAGAGAAAATTACCGCTTGTTTGATTACCAGTTAAAAAACCATTCTTTCTATAATGGCAATCTTCATGGTTCTGATTTTTGGTAACTGGTTTTTGCTTCCAATAGTGGACCTCCAGGAGATTTGTATGTATATCTTGATGTTGAAGATGTCCGAGGAATTCAAAGGGATGGCATAAACCTTTTATCTACCCTTTCCATCAGTTACCTTGATGCTATACTGGGTGCGGTTGTTAAGGTGATATAGTTATTTGTATCAGACATCCGACAAGTACACTCTGCTTACGTGTTTATATCCTCAGAATTGATCATTCATCTTATGATTAACCTAAGACAATTTTTTAGGTGAAAACAGTTGAAGGAGACACTGAACTGCAGATACCTCCGGGTACTCAACCTGGTGATGTGCTGGTCCTGGCAAAGAAAGGTGCACCAAAACTGAATAGACCGTCTATCCGCGGTGACCACTTGTTTACAGTCAAAGTTGCTATACCAAATCAAATAAGGTATTATTGTCTAAACTTGTCTTGATTCCAATTCAACTAAAACCAGACAGCGGTTTATGAGTCTGTTGATGCCTTGTTTTTTATAATTCGTTTTTCTGGATCCTACGAACAGTGCTGGAGAGCGGAAGTTGCTGGAGGAACTTGCTTCTTTGAGTGATACGTCTAGCAACCGGCTACGAACACGTGCTAAGCCTCAGCAATCCACTAGTAAGTTATCAATTTCTTGATCTCAGAAAAATCTGCAATGCGTAGGACTCTTTTGTTTTTAAGTTAGCATTGATGGGTAAGCTTGTAATCTTGTATACGTGTAGCATGGATGTGAGACTATTTGATACATGTACACATTGATGGATCCCCTCATCTGTATGTCACCTTTGGTTTTTGCAGCTCGAAGCAGTGCCCCCAGTAGCTCAGAAAACAGGACAGCTGAAGTGACGGAGAAAAGCCAAGAACCAGAGCAAGAAAACGACTTGTGGAAGAACATCAAAGATTTTGCAGGGTAAATCAAATAAGAAAGATCTGGCCCTAAACTTGGATCTTTCTTTCGAAGTTATATAGTGAATTTTGTCAGCTTTGTTGAGTTGTTAAATCTTAAAGCATATAATGTCATCTTCTCAACACACAGTTATGATACTTTTTTTGTGTGTGTAGATCGGTCGCAAATGGAGCTCTGAAATGGCTGAGAGATAACCTGTAGAGATCCATGTTCAACTAACAGGACCTGCTTTAAAAGCTCTTCTCGGCTGCACTCGTGGTACCAATGTGGCAATGTTGATTGTTTCATTTGTTGATGTGAGGGTCTTTTGGAGAAGGCTCTTCTTCTTCTTTTTTCAGTTTGGTGAGTATTAATTACGAAGTCATTTTGATTTGATGCACACAGATTGTGAGAAGAGGGCGATTCTGCTCGACCTACCCCCACTCCTTTTATTAGTACAAATACAACCGATTTTTCGAGTTGGTTCTGTGTATTGGCAAAAAGATATCAGAGAATTGTGATTTTTTTTTTTTTCCTACCGTTCTTCTTCTCCTCTCTATTTTGTTAGTTATTACCAATAAAAACGGTTAGACGTGAGGAAAGGGAATTGATCATCTTGTTTGTACCTATATCAATATGATGGTTTTGTGAGGAGCCAGTGAAACATGAGCTCGAGGAAAAGCTCTCTCAGGGGTTATTGGATTGGTGTTTATTGGAATCGTCTCCTTTTGTTGTTGATGGAGCCTGTAAAATTATATTGATCCAAGCAGATTGGGACCTTTAATACCATCTCAAACTTGTCAGCACATTCTTTTCCTAACCCTTGCCGTTTCTAACGTGGCTGCCCTGATTGGTGAACTATAAAAACCAAAATTTTCCAATCAAATTTTTTGAACTTAACTTTTGACAACATCTTCTCGCAAATGGGAAAAGACCGAGATCCTTTGCTTAAAGCCTTAAAGATTCTTTTTGACGCGGTTAATGTTTTGATTGGCCCAATCCGGTTGACAGCAAAAGATTTATAAATTAACTAAGAAAAAAAAAAGAGAAAGAATGAAATAAGGCCTTTTGAGAAACCCATTAAAGGCCCACCACCATCCACAGATCCACTTGTCATTTATAGAAGTCCAGAAGCGCTTAAACTCCCTGAACTTGGGTTTTAGTCATCGGGCTTGGGCTTTAAGTCAACGGGCGTTTGGCCATCGGGCTTTTAATCATCGGGCTTTTCGTCATTGGGCTTGGGCTTTTAGTCATCGGGCTTTTGGTCATCGGGCTTTTAGAGATTGGGCTTTTAGTCATTGGGCATGGGCTTTTAGTCATCGGGCTTAGGCTTTTAATCATCGGGTTTGGGCTTTTAGTCATCGGGCTTTTAGTCATTGGGCTTTTGGTCATCGGGCTTTTCGTCATTGGGCGTTTCGTCATTAGGCTTGGCCTTTTGGTCATTGGGCTTGGGCCTTTAATTATCGGGCTTAGGCTTTTAGTCATCGGGCTTGGGCTTTTAATCATCGGGCTTGGGTTTTTAATCATCGGGCTTGGGCTTTTAGTCATCGGGCTTTAAATCATCGGGCTTTTAGTTATCGGGCTTTTAGTCATGGGCTTTTAGTCATCGGGCTTGGGCTTTTAGTCATCGGGCTTTAAGTCATTGGGCTTTTAATCTTTGGGCTTTTAGGTATCGGGCTTTTAGTCATTGGGCATGGGCTTTTAGTCATCGGGCTTAGGCTTTTAGTCTATTTTAATGCTTAAAGCCTTAAAGATTCTTTTTGACCCGGCTAATGTTTTGATTGGCCCAATCCGGTTGACAGCAAATGATTTATAAATTAACTAAGAAAAAAAAAGAGAAAGAATGAAATAAGGCCTTTTGAGAAACCCATTAAAGGCCCACCATCCACAGATCCACTTGTCATTTATAGAAGTCCAGAAGACTTGATGATCAGTGGAATCTATTACAAGAATTAGCTCTGACCCTAATTTTTATAATTACAAGTTGGTTAAAGATCAATTAATATTAGTAGTAGATTCTTCAATCAGGTCGTACAAAGACATAAACATATATATATATATATACAGCAGCAATGAAAAAAGTATCTAAGAAGGCTTCTCTGTGACAAGGTGAACCTTATTCACACTCTCTTTAAACGCTTCCCAGGCAACTCTGCAGTGCTCTTTCGATCTCATCCCTTGTTCAACAACCTGCATCGCTCTTCTGTGCAAATGCTCGTACCATTGAACTGGATTCATTATGTCCACACGGCCTGACCCGAAATCCGCCACATAGAGACGCTTCACGTCCTTGCGCCACCGTTGCAGTATATACTGAGACGGGACTTCCTCCAAGCCATTGTGGCTGAGTAGGAGGAGCACGTGTCTGCATTGGTACCCGTTGAAGCTGAAACCACCACAGACACAGAAGCAACGTACCTGTGCTGCTGCTGCACTCGTCTCGTAGATCACCTCAAAGTCTCTCACTTTCTCTCCCTCCCGCTCTTTCACCACGTACGAGGACGCCGAGCCGTTAGAGTGTACTTGCGTTACTCCAAAACATGAAGACATTGCCGAGACCTCCTCTTGGAACCGTGTAAATATCTCCTTTGTGAACACCTTTGCCATCTGAGACTCGTACGGGTGCGTTGTTTTGAGCTCCGGGATTGACTTTGAGGACTCTGAATCGCACAGGGCTTCACTCTTGTACTTTTTATCCAGAAAAGATTCGTACCCTTGAAGGAATTCTCTCAGGGATGTGTGCTGGTGAACGTAGCCACTGAAGATGAACGGGGCAGCCGCATTCCCCAGTCGAAAACTCAGCGCCCCGGCCAAAAACGTGTCCTTGAGGTAAACTGGAGCCCACCGCTCTCGATGGTCTTCAAACAATTCCCGGATGGTCTCGTGGTTTGTCAGCCCAAACCGAGTGACCATCTCTTCCCAAGCTATTTCAAATTCTTCGACCTTGAGAAAACCGTAGACCACTCTGTTCAGTGCGATACGGAAGGACTCAGGATCTTGTAGTCCGACAAGGCTCTGGAAAATGCTTTGCAAGACGTGGGTCAAGCTGAGACGGTGATGAGCCCTAGGAAAAACTTGAGAGACAGCAGTCTGCATCGACTTGCAATGCTCTGTGACGAAGGTCTGTGGCGGACGGCCTAACATGCACGTTAGCCAGGCTCTGAAGAGCCAGACGTAGGTCTGAGAGCTCTGGTCGGCAATTAAACCACAGCCGAGTAAGATGGAATCTCCGTGGTGGTTAATTCCAACAAAGGCCACAAGGGGAAGGTCGTATGCGTTTGATAAGCAGGTGGTGTCGAAGACAAGTACGTCGCCGAAGTGAGAGTATGCAGCCCTGGCTCGGGACTCAATCCAGAAGACATTCCTCAGAGCGCCGTCTTCGCCAAGATCCAAAGAGTAGAAAAAGTTGGGGTTGGTGAGCTGAGCTTGGAAGAAGAAGTCCTGCAAGAGCCTGAAGCCTCCTCTGAGCTCCAAACGCCTTGAGGAGTGGAAGAGGTCATGAGCGGGATCGGTCGTGTCCCCGCTAGAGTTGGGCGTGTCAATGGCAAGGGTTCTGTACAAGTTGATAGTCCGGACTTGGACATGGGGAGGCTTTCGTTTGGTAGCAGCAGCAGCAGAAGCAGCAGAGGTTTTCTTGTGGGACTTAGAGCTGTGGGCTCTTTCAGGATCAAAGGAGTGGTTGTGGTCGAGTTTGGCCTCATCCACTTTCCATCTATCGAATTCAATCAGTCGGAGGCGAATCATGGCCTGACACCCCGTTCTGGTCTCCTTCCTCCGGCTGTTTGCCTCTTTAACCATCTTGAAACCTTCGCAGTTGCAGCACAAGACAGCACCACGTTTCTCCTTGCTGTTACGCTTTGTCCACGATGATTTGACCCTGATCCCAAACCCCACCTCCCTTGCGTACGAGTTGTAGTAACCGTACGCTTCATCATACGACTCGAACTCCATTCCCGTCGCAGGAGGAGCCACCGTCAAACACTTTCCGGGACTTGCGATTTCGTCAAGCAGTCCGTCACAATCATCTTCCACAAGGTCAATCTCCAGACCAGCACCAGGGTTGTCTCCGATTCCGAGGTCCTCTCCGTCTTCCACAACCAGATGCTCGCTGCTCTGAGAACCCTCTTCCATCTGAAATCACAAGCACGGCTTTGTTCAAACCACAAAACTAAACCCAAAGTCTAGCTCATCCCTGATTAACCCTAGTTCGGATAATCTGATCTATCAAAAGACAGAAAGGAGAGAGAAGAAGTAACTGCGATGCAAAGATTAGGGTTCGGCGACAGAGATTGGCCGGTCGGTGAGTAGACGCTGTTACTACCGATCATCGCTCGTCGTCGCTGGGCAGCAGGAGAGCCTGTGCAATGCAAACTAACTGTTTTGACGATTTTGGCCTGTCCACTTGTCGAATGTGAGGGGGCAATTCACAACATAATCGTAAGTTTAGGGATGCAACTGCAATTTAACATCTTTTGCAAGAGGCTTTGTGAGTGACAGAGTGATTGATTCCGCCAAACTTATCTCACCTCGATTTAGTAGTTTATTGGTAACAAACAAATACAATATTCCCAATTCAGTGAATGTGTGTGATATAAAGCAACTTGCTCTTTGATAATAATAATAATCAAAGGGATCAAAAACTCAAAAGATGGGCAAATTGTAACAATAGGAGCACAAAACCTTTATAAAGTAGTAGTAGAAGACCACGAAAACCAGAACACGTACGTATCAACATTACAAATAAGATGAAAACTATAAAGCAAAAAGGGGCAAAAGAATAAAATTACAGATGAAGAAGGAAGCCACAGCTCAAAGCTCACAAAAAAAAAAAACTCACTTTTTAAAGGCACAACAACCTCCTGAAAATAAAGAACACAAGTCCAAATCAACTTGACATCATATCCACAGATGATTGTGTTCTTGATATCTCGTTCTCGTTACATTTTTTGTATTAGTGGTAGATTAAAAACATTGCGTACCTAATAAAGTCGGCAACGATAGCAGCCCAAAGTGCTCCGTAAAACAGCTTGGAGAAGCAACAGAAACCTGCAGCGAAGGAGGATCTCTCTCTCTCTTTCACCTTCTTTCTCAACTTATTCAAACAAAAGGGGACTTCTTCCTGTCCCTTCTTTACATGTGCATCACTCACTTCCTGAAGCTCATTTCCGAGTATCTGCCACATATGCGGGGGTTAGTGCCTCAATATCACACATGCATTATAAACATCTCCTTTTCACAATATATGGTACTCAGCTACTCCTCTACTTAACTACGGCAGATGCTTCTCCTACTATACAAAACAAGATACAGCAAACATCTGTTGTCAAAGCACTGGTCTCAGGCTAGAATGGGCCCGGAATGCCTAGGAAATAACTTACCAGGTCTCTCTTCAGGCTTCTCTTCATCATTAGAGTTACTCGAAATATTCTCTTGGCTGCCAAAAAAAGGGTAAATGGGTAAGTGAGCCTAAATTAAAATTCATAATCAGAGAAGATCGACATAGTTACATGAGTGCCCAACCAAGAAAGTGAGTCTGGTTAATGAAAGCTACATGTTTCTGGTGTACATAGTAGATTCGCTACTGATCAAAACGCTTCGGCAATGCAATCTAGCGTGTAACAAGCATTTTGCAATGGGCAAAGAATAAGAGAAATCCCACATCTAAAATCTCACATACGGTTGCTTTAGTTAAAGCTACATTGCAATGCTACTCATCCTCTAGGGTAAAGCATCTGGAAATGTACAGGTTGATAAACAATACTGAGAAAATGATGACAATACCCAGGTTTGTGTGCTTGGTAAGGTGGACAATATGAAGCCCCTAATGCTCCCGGGCCAGTCAAAATTGGCAGCCTGTCGAGAATTAAAAATAAATAAATAACAGTACTCAGGAAGACAGGAACTACCTATAGGTAGTGCGAGATGGAAAGACTGCATACCATGTCATCTCAGGATTTCCAGTACCATGTTCTGGTTGGACATATCCCGGAAGAGCCATTCCAAAGGTCGGAACACCACCGTGCTGGCCACCGAACTGCATAACTGCACATGAAAATGAAGATGACGAGATATGAGCATAAAAAATAAAACTAATCAGATGTTCATATTAGCACCAGTACATACAGCAGGCGCTGATATCAAGCAGCTCTACACATGGGCAACCAAGCTAAACGGCTCAGAATCATTACTAATTCTGGAAGATGTCTTTTAACCAAAGATGGACGAACAGTGCCATTCAAGAACAACTTACCCGGCAGAAAAGCAGGGAAATTTGGATTGCCATGACCAGTTGCCATGCTCCCGCCCGCCCCAATAAACTGTGGCCCTCCGTACATAAAAGATCCCCTTCCACTAGGCTGGAGAGTCCCTTTTCCCTTGGCAACCAAAGCACCTGTTTCTGTGGCTGACTCTGTTTCACCAGAAATATACTGATTTTCTAATGAGTCACTTTTCGGTGGAGAAGAAGGCAGCGAACTGATAACAGCTGAATGTTGATCAAAAGCCTGACCAGGAGGTTGAGTACAGCTTTGGTCAGTGCCGTTTGGCATTCCGCGGATTTGCATTGGTGAAGAAGCTTTATCACCGTGATTAAGCACTTTCCCAGGGGGAGGTGCATCTCTACCTTGACTTGTAGTCTGAGAAGGTTGGGTAGTGCGTACCCATGAAGAGCTGGATTTTGCATTCCCAAACTTCTTTCCAGACTGCGTAGGCTTTCCATTAATGTGCAGTCTACCCATGCCAGCTTGTAAATCCTTTTGTGCCAAGTTATTGGAGGAACCTGAAGGATAAAATGGAGGAGAAGCTGAATTCAAACTCGAAGCAACTAGATTCTTTTTGGCTTGGATGGCTTCAGTCTCTATGCTAGCTGTTTCTGTTGGTTCCCCTCCTGAATCAACGTGTGACACTTTGACAAAAGAATTATGGGACCTACAGACTCAGTGAGATAAAAAAAAATTAGATAGAGCGGTTTGGTGCGTTGACTAGAGAGAATACAGGAGTTAAGGACTCACTGGTTGGTTTGAGCAGCAGGTGAGTGATTGCCATTTCTCGAGGCAACCTCGTATCGTCTGGGGCCTCTCCCTCTTGTGACAGGCTTAGGAGACAGATAGTGGTGTCCACTGGCGGTAGAATTGCTCCCCCGAGGATGTCCAGGCTCCTGACCACGGCCTCTGGGTCGGCCTCTCGAAGTCCTCCTCTAAATTCAAAAAGTTTGATCAATCAGCTTTAGGAAATATGAAAGAGAAGCGGAAGAGGGTGCAGGATGAGTACATGGTGTTGCTTGTCATGAGTATTCATCTCCTCATATTTATCATGCCCCCATTTCCTTTCATCACGGGAATGCAAGAGGCTCCTAGCGCCAGGCGTTCGCCTACAGAAGCGAGACAGAAAAGCTAAATGAATGAATAGACATTGACATGTAACTTGTGAGCAGAGCACAGACAGCAGTAAAGAGAAGAAGGTTGGTGTTACGATTGAGGATAAAAGCATAAACAGACAAAGTGCACAAGTAAGTAGTTCCAATCTATTTCCGTTACCTGTTAGGGGCAGCATCCACTTCCTGAAATCTGTCATCATGCATATAGAATGCTCCAGCAGTCGGCACTGCAAAAGGCTGCTTGTGCTTTGGTTCCTCTCCGTCATCCGCAACTTGTGTGTCATCTTCCACGACCAATGCATCACTTGTCTTGTCATGATCGTCATCAGCTTCTCCATAATCCTCCTCTATGTCCACTCGCTCCTCTCCGTCGCTCTGATTTGCTCCCCGCTGCTCCTCCTTAGCTCCTCCGTCCTCGTCCTCGTCATCGCTCGCTTCTCTCCTCCTTGCGGCCAAGGAGCGCTTCAGTTCCTCGGGATCACTATCGTACTCCGACTCTTGTACGGCATCTGGGGCCATACTCATGAAACCCTCAATCACAGGACGACGACGACTAATTAAACAGAGCAATGAGTGGAAAGATACTCGGAAACCGCAATAATCGCCGATTTAGCGAGGGAGAGATCCAAATGAATTGACTAACGCGTGATAGATTGAAATGATTGGGTCTTCTTCCATTCCCCCGTCTAGCCTCTTATGACCATTGCCCACACCATAAAATATTTATCATATTTTTTGGGGTTAATAAGTCTGATACCTGCACTTTTACTTCTCAAAACTATTCAAGACGTTGTCCAGTTTGGTGTTTCAAATCCGATTTGTTCACCATTTACTTGTTCCTCTTTTTTTTTTTAATGAAAAAAGCATGCTTCCCCCGTACACTATGTGCGTGCATGTAAATGAAACTAATCGAGTCGTTTTCAACCTATAAAGAGCCTCAGCGAGGCAACAAGAACAAAAAGATTGAATTTATTATTTTCGAATTCGCATTTCTTCACTTCACAAGATGAAGAAGAAAATCAGGTAGAAGAACGACGATGGAAAGTGAAGCCAAGACAGTGGAAAAAGTCGAGAAACTATAGCCCATTTCTTCATTCTCATCAATCAAGCGATTGAATGCTTTTAGAGAGAGATATGTGTCGATGATATGTTTCCCCCCATCCTACTCTTTCCGCTTCACATTAATTCATGATTTCCCCCAGTGTGTTTGCTAATCAATTGTTTACCTTAATAGTATGTTCCCAAGCTTTGCAAAATAAAGATTAATGAAATTGACTAAGGTTTTGCAAAATAAAGGATTTTCTTTGTTTTTTTCTTTACCTGGCTAAGTCAAAAACATGTTCATGGAATATTTCAGTTGGAAAAATATTCTACAGGAAGGTGGAATCTCTCACTCTCAGTTAAACGGCGCTATAAGTGGGGGTGGTGTGTTTTTTTTTTTTTTTTTTTTTTGTTGGTCCTAAAAACCCATATTACCAGTGTTTTTTATCTGTTTGTACTAAATCCATAAGCATAAGCATATACGAGAGAGCAGTTTTTAACAATGAAACTCTGCTCATCTTCTCTTCTCACTTCCGCTTCCTCATTTCCCTGTTGAATGTATCACTTTCTCAAAGCCAAAGAATATATGTCTTCACGAACCCTACTCCTGTGGTGGTGTTAGAACTGTACAACAACAAACAAAATATTTCTTTTATCAGTCTTTTACAGGTTCACAAATAAATGGAAGCACAACAGACGTCATCAACATATATACATGATCAGCAAAATCAACAATATGACCAAAGATGAAGAAACATAGGAACAGAGATGCAACTAGAAGCCCTATAATATGTATGCCCTGAGAAGCTAACGACCTAAATTAATAGATATGTTGACATGTTCCAGAGCGAGCAGAGCTTCTTAGAATCAATTAATCACAACAAGATGTCATAATGCTCAAGGGTTTTCTTCACTAATCATTACCCCACTGTTCTTCAGACTCGTTCCCATTAACCAGCACAGCGCCATCTGTAGAGTCAGCGTCCACCACAACAGCCTCTTCTTCTGCATTCTGTTCCTTATCATCACCACTCTCTTCCTCAACTTCCTGATGCTCCTCTTCTCCCTCTCCCCCAACCTGTTCACCAAAATAGGGCAGTCCCAAACTTATGAAGCCGTCACGGTCTAATTAAAAGTTCCTATCATCTGTTTACGATTCCACTCTCAAAATTATGCCTGAGAAAAAAACCGAGAAATCTAGCGATTGGACATCAGGGCTAAAAAGACCATCCACCTCAATGGCATGCAACTATGCATACCTCGTCGAGAACATCCCCATGCTCAACCCTCTCCTCTTCTTCAATTTGCATGATTCTAAAAGCTTCCAACAAAGTTGTATGGTCTCTCTCTGCATGACTACCATAATCCCGAGCAGGGGGATGGACGCCCCTGCAACATAAATCAACACAAGTACTTTGTCTGTGAGGATCCAGAAAACTTCACATTGGCGGGATTACAATGAAAACAACGTTGGAGTTATGTTTATACAAGGTATAAATTCAAATAAAAACCAAACACACGACGGCCACTTTGTTATCTAATGCAGCCACATGACTCAGAATGGTTAAGTCCCACAGTTAAATTTTAAAGGTGTCCCCCTAAGCACTGTTTTTTCAGAAGAAGCTAATGGCGTCTGAAAGATACCTCGTCTCTGCAGCTCTTTCTTCAATGGACAGGGCGACTTGCCAGTCCTCAAAGAGATTGGGATACTCTTCAGGATCAGCCAGAGATTCAGCTGCCTTTGGACTTATCTATATGCAGATCAAGAGTGGATCAAGAAAAGCTGTGGATTTCTCAACATCAAAGTTTGAATTTCATCAGAAGATGCATAGAAAGTGTCTAACACGAACCTTGGTCAAATCATTTCTCCACAGTGCCACTATTTCGGAAACCTTGCTCGGAAGGTATGATCGTGCCATCAGAGAAGCTTCAGGTATCCGATTACTGTGACCAGACATATATCAGCATGGACGCAACTAATTGCGGGAATATATGTCCCCACTGTAAGAACAGTAACGATGTACCTTTCCACCAAAAGATGCAGGCAGTCTTCTACTTGACCCAACATGAACAAGCAAAGAAAGGCGACATTATTCTTTCCTTGTTCTTTAGCTAGTGCTCCTAGCTTCGTCAATCCTTCTGCGTCCCCCAAGGAAGAATAAAGCAGCAATAGACCACTCAAATCCATAGCATGCCTCATGCATACCTCCGCCATATCCAGCTAAGGTGGTCCAAGCATGGGAAGGAAAACGAAAAGAAATGCATATTAGCTCTAACCTTTGTGAAAAACTTAGAACACTAGCTGCAGTTAAAAATAAGCCACCTTCCCAGTGGACATCGCTAATTCTCCAAGTCGCTTCCATTTAGACTCACTTTGTGCTTCTACAGCAATGTCCTGTCAAAATATAAGAACTGAATTACAACAGATTGGTAAGTCATGGAAATGAAGCTTCTCCAATGGTAAGAACTACAAACTGACCTTTGCGATCTCCAATCTACCGAGCTGTATGGCCAACTCAAATCTGTAATCAGGGTCAGTAGCTACTTCCAGGGCATCTTCTGTCATACCACGTGATTCCAAAAAGTGTGCCACGCTGACAACATAAGCAGATTTTGAAATTGAGAGAATCAGAAAATTCGGAATGGGTGAATTTTAAAAAACAATTTAAAACCATGATTTGACCTTACATGTTCACTAACATCATAATACAACCGTAATCATAATGCGTAAACTGCGATACTCCGAGGGATTACACTCTCATACCTATTATGATGCTCCTTAGGAATTGAAGGTAAGACTTGATTAGCCTGTTCCAAATCTCCACGCATCACAAGAGTCTTGTACTCAATCAAACTTAAAAGTAATGTGTAACCAATAACGCTGTAAACAATAAAATTGACATAGAAGTCAGAAAGTTACAACAACAATGGTCAGCAATATGAATAGTAAAACATTTGCTTACTTGAATTCTTTGTCAATCAAATAAACTCGACTTTGATTAGCGAGATACCCCAGCAAGTACATAGGACGGTCCAGGTGATACATTGTCGTTACCTGTAATTTAAGAGGAGCGAACATCGTTTATATTAAAATCAAAACACGTTTCTGTTCCAAGAACCTGGAAATAAGCCTCACCTCACCACCAACACAGTAGTTAAGCCTCCAAGAAGAGTTGGTATAGATAAAACAATCCCCAACCCATAAGCCAGTCCGAACACGTTCATTGGTTTCATTGAGAAGCTCAAATGCGTCCTCAATGCCTTCCTCATCAATTTGTTTACCGCCATCCAAATAGGACGAAACAACGTCGCGCTACAGCAGAACAGTAAAACAACAACTTAAAACCATGTATGGAACAGAAACAGTACAAGAAAATAAACTAAGGAAACTGGATTAGAATTTACGTACACTACCAAACTAAAAAGAAAACTCACATTGAGCTTAAGGATGTAGAACGATGAATCACTGGCAATTGCAACTAGATCCCCACTGTCAGCCCAATAAAGATTCTGAGACAATACAATAAACAAAAACGTTAAACGTGATTAAGAGATTGTGTTTCAGAAAATAGCAGTATCAATCTGCTTTGCGTTTAAAGTCCAAATACGATAATTTCCTTACATATCTCCAATAAAAATATTTCAGAAACTGTAACCTATAAACCACTCTCCTTTTAGAAACTAATAGAGGTACTTCTGGTATATAAGTACTTACTTTGACGGTAACATCAATCCGCCTTATCAACCTACATTCCGCCCAATCATAGAAGCAGATAAAATCACTTGAGCACATTGCCAATAACGTCCCACCAAAAATGTGCTCAGCTGAGAACGTAGGCCTCACAGTTTTCTTTTCCTGCATTATTAAACTAGGCTGTCAGTATAGGTTAGTGTAATTTAGATAACAGTAATCAGATACTTAAAAGTAAATCGGTGGGAAAAGAACGTGCCACAAGGAATTACAAACCTGGAAGTTCTTGCTGAAGATCTTGATCTTTGACGAGCTTTCCCTGACCGCATGTTCCCCCTCAGATGACCAAACAAATTCCAGTGCCGAGCCAAACGATCTATTTCTCCATGCCAAGGCAGTGTAAATGATGTACTCACCATCTCCACAAACAACGACAAACCTCCCATTAGGGTTGTGCCTCAAGCTCTGAAAAGCAAAAAGTTAAAATAACAGAAAACATAAATGATAGTGGGTAATCATAAGATTAAAAAAGGTTAAGGTCGTATTTTCTACTAATACCAGTAATCTATCAAACTGCTTAAAAACCAAAATAACTGTATGCAGCAATTAAAGAAAAACGTTGGCATTACATATCCACTAAATCTTCCAATATTGTAAGAAATGACAAGCCACAGAAATGAAATCATATTCCCTCGATTAGCTAAAGCGGGTGACAATGTATACAACTAGAAGGATGCCACTTACTTGAGGGTAAAGATCGCAGGTCCCTAGCTCTTTAACAGCCAAAGGCAGTCTCTCACCATCAGTGACCTAAGTAAGCCCACAGCCATATGATAAACATTGCCAAACATGAGCTAGTATTCAAATCTAAAAAAAAAAAAACAATGTAAAAGTGTTCCCCAAACCTCATCTGTGCCCACGCTCTTGATGTTCACAGTATGTATCTCGTTATGTTTAGCCCAAATAATTTTCCCACTGTTGTCCATACTAGCCACTGGTACTTCACGGCCAAGTTTCACCATTATGGACCCTTCGTCATAACCAATTACAACCCTGGAAAAAGATATGGTATTTTCAAAGAATCATATGTAAAGATGACCGTTTGATTGGGCATAAATATTGACATAGTAAAAGTTCAGAAACTTACCGGCGTGAACCTTTTATGTGTCCAATAGCCCAAACCCTCTCAAGGCCGTAGTTCAATGTATTCTCAAGCCTAAATGTCAGATATTAAGTAAAACTGTTGGATGAATCGACTTAGAAGACTTTTGGAAAAATGGAAGGTAACTTTTAAGACCGGATCAATACTAGCTCCACTACATCTATCATACGAGTTACCTGTAAGTGGTGGCATGCCATATGCGAACAGTTCCATCCTCGGATCCCGTAATAATAATTGGGAGCTCTGGATGGAAACATACTGCCGAAACATTGTGTGTGTGACCGTCAAGTGTCTGAACGCAACTCTTTGTTTGGTAGTCCCACACCTGCTTCGAGAAGACGTTGATGAACAACGCTAGAGGAACCAATATACAAACAATACATGCAAGGCCACATATATCACAAACAACTTGCAAAGAAAAAAGGCAGATCAGTACAGACCTTAGCAGTATGATCATCAGAACCAGTGATTAGGTATGGTTTGTCCCCACCAGTAAAGTAGTCAACACAATTGACCCCTTTCAAATGTGCATCTAAAGTAAAATTTGGATCCGGAGAACCAAGATTCCATATCTACATAAGAAAAGATGTAGAAAAAGGAGAAAGGTCTTAGCTTCTCATACTGGGAATGAACATGAAATGAACAAACAACATGTGTCTAACGAGTCCAAGACTAATCTCTCACTTTAATGGTACGGTCAAGGGATGCACTGGCAAAAGTATTGGTGTCTTTGGGATTGAAAGTCACTTGCATAACATAATGGGAATGCCCTTCGAAGATTTGGGTGCAAAGCCAACCCTTCTCCCAGTCCCAGAGCTTGATGAGCATATCATCTGATGATGATAACACATAGGGAAGGGTGGGATGAACAGCAACACACCTAATGTAATCAGCATGAGCCTCAAATACTTTGATCTTATCCATTGTGTTGTAGTTGTAGACACGAATAAACATGTCGTCAGCTCCAGCTACAACCCACTGCTTGCGTGCAACAAACTTAGCTGACCGAACTGCACAACAATGACATAGACTCAACAAATGGCGGACAAGAGAATGCTGTGCGCAAGCATAAGAAAGAATAGGAACAATGAAATGCTGTAGATCGTACCCGGCAATTCAGTCACCTCGAAAGATTTGACCATTGTCTGCAAAGTCATATGGTGATTTTTCGGGTTAAAGAATAGAGAAGGAGCGCACAAATATCAGAGTTACAAATCAGGAAGAGTAGAAGATATCAAGCAAGATGATTCATGAGATGGGATACTTATTTCTCATACCTGTGTCTGATAATTCCAGATGCACACTGTTCCGGAATACAAACTTGCCAGGATCCTGTGCCAATTAGTTGATTAGTCTTTTACTTAAACCAAAATAAACTAAGAATGATAGAATGCAATGGAGAATGCACTGAGATTACCATGGCTCTGTTGGATGGAGATCTACAGATTTGACTCTTTCTGATCTTTGAGCAAATTTGCGCTGATCCAAACATATAAGCGTGTCACTCCGAAAAATACGATCCGGAATAAGGATGATAAGATTACAAGAGGTCGAAGTCGACCATCAAATAAACGAAGGAGACTCATTACCTTGATTTCGAGTCTCAGAGGCTGTGAACAATTTCAAACAAAAGCGTAAACGTAAGTTAGTGACGGACAGAAAAGAGAAGAGCTCGTACGACGTGATGATATTCTGATTCTCTCAAGCTAACGAGTTCATTTGAGACTAAGAAGAAACCTAGAAAAACTCATTGATCCAACTTGTGTTTCAGACCTTCAATATACTCAACACACTCTCGATCCACCGAGAGCATGTTCAGCAATATTAATGCAATGAAGCACACTCTTTCGTCGACTAACCGAGAGATGATGATGATGATGATGATGATATTCGAAGTAAAAAATGGAAATAGATTGAAAAGTAGATCTACGGGGAGTTGAGAGAGAGATCACATCACTAACCATCTTTGCAAGTCGAAGCGAATGTCTCTACCGGAGATGGGCTTATCGTCGGATGATCACAGGGAAGAAGAGAGATCTCGAAGAAGAAGAGTAATGCAAATAGAGAGAAAGAGAGAGAGATTAACGAGAAGAGCCAAGTGGTAGCGAGGCTTTGCTTTGGGGTGATTCTACTTGCCAGTGCGCGTTGGCGAGGTGATCCGATTTGGATCTGAATCTGGGCTGAGTCCCTTAATGCGACGCCGTTTTGTCAATCTATCACGCGTTGGTCATTTCATTTGGACGAACGGACCACCCTTCTAAGCTATTACGTCACACAAATCTAATACACACCGCCTAAGGTACCCCCGATTTGAAGTCAACAAGTAGGATTACAGAAGAACAATTAAATGGGATTCAAGTATGATGAACACAAAGCAAGCAAGCAAGAGAAGATCCGAAACGTTCGGTAAATAACAAAAAATAATGAGCGAGAGGATAACATACAGTCGGAGAACCTATTCGAGTTAGTTGTTATTTTCCATCACTAGTAATTGAAAATGCAACAAAAACGTATGCCGATGTCTTAAGATTCCAAGTCACTAAGAATAGCAGGTAGAGGTGGTGCAGAAACATGGTTACTTTGGCTGAACTTCTTTCCCCAATTCTAATCCCCCGATTTCATCTCTGTACATACATGACAAGCGTTAAAGAGTTGTGTTGGAATCAGCACTATGAGTCGCACTGATAAGCCCCCCACCCCAGGAGAAATCTTCATCACCAGTTCAGACACCAACCCATCAAACTCCTGCATAGACAAGCAAAAATAGACGGTTGATCTCATCTTGTCTTGAGAGCAAGAAACCAAATGTAAAACATGTTGTCCACTGTTAATCTTACTTGAATGGAAGCGATCCATAGGAATCTCCCGCTGTTC
Source organism: Iljinskaea planisiliqua (assembly GCA_900108845.1). Lineage (NCBI taxonomy): Eukaryota > Viridiplantae > Streptophyta > Magnoliopsida > Brassicales > Brassicaceae > Iljinskaea > Iljinskaea planisiliqua. The sequence continues at coordinate 8,793,582 of FNXX01000009.1, forward strand.
GCGTTTAATGCACAAGTACTCAGCTAGCAATGCCATGACAGCAAGGCCCGTGCCATTTACAACCCACCATGCCATAGAAGAAGGCCATCCTCCATAGACGATGCACAAGAATAGATGTATGATATAGAGGGTTGCAGAGAAATCTAGGCATTTGCGTGCTCGTTCCACCAAGAAAATCATGTACACAGCCCTGGCATCAGAGAATAGCAATCAGGGCCGTGAAGAGTAAGAGAGAGCAAGAGCAATATCTAGATCAGGTGTTTGGTTTACTAACCCTGCAAGTGAGGTGAAGAAGAAGGAGGCAATAACAGACCAGCCGGTGAGCGTAGAAGTAGTGAGTGTGGCGTAATCGAAGAAGTAGACAAGACTAAGGCGAGGAACCCGAAGGCCAAGAAAGACCATCAGGAAGACTCCAAGAGTGAGATAATAGGAGCATTGAAGGCAGATAATCTGGCCAACAATAAGCCAAGGGTCCCACACAGCTGTGCCATAGAACATGGCTGGCTGCACCCAAACAAAACAAAAAAAAAGAGAAGAAGATGTCGCTAATCAAACACACACGAGTCCCCTGGGAATATCGATATGCGGAGATAACCAGAAGATTAGCATCCTAAAACTGAGTAATCAATTATATACAAACAAGCAGTCTAGGATTCGGTTTCCACTGAATTACACGATTTTCATCCGATTGCGATCAAAGGCATAACCCGAAAACGCACCTAAGATCACGGGAAGGAATGTACCAAGTCCAGATTCGCAACTTGGCCAAAGGGATGCACAAGTACAAGTCCAGATTCGTGACTTCAAAGGAAGATCAAACCGGATCCGAATATCGGCACAGCTAGAGATTCTCCAACGACGAAGGAGCGATACAGCCACTTCCTCTAATACCAAACGATTTTGCAGAGAGAAAGACAGGGAGAAACCTTGGTATAGCAATCGTCCAATACAAAAGTATAAGTTTTGTTAGTGTCTTATGCCAACAAGCTATTGAACAGTAAAGACCGCATAGCGCAGTGGATTAGCGCGTTTGACTTCGGATCAAAAGGTCGTGGGTTCGACTCCCACTGTGGTCGGAGATTTAGCTTTCGTGTTTTTTTTTTTTTTTTTTTTTCTCTTCTGTCTCTTGTGTTTTGTGTCCCAACCCAAACCACAAAAAAAAGGAAATAGAATCGGGCCATTTATTCAATTCTATACATATCACATAAGCGTAGAGTAAACAAGAATACAAAAAGAAAAGGATGAGCCGGGGCATCAGGCCACAGCAAAGCTCACCCGCATCGTTTATTTGAGCACGCAAAAATCCCCAAAAACCTAACCTTACAACACTAAACTCACACTGGCTCGACAGCCCCCAAAAAGCCTCATCTCAGTTTCATGTGTTAAGCCATAGGAAACAGATCCTCGTTGTAACTTGATCCAGGCCATATCTCCAAAGAATCTCCAACATCGCCCTTGTCAGTTTCCTGTTCTCCTGATGCTGCCTCGCTGTTGACGCCAAAAATAAATATCATAAAACGTTATTATTTCAAGGTTAGCTCTTAGTTAAGGCCACACATATCTTATTCGGTTTGTGCCAGACCTGCGTTTATGAACGTGGTGGTTCTGACACTCTTGAGGTTTCCCGGTGCATAAGCAGAGGCGGCTAAAAGAGCCATCGCCTTCTGGTTTCTCCATTTCTTCCTTGGATCCCAACTCCTTGGGGTCACAATCCAGGATGCAATCGCCGAATATATGAGTTGTTTTTGGGTTTGGGCCATGAGAAATGATGCAGGTGTAATCCTCAGAGAGTGCCATCTCACGGGCAGAGAGCGAGCGAGAATAAGCCTGGCTGGAGATGATATCCATGGGAGAGGAGCTTGATCTCCTTGGGGAGGCATCGGTGATCGAGTCAGACGGAAGAGGATGAATGTTGACGGCATCAGACAATGAAGGCACAGCATAGTTCTTAGGCAACGAACTGGATATGAGGCAAGAATCAAAGAGTTGGTGGGTGGAAAGCTTGGCCTTGATTTGAGGGGCAAGCACGACGTTGTCCCTTGTGAATGAATCACCACTCTGATCACCCTCACCTCCGAAGCTGGAGCTTAGAACAGAGAGGCCAACTTTGTCAGAAAACCATCTGTTACGGTGGGGAGATCTGGGAGATGAGGGAGCCGGAGACCTGGGGCTGAAGAGGCCACCAAAGACTGCAAAGTCAAGGGGGGAAGTAGGGCTCCTCCCGGAATCAGAGTCTTTAGCACCAAATCCAACTAAGAAGGCAGGGATGCTAAAGAGTGGGGCGCTGCTTATGCGTTTCACATCCACTGACTCACGCGTATCTGATGCTGACTCTGGATCACCCGCCTCCGCCATTCCAGCTGATGTGGTTTCCTTTTCTCCTGCCTGATTCACCACAACAAGTCATTCCTACAGACATGGAGAAAAAAGCACAAGACTTTGTCATCCACAAGTTAAACAGAGAATATCTAAAGCTGAGCCTACCACTAAATCAGTACACCCATCTCTCTCACATTCAATTCAAGCTCATGCGCAAAAACAACTCATGGTTGGATTACTAGTTTCAAAGACCTAACTAAATCCAAACAGACAAGTGATCCTGGACATTCGAACGAATATCGGAAATATATCCCCGAAAATTTGATCAGATATGTTTCAAACCAAAGCCCACATGGTTACTATTTCAGACACACACACCCAAAAAAAGACACTTGGTAGGTTTGTAATCGATGAACATAATAAAGTAACACAAGTGAGAGATGGATAATCTCAACGAGTATACAATCAAATGTACAGTGAAGAACAGTGGAAACCCCAAGGAAACGGTCAGCGGTTGAAAATGACCAAAGCAGTTTCAAATCAAAAGACGACTTGGATAATCACAAGAGTCAGAAGCATATACCATGGCTGTCTCATCAACTACTCCAGATTAGAGGAAATCCAAATGCAGGTGCTCGATCTTTTTACAAGTTGAGGAAATATCAAAATGAATGAAGAAGAAGAAGAATCAGTGAGACGAATTTGGGGGCCTTCTTCTTCTCGTCGTTATCTTCTTCTTCTTCTTCTTTCTCTCTCTCTTATTATTATTATTATTATTTCTGGTGGTGTGGTGCTGTGTGATTGATTATTAAGAAGCAAAGACAGAGAGAGAATACGTACAAGGGTCGTATTGTTGCAGAGTATACAACTTATTTTTCCCTCTTTTTTTATTCTTATTTTCTCTACAAAAAGTAAAAAACAAAAACAGCATATATAGAGAAAGTATTGAGTGTGTCACATTCGCACCGGAAGCAAACGCGTACGAGTGATCGTGTCGCCCATTATCCAATCTCCCAATTCTCTGCGACTCCTGATTTTCTGTTTTCATTTTTCACAGGTAACATTCTTTGTTGACCCAAAAGAACAGAAAATAAAGTAGACCGTCTTCTCTTAATTCCAAAATTTCACAGACAACCACACAAAATAAGTTCGGTTACATGTATGTCGGCGTGGCAAAAGAATTATCAAATTGGTAAAGGTGATAAACAAAAGAGAGATACTGTGAAACCATTCAGTGTAAATAAATAAATTTAAAACCCGAAACTTTTAACGATGAAAGAAAAAATATACTCCGTAGAGAGTTTTTTTATTATACAAACAAAAAGAAAAAGGCTAAAATAAAGTAGAAGAGCTTTTCCTTTCTGGATGAATCAGCAAACTCAAAGAAAATGAACAATCACCTTTGTTGGGCTTCAACAGCCCATCCACGCGTCGGCTTTATATTTTAAACCCACATTGCCCGGTTCCAACTAAATCTGCATTTTTGCTTCTTTAAATGAATGTGAAATATTCTCTATTAACAAACCGAAATTAAAATATAAGTCAAAATATTATATGCTTTAATACTGATAGTTACTAAAGAAAGATTTAAAAACTTGAACTAAAAGAATTGTAGGGCTTTACCCCGAAGGGAGCCCTTCCAGAAATTCTCAAAGGCCATGGGTCAAGCCCAGGCCCATGAGGGGGTTTGGAAATAGTTTTCAACCAGCAATAGACGCGCCTCGGTTAGTACCTCATTAGCTGCGTCATTGCCCCAAGCGCAAAGATGACTTACACATGCGAATGTGAGTTTCATTTTATAGCAAAAGTTTATTGAGCGTCAAAGCTCTCGCTAGCGATGTGGGACTAAAACGCGAACCTCCTCAGATACTCTCCAACCGGGCTTATGCTTCTTGGGTCCTGAGAAGTTGGGCCTACGAAAACCGAAAGCATTTTTTGTCTTCATTTGTTTCCCCCCTATTAAAGATGCAAATTTAGTTTGTCAAAGATGCCTTTAATTAAAGCGCGAGTAGTTTCAGTTGGAATAGAAAGCAATTAGTTTCAACCACGACTTGAATGCAGAATCTGGAAACTTATGGGAAGAGATTTATTAACAACAAATCCAACAAGGAAAACTTCCCATTAATGACAAAGCCAAATCTCATTAGTTACAACGTAAAGCAGCGTTGAACAGACCAAACCTCTCTGATTCCTGTGTCTGAAATCTTTATATCTGGGGAGGACCTCTCTTTGTTCAAATCTCCAGAGTTGGTAAAAAATCTCTCAGAAAATATCATCTAATTGCAAAAGATTGTGTGAAGTAGCATCATCGTCTTCAGGAAAAAGAATGCCAAACCCATTGCAGAAATCGTTGCATGGTTACCTGACAAAGATAAAAAGAGAGACAGGGAAGCTGCAACTGTCGTCGTCGAATTCATTCTCATCATCGAAGAAGTGGGTCCTTGCTGGCTGTAAGCATCCCAAGAAGCTCTCCTTCTCCTTCAAGCACAGACGACGCCCCAGCAAGACCAGATTCAACGACGACCACCAGGTTTACCAGGATCCCGGTCACGCCGCCACCTTGTCCGACATCGACCGTTTCCTCGAGGAAAACTTCAAGTCCCTCTGCGTCGGAGATGGCGGCGACGAGGAGGAGGAGGAGGAGGAGGAGGATCACCACCGGACGATGACCAGAAAGAAGGAGAAAAGGGAGGAGACCTCAGATGAGGACAGTGATGAAGAAGACTACTATCGTCACAGATTCGAGAGGACATGGGGGCCGCCCGTCTACGACTCCCCCAAACTGCCAGATGCGCCGCCGAGAACAGAGAGACTATCTCCACCGCCTGGATCATCGGAGGGTAGGCGTAGCATGTACGCAACGTCTGCTACCTCGGAGGAGGGACCGTCGTCGAGGTCCAACACATCCACCTTGGTGCTGCCGGAGAACTGCATCGCGGTGCTGAGATACACGGCGGAGCCACAGGAGGATTTCAGGAGGTCCATGGTGGAGATGATGGAGTCCAAGTTAGGGATGCGGGAAAGCGAGGTGGATTGGGACTTGATGGAAGAGCTCCTCTTCTGCTATCTCGATCTCAACGACAAGAGATCACACAAGTTCATCCTCAGCGCCTTCGTCGATCTCATCATCTCTCTCCGCGACAAGGAGAAGACGATCACCAGGAGAGGCTTCGTCAGGTCGCTCAGTACTCGCGCCGCCAGGGAGAGGCTCAGGAAGAGGATGACCACGACCGACGCCTTTCGAACCTAACCCATGCAAATCCCTTTTTTTTTTTTTTTCCTTTGTTGCAACATCAAAACTTTCCATCAATTGAACAAAACAAAAAAAATTACTTTGCTCTCTTTCATCTCATTCTTTACAGTTACAGCTTGCTTTTAGTGTTGCTTGCTACTTTACAATAAGAACGAAGAACAAGAAAAAATAGGGGCAAAATGAATGATCAGGCATCTCTCTTTCTCGTTTTGATGCATTGCTCATATGCAGGTCGGTGTTTTACTGGCACAAAGTCCTTGAATCTGTATTTAAAACGAGGCAGAGATACACATATTAGAGGAGGCAGTGGCATTACTGCTCACACAAAAGACTTTGTCATAGATTAATTACCCCATGAGGAGATGATCTCTCTCTCTCCCACAGAACAGTTGCACAATGGATTGCATCACGATGGCTAATTTAAGCTCTTTCTTCTTCAATGCTTGCATGTATCCAATGAACTTGTTATATTCTTCTGCGCTGAGCTTTTCTTTGACCTAGAGTTAAGATCACCAGTTGCATGACTTCCAATGAAAACATATATCTCGATATACAAAAAGGACAAAACATGAAAAGATGAGGGTGGTGGTCTCTAACTTGACTCAAAAATGCAGATGCACTTGCTTCCTTGTTATCACCACCTCCACTCCCTTTCTCTTTCGACACCGAGGACGATGCACTTCCCTGACTCTCCGGAACCTTTCGCTTTTTTATTAGCCCCATTGAGTTGAAACAGTTGCTCGATGTAAACTTTTCTGTTTCACCAATCTCCTTCTCACAGTTGTCGCATTCTAAATCAACTACTTCACTTCTCCTCTCTACCGGAGTCTCCTCATCACTTAGTTCCACTAATCTAATAGTCTTCCCTGAAGAACAAGCCTGCATAACATCTCCCTTTACAATGCGAGGCATCTTGCCCTTACGTTTTAGGATGGTCAGGCCTTTCCATTTAACATTATATCCATCACTCTCCGAGGGTGCAGCCCGATTTGCAGGAGGAAATGCTTCCAGTCTACTCAACTCATCTCGTACAACCCCACCGTTCTTCATATAGCTATTACCTGCAAAAGATCAAAAGTACCCAAAGCAAAATTGCAACATAGTGTTGAAGTTAGGTTCCCATTATAACCATGTGCAGAAGGAAAACATCTTTTCTCGCCACGAAAATGAAGGAAAATGATTCACTCACCAGAGGTTGGCGTAGGAGTATCCTTGGTTGACTCCTTTGGTAACAATGTTGAAACTGTACCGAAAAAGATTTGGCGTACATTGGCTATCAAACATATACTTGAAAATAGGAAACTATATCACGACGGTCTTGTGGAGACAAGATACGCCATTATATCATTCCGCGATACGCAAACACAACCCTTAGGGCAGGCTAAGATATGAAAAATGCCCAATGGAAGTAATCATTTGGCTGCAAGATACATTACCTATATTGTTTTCTTGTTCTGTTACAAGCCTTGCAGGAAAATTTGATCTTTCAGTCCGGAAAAACCGAGCAAGGTCAGAAATGACCTCTCCATATCTAGAGTAGCACTGCAAAACGTGTAACGAAAAAAAACTTACCCTCCATAAAAACAGAGAGGCGAGACGGAGCAGAAACATATACCTTGACATACGGTCGTATCCAAAGGGATACCTTGGACTGCTGGGACGGCTGTTCAAATCTGTCAACATAGCCGATGTACAAAATAATCAGAACAAAACGAGAATGAACATATTTTTACCAATGATCGAGCACTGTTTCTTGTCTATCTGAAGTATACAATCGCGAGTAAAGTTTAGAAAGATAATATCAACCAAAGGCAATGTCATGAACATTCTTGCAGGTAGCCAGAATAGAAGAAACCACGGAGAGCATGAACAGAACCTGTCATCACAGAAAATGATAGCTCCATAATCATGGCGATGACGGATTACACGTCCAATTGCCTGATTCACAGCCCGTGCAGCTTCTTGACTGTACCACATGCTTCCAGATACAAGGGTTGATCTTGGAAACTAAAAAAATGTAAGAGACATCATAACCTTGATGAAACGAGAACTGAGTAAATATTGAGCTTACTTTGACATCTGCATGTTGTGATTGTTCATCCAGAAACTCTCGTTTCAGTTTAACCTGTTTTACAAATAGGTTATTAACGCTGGAATGCAAGTAGCAGCATAAAATTAAAAGCGGTGCAGCAGATGAAAAACATGTAGAAAAGAAAGTATCATAATACAGGACCTCTCACTGCCAGTCTGAATAAAAAGTGAAGACAAAATTATGAGAAAGATGCTCTCAAACAGAGCAAGCCGTTCACAGGGGTTCGCTACCGATTTAGCTATGGGCCTAAATATTTTCACAACAAAACAGTGAAGGATAAGAGTAAACAAACCTTAGGATCAGTCACCCTGGCATAAGGTAACCCAGTAATGACAACAGCTCTGCCAGCGCCGTCAGCGAAATCCAGTCCTTCACTGACCTGACAACACAACAGCGACCAGCCGTACTGAAAAGACGCTACACAGGAGAAACTTACCTATTTCTTGTACCAGCATCCTCATACAGACAATATGGATACTCAGGATATCATTTATGACAGAGGCATAGCTTTTGAAGACAACATACCTTTCCACGGCAAACGGCAAAAAATACCGCACCCGAAATTGATCTGTCTTGCAATTTTTCTGAAAAGTCCTACCATGAAAAAAATACAAGGAAGAATGAAGTGCCCATTCTGCCTTTTAAAAACAGAAGAACGTAGATCGGAGGCATCTGTTGCTCACCTGCATTGCTGCAGGAAAGAGGGAAGAATCTTTAGGTTCAATGACAGGTTTCTTCAGTTTGCAGATTCTTTCCCATATTGTCATTGAGTTACTGTGACACTGAATGATGAAGAAACAATATGTTTTTAAGATAAAGAGTACCAAAATATTCACAGTTAGAAAAAATTTACAACGCCATACCCCATCTTTCCAAAATGTTATGCAACGGTCCATAAGGTAATAGGAAGGGAAAAATACAAGCAGTCCATCAGGCACGACTCGAGAAAAGTTAACTGCAGAGAAAAAACATATAATTATCGGCTCACACATAAAATATCCAGAATGATACACTCAGGCCACCCAAAATGAACTACCAAATAACAAACCACTTACCAATAGCATTCCCAAGTTCTTGTTTGTACTCCGGTACATCACGATGGCGGTAGCTAGAATTAAGAACACACCCTGATGGACCAGTACTTACAACTCCAGCCCATAGCTGATTTGAGGATATAACATGGGGATTCTCCAACCGAATAGGAAAGTCTCTGCATTTTCCAGCAATAAGAAAACTTGTGTTTCCATTAAAAGCTGGGGGAAAGGCAGATAGAGAAGAATAGTGCGAGAAAACCATAGCGATATACTCACAATTTAAGTTCTTGAGCCAAAGAATCCATGGGGGACAAGGTTCCCGATGTTAAAATGATAGACCCAACACCTTTTTTTGCTATGTCCTCCATGGTAATCCCAGGATTGAAACACCACCAGCTAAGCGTTCTTGATACCTTGCCTACAAAATTTATTTTGTTCAAAGTTGTGATTGTCTGATTGATTTGTCAAAAACACTGTCTCCACAGGGAAAGCAAATAACAAAATGATTATTATACTTTCAATATACTAAAACGGTGCTTCTGTTAATGCTTTGGGAAGGCAGCATCATTTTGTTTTTAAGGCTATCCACTCTTATTTACCTTTTATGACATCAGTAGAATTCTGCTCAAGCTCCTGTACATGAACCTAACAGAACGAAAGTGAAAGGTATGAGTAAAAACGGGGGGTTAATAGCACAAGATAGAGATAAATAAATTTTCAACTTGAATATAAAATCCAAAACGGAATATAAAGAACAGTTTGCTTAAAACTTACACGATAAACATCTGCATGGTTACTTCCATTTTCTCTAAAGATCAGTTTAAGCATGTCAACAATGATTTCTAGTTTGCTTCCAGAATTGGTCGCTGTTCGTTGTTTCTCCTCATCCAGGAGCACTGCAGCCTCCTCGACTGTACCAATGAGTTTAGGAGCAGTTTCGTGAGTGATGTTAAGGGTTTTAAGCATTTCATATATGTAAGGCCCAGGCTTGGTAAATCCATCATCCCTTTTCGGAATTGGCACTTTAGAAATCAGTTCCTGCAGCTTTAGAAGAAGTCCTGCAAGAGAAAAAAACCGCATAGATGAGGACACACATGTCGATTCAACCAGGTATAATAGATCACTTTACTCACAGTGAAGGCCCTAGTTAGACCTTTAAGTATAGCAAAATTTTCAGGGTTCATGGACCCGTCATTTAATGAACCCCTTCTTGCTGAGGCAAGTTCTACACATTCTTGTGCCTCAGAAATGCAAGCCGATAGAAGCACAGAAGGAAGGTCAAATGAAGCCGAGTCTGCGCACAAACCTTCCTGCGCATATTTGAAAGATAACTGAGTGTTTCAGGACTTGGAAGCAGTATAATCGTTCCGTGATAGGATAACCAGGAAAGTAGAGAAAGTAGAGCAAAACCCCAAGAAAGGGAGAGTTGATGGTGAACACAGAAGAAAATGATAAGTGGAACATTTATATTCCCCTTACTAGATTGTGAGCTTCATCAAAAATCAGGACGCTATTATTCCAGTCGACCTTCAAATACTTTCTATACGCATTGCTGATCAAATAATTGTAAGGTGCAAATAAGATGTCCACATCTTTGTGAACCTCTCTTGTGATATAATATGGGCATCTGCAAAATACAAATGGGGTACAGATGGAGAAGATCTGGGATAACAAGAAACAAATAGGTTGAAGTAGCAAAAATAGAGGAACTCACGGCCCAGAATCTTTTCCAATGTTGACCAAATCCTCAATGTCAACTGGTTCGTCGCCGATATGAGGGTTATTCTTCAGATAATCTACAATAGGATCCATGGCAAGGCAGAAAAGTGATGGTAAACACCACGTCATTGCACAGCAGAGTGGTAGTGTGAATAAGGAAGAGTACCTGGAACGCGATTGAAATGGTTACATTGGCGTTTTCCACGCTTTTTGCAAAGGTACTGACAAGCATTTGTGAGTGCCTTTCCTCGGAGCGAATTCACTTTTTCATTAACACATAATTGCTCACGTGATCCTAACACCAGCATCTTAGGCCTTGATATTATTGAGATACAGAGAGATGAGAAGAGATGGATTATAAGAAAGTAAATGGCAAAGAGGGCACGCACAGAAGGTGGTCTGACCTGTAGCTACATCTCTTGAGTTCTTTAATGACTTGGCGGAGCTGACTATGAGTCCGAGACGCATACACAATGGTAGGAAAGCCTCCTCCTGCGGATTGAGAGATTTGCTCGTCACTGTTCTTACGATCCTTAATGGTTGAGAAACTGCCCAGACTCTTTCTCCAGGCTAAGGTGGCACATAGAAGACAAAGAGTTTTCCCAGTTCCAGTAGGACTCTCCAAAAGCGCGTGACATTTCTGCAGACAGAAACGATTAGAGGAAGATGGCAAACACCATCAAAAGAATAAGGGCGAGGCATTGATTCGTTTTTCCGATACGCGGAGCACACTAGTGAACAAGTGCGAGTCAAAAGAGACGAGAAAGCGATAAAAAGTCGGGACTAGTGTGTATGCGAAACAAGAAAGGAGAAACCCACGTTTTGAAGAGACTCGATCACTCTGTCCATGTAAATGATCTGACAAGGGTACGCCTCAAATGGGAAATCCACATCGATCCCTCTGATGCTGTAAACGGGCATTTTCCTCCCGCTGAAGAACCCTACTCGGATTACGACAAGGAGAAGACGCCGCTCTTCTCTAATTTTCCCGCCTTTTAGGGCATGCGGCTGACTTACCCACCCTTTTTAAACAACCGTAAAAGCCCATTTGTTCAAAAAAGGCCCAACTTCTCTCGTGTTCTGTATTTTATCTATCTTCTTGTCATTAATAATTAATAATGTGCATTGATGAGTCCTACTTTATTTTGGAATCCCCCCCAACGAGTTCCCGATTTTCTGGTGTATCATCAGAATTATGCTCAAAAGTTATGTTTTACTCCCTAGTTGGATCTGAACAAAAGTGAAACAAAATAAAGATATAGAGAAAAGAAAAAAAACAAGGAGCCAATGTAAGTGTCAAAACTGTGTAAAAGACTAGGATACTCGGTAAAGTCTTTCTAGTATCACTAGTGTAAATTGCTTCGCCGTGTTCCGTTAAAACTAATGTATTTTGGATCAATGTAACTGCTTCACTCTTCCTCCGATCCAGACTCTTCAGAACTCGACTCCTTCTTCTTAACTGTCCCATTCGCCTTCTTCGACCCTCTCTTCTCATCCACATCTTTCTTGTCATCCTCATCTTCGCTATACTCACTCTCATAATCGTCGTAATCCTCCTCTTCAATCTCATCTTCCTCCTCCATACCTTCCTCTGCAATCGCACCCTCGTCTGAAACCAAACCCCGTGTCCCAGCCCGGGTTCTTTTCAGGACTTTGACTTTCAGTGATGTCTTTTTGTCACACCCGATCCACGAGTCGCACATGCAGAAGCATGTCAAGTTGTACGTACCCTCTGAGGGTGCTTGGAGCTTACCCATTACCAGTCTTGACCCTCCTTTAACCTTCTCAACGGCTTCTCTCACTGCATCGTTTGTTTCCTTCACCCCTGCTCCCGAACCTTCCATTGTCTCGCTGATGGTTTTCGATGCAGCTGTTATGGCTCCACCTTCGTCCATGAAGCTGACCTTTTGAGAGAACCACACGTTGTTCGCCGCTGCATCCGCTAGGAGAATCCAATAGTTTTCCTCCTTGTGGAAGGGGAAGTAGGGTGCGTGAGGAAGAGCGCCTATGAGCCCATTGGGTCGTTTCAGGTTGACCCACGCTTGAACGGTAACAATGTCTCCCTCTTGGATACCCTCTTCGCCTTCTGTTTCACATGTTATGTCCACTGTCACAGACGGCATCATCTCTAGTACCTTCTCAATGTCATCAACATCAGTTGCTGACAAACCCGCTCCCTGGGTGAGCAGTTCACAACGGTCTGCCGAGCTCATTTCCTGAAGCTCCTGGAATGATTTAACCTTCTGAAAATGGGAGAAACAATGGCACCCTTAACAAGACGAGAAATACAGCGAAAGATCAACTGAAATGGTCGCCTGTATGTTTCTTTCCAATAAACAATTAAGTAAACCCACCTAAAGCGACACTACTACTAACTGGAGAGTAAAATCAGAGAAGATGTTCAAAAAATTCGAGCGAGAAAAGCACATGATATATAATTGCCAGTAACTAAAAATATTACTGCACTTGACAAATTTGATAGTATTAATATACCTTCCGTGATATCTTTTTAATGACAGATTCACTGAAATGAGGGAGCTGCAAGAAAGGTGAACTTCCTTCTGACGAGACTCCAGAAGACTTCCTTGCACTAAGAGGAACAGCCTGCAATTTTGAAATTTTAGTTAATCTTCCTCAACAGCAAACCTTGACCCATTTCTAGACTCTGGAAGAATTAAATTTGGTGGGGAATTGGAAGTTAAGTGGCGACAGCAATTTAATACCTGAACAATACATTGAGATAGCTCAACTACTCCGACTGCAGGTCTCAGCCATCCATGCCCTTGGGCAGTTCGTGGTAAAACCGCCATCTGCGGAAACAATTTAGTAAAGGAGGAGTGGTTAAGAAAACACTATTTTAACAGCGTAATAAAAGACATATCAGTAGTATCTACACGAGGGAGATAATCCAAAAAACAATTGGATAAGCTAGCTGCTCCCAGAAACGGCATCCCTCTGGCATGTTTACATAGAATTTGCTACGAGATTCCTTCGCTAAAGGAGAAATGATCTCTTCTCGAATAAGGGGCAGGACTTTCAGGTCACTGACTTTTAATGGTTATTCTATCAGACAATTTACTATTAAAATAGAGAATGGACGACCTTTAATAACTCTTCAAGGAGGCGAGGTGCAAGCTCTAGAACACGTCTGAAATCACCCTGCAGGGCTGGAGACAAGGCTGTTGATCCACGATTTAACTGGGCCTGTATCAACAGCTCCGTCTGTATCCAAATATGAAAAAGTGAGTACTTCAGTTAGTCAATATTTAGCGTTACAGTTGCTTAGTTTAAAAGATCACCTTCACTATGGCAGGATGCTGCTTCAAAAACTTAGCTTGCTCTTGCTTCATGTTCTTCGTGTCCAAATTTAGCTCACTCCTGACAGACATAAAGAGCTTCTGCAGAGGTTCATCATCAGTTCTACGAACTGGAATCTCCATGTACTCAGCAGCCTTGGTAAAAACTTCCATAACTTTGCTGAACAATAAAGATTTTCGAACATGTCATACAAAAAAAAAACGGAAACAAAGCCTATTTTTCATGCACCTGTAGCGTCACTCGAGAGTATATGTGTATGAGAGAATATACCTTGGGGCCAAAGAGGGCTTCATTAGATAATAATATGCGGAAAGAGTTTGATGCATGACATAGTTCCCGGTATACTTCGATGACCTCGAGAGATATATAACAGCAATCACAAGGGGCAAGAGAATACAAACACCAACTATCCACAGCAATAATATGCCACCAGATGCCCCATCTATGTCTAGGAGAAATTGAGGAAGAGCAATGCCCATTTGAAAGCCCTGTATCACATTACAATGTTTTAGTTTCAATCGAATTGACAATGAGATGGATGGGAGCCCATGTCGCAGGAAAATGCGACATATCTATACCTGTCTGCCATCTGGATGACCATACTTCTCAAAGTTTTCACGGGATACTGGATCAGTCAAAGCCTGGTATGCTTTAGATATGAACTCCACAAAATATTTGTTGGCCTCTGCGGAGTTCAATACACAGATCAACATACGCACATAGAAGAAAAATGTGTGAACAACTGCAGCCATAATTCCGTAATAATTAAAAGGGAAGAACTATGAACGAGAAGACCAGAAAGCATTTCGACCTGGATCTGGATTTTTATCAGGATGGTATTGAATCGACAGCCTTCTATATGCTTTCTTTATATCTGAATCTGAAACTCCAGGTTCCAATCCAAGTATACTGAATGGGTCAAAAACTTGAGTCTGTACTACCCACCCAATAAAGTAAATAAGCAAGTGTTAGATCAAGGTAGCATAATAATATCGGTTTTATAAAGCATTTGAGGAGAATGTTACCTCACGGCTCATGTTCTTGGTGTAATAAATCAAGAAAATCATCACGACCCACAGTAGCACGAGTGTTAAGTTGCTCCATGTAGAGAAGTTGGAGATCTGCAGAGGACATAAAATATCAACAAGTTGAGAGGTTTCGAACATGCAATGAGGCTACAAAAACAGAGTATCAAAATTGAACATATTCAGTGCAAACTTACCTTTTTAAATAAGGATCGCTTATATTTCCCTGAGCGGTCACACTCGAGACACTGACAGTGAATGATCCTTTGTTTCTTCGAGACAGTACGGCTCAACTTCACCATGGTATAAGGCACCAATGGAATTGCCATAATCGTCAAAATGAAAATGGGAAACAATGCGCTATTCTCTTCTGACGCCGCCATCTTTGGACCCTTTTTAGTCGAAGAGTCCTGATCAGGGATCCTGCAGAAGAAGCGCTGTTATAATCCAAAGGAATTGAAAAAATCCATGTTCTGCTAGTACATCGGGGATGGATCTGAGGGTTTGCAAACAGTGGTTTGCTTACGGCCACTGAAATTAGGGTTTCTACGTCACGGCGATCAACTCGACGGCACAATTAGATCCCGACTAATCTAGGTAAGGTTTCTACAGTATAACGAGAACTATTAAAGTCTATCTCAGCTCCTGCAATTTGAGATCCACACAAACCTTGGGAAAGTGATAAAAAATAACGTTTGCAGATTACAAACGAAACCACAGGAAGGGAGCAAAAGCAATTATCGGTCTAAGATCAAATCGGAGAAGCCTACTAGAGAGAAAATCGAAGAAGCCTTCCACAGAGCAAATCGAAGAAGCTTACCTGATAGGATCAAATCGGCAGGAGAAGGGAGCTTACGAGAGATGGCGCTGCAGATCGTGAAAGAGCAACAAACGGCGTTGCAGATTTTTTAAAGTTCTGATTGGTGAGCTTTTACTAGCTCTTAAGTTATTATATACCATGTCCATTACAATTAAAATCTCTTTATTATTATCATTAGTTAAGATCGAATGTATAATATTCTAGATTTATTTGTATCTCGATCTTTTTTTATCTTTCAGATTTTATTTGATTTTCAAATATTATCTTAACTCTTATATCATATTTTATATAAAATAAATTATTATTTATGAAACAAGAAACATAAATCTTTTTCCTCTTTTTATTTACAATATTTATAATACTTTTTTACAGTTTATTTATTTGTTTTTTAATTAGTCATCAGTAATTTATATATATATATATATATATATATATATTGCTATAAATTTAAATTTATGATCGATGATAGAAAAAATAAAGTATTAATATAGAAGTTTTAACAGTTGCTAGAAGCCTAGAAGCACACTAAATTTGACTCTTAATGTTCCATATTTGATAAGTTTAAAGTTTCACACCTACAACCAGATACAGTGAGATAAAAGTTTAATATAATTTGAAATATTATATTTTATATTCAATTCAGATATGAACTCTATTTTAATATTTTAATCCATTGACAACTCAACTTAATTTAGAATATTTAAATTTAAAATTTAATTTGATTTGAAATATATAATTATTTTAAAAAATTAATTAACTCAACTTTTTAAATGAAATTAAACTGAACAATTTTTTATACAAATAAAATACAATAGTGAACATACTATCAATAGCAGCTTGTTTTCTTCTTCTATGTTTTGGTCACTCCTCTTAAATTACTTGCTGAATTTTGGTTCATCAAATAGTAACTATTTGATGAAATTTCGTTGGTACACATATAGATGGATGAATCAGCACTACCAAAATCTAAGTTCGATTAAAACAAAGTTAGTCAATTTTCAAAAATTATCTTCATTAAAAAATGTATCAGTTGAATGAAGATACATTTGTGAAGCGATATCTGATCTTCTTCACTTTTATTAACCGGATTTAACATTTTATTATTATTATCTATAATCAAAATAATTTTTGGTTAATTTTTCATACTTAAGATCTGTTTATCATAAATGTAATTTTTATTTTAATAATAACTGGAGAATCAAAGAAGGAAAAGTAAATTGATTGTTGTGTATTATTGGGGTTATGATTCTTTCTGTTTTTTTTTAAAAAAAAAATTGATAATATTGATAATTTGGTATATTCAGATTGTCTGGACAGCTATATTCTATTTATCTAATATTTTTATTATTTTTTCATTTATATTCAACGAATTTGGTTTTAAAAGAATTTTAATATTTGTTTATTTATATTTTCTAAAGTCTTTAATTTTATTGGTTTTATCTAATTTATTATTTATGTATTCAATTACAATAAGATATGTTTAGTGTCCAAAAGTAAAACTATTCATTAACAATTTATATTGTTAATTCTTTATTGTTTTCAAGTTACACATAAACATTTTTAATAGGAACTCAAATTATTTTACAACAAATTGATTTCAACTAAAAAAAATAAACATTACAAACTTGCCGCTTAAAACATATATCTAGTTAAAATTTGTGATTACCTAATCTATATACAAACACCTTATGCAAACAAATGAGCAAATGATGCTGTATATATGGAAAGTTTTAGCTTAAACTAATTATTCAATGTACACGATATATACATATATATATATATTATATATATAGATGTATTTTTGTTTGATGATTTTAATTTGTTTAGATTTTATTTTCTATATTTTACACATGCAAGTTAACTGTAATACGTTTATAATTTTATAACATAGAAATATACTGTACAACTTGAAGCAATCTAAATAAATGGAAAAATGGATTTGTAAATAGATTTGTTGGACGAAAAAGTTGTGAGTTAATTTATCTTTTTTTTTTTTTTTTTTTTTTTTTGCCAAAAAAGAAAGGCAAAATATCAGAAAAAATAAAGGAAAAGAAAAATGGAGACGTACCCTGTGGTGTCTGCTCCTTAATAAACCCCTCCTCTCTTCTCTCCTTCCTCTTAACCTCTTGCACTTCATTTTTCGGTGAGACCCAGATTTGGGTAGAAGCTTCCACACACTCACGATCCAGGTTTGATTCCGATGCACTCCTCTCTTAAATAATTAGGCGCTGATCTTCGAGATCCGAAGCTCCTCTGTTTGGTAGATGTGATTGATTTTTATTATTTTGTAGGTATGATCTATTTTTATGAATGGGTCAGTGGATATCATGTTTTGAATTTGACTCTAGTTTCGCTGTTTAGCTAATAGTTTTTCTTGGGAAATTCCCAGCGCGAATGTATTAGTGATTGGAATCCAAGCTGGTGGTTTGAATTTACGTTCAGACTGTTGGCAGATCCTTATTGTAAAACCGTCTAGGCATATAATTAGATTTCTTTCGGCCTCGAA
The DNA here is from genome assembly GCA_900108845.1 of Iljinskaea planisiliqua. Classification (NCBI taxonomy): domain Eukaryota; kingdom Viridiplantae; phylum Streptophyta; class Magnoliopsida; order Brassicales; family Brassicaceae; genus Iljinskaea; species Iljinskaea planisiliqua. The sequence goes on from FNXX01000009.1 coordinate 8,811,668, forward strand.
AGCAGTTTCATATACTAAGAAACTTGGTGGAGCATGTTAATGCACAGGGAGATAGCTTAAGAGTGCCTGAGTTAACAGCAATTCTTAACGTACCGGTCGATTATTATCGGTATGGTAATCTGATTTTTAATATATTTTTTTCCGGTTGCTAGCGAATCCTTGGGAGTATTGAAGCGTGAAAATGAGTGTAGTTGGGTTTGATTTCGGAAACGAGAATTGCCTTGTTGCTGTTGCTAGGCAGAGAGGTATAGACGTTGTGCTTAATGATGAGTCAAATCGTGAGACTCCAGCTATTGTATGCTTTGGCGAGAAGCAGCGGTTCATCGGGACTGCAGGAGCTGCTTCGACCATGATGAACCCCAAAAACTCCATATCCCAAATCAAGCGTCTTGTTGGTCGCCGCTTCTCCGACCCTGAGCTGCAAAGGGATATCAAATCTCTTCCCTTCTCTGTCACGGAAGGCCATAATGGCTATCCTTTGATCCATGCTAGGTATCTTGGGGAGATGAGATCTTTTACCCCCACTCAGCTCATGGGGATGATGCTCTCTAATCTGAAAGCTATTGCTGAGAAAAACACGAATGCAGCAGTGGTGGACTGCTGTATTGGTATTCCTGTTTACTTCACCGACCTCCAGCGAAGGGCTGTTCTCGATGCTGCGACAATTGCAGGCTTGCATCCCTTGCGCTTGATCCACGAGACCACAGCAACAGCTTTGGCCTATGGTATTTATAAGACAGATTTGTCCGAGAATGAACTGCTCAATGTCGCCTTCATTGACATTGGCCATGCAAGCATGCAAGTCTGCATTGCAGGCCTCAAGAAAGGACAGCTCCAAATCTTGTCTCACGCCTTCGATCGCTCCCTGGGGGGAAGGGACTTTGATGAAGCTCTTTTCAATCATTTTGCTGCTAAGTTTAAGGAGGAGTACAAGATTGATGTCTCCCAGAATGCTAAGGCTTCTCTCAGGCTCCGGGCTGCGTGCGAGAAGCTGAAAAAGGTTCTCAGCGCCAATCCTGTCGCACCATTGAACATCGAGTGTTTGATGGATGAGAAAGACGTTAGGGGTGTCATCAAGAGGGAAGAGTTTGAAGAGATCAGCATCCCCATTTTGGAGCGTGTTAAGAGACCTCTAGAGAAAGCTCTTTCTGATGCGGGCCTCACAGTTGAAGATGTGCATATGGTCGAGGTTGTTGGCTCTGGCTCTCGTGTCCCCGCTATGATCAAGATCCTAACTGAGTTTTTTGGCAAGGAGCCCAGGCGTACAATGAATGCAAGTGAATGTGTGGCAAGGGGATGTGCCTTGCAGTGTGCCATTCTCAGTCCGACTTTTAAAGTTCGCGAATTCCAGGTGATGGGTGCATATCTTTGTTTAAGGAAGTCTGTTTTTTTTTTCTATATATAAGCAGCCCGAGAACTGCTATACTCCAGGTTGTCTAAACAAGTCATGTTATGTATTTTTTCTCTTAAGGTTCATGAGAGCTTCCCTTTCTCAATCTCACTGGCGTGGAAAGGAGCTGCTTCCGATTCTCAAAATGGAGGGGTTGAGAATCAGCAGAGCACCATTGTTTTTCCCAAAGGAAATCCCATCCCTAGTGTCAAGGCTCTAACGTTTTATCGTTCTGGAACATTCTCTGTTGATGTGCAGTACAGTGACGTAACCGAGTTGCAAGCACCTCCAAAAATCAGCACATACACGGTTTGATCTTTCTCCAGTCTCATGACTACTTAAGACTGTGGCGCTGCTCTTTCTTATGGTTATCTCCTGTTTGTAGATTGGTCCGTTCCAGTCATCCAAAGGCGAGAGAGCAAAGCTTAAAGTGAAAGTGAGATTGAATCTGCATGGAATTGTATCAGTTGAATCGGCAATTGTAAGTTTTTGTTGCCATATTATTAGCTATTATGATCAGTTGGTTCGTTAGAGCCTCGTTCTCTCTAATAATTGATTACATATTTATCATTCGGAGTCGTGCGTTCCCTTGCGAACTTTTAGATCCTCTAAATTATGTTAATATTTTTCTCTCCCCTCGTTGCAGCTTTTAGAAGAGGAAGAAGTTGAAGTTCCGGTCTCAAAAGAAGCGGAGGAATCTACTAAGATGGACACTGACAGAGCTTCTGCTGAGGCAGCTCCTGCTTCTAGTGATGCTGATGTTAACATGCAGGACGCCAAGGAAACTAGTGATGCTGAAAATGGTGTTTCTGAGTCTGCGGATAAGCCGGTGCAAATGGAAACTGATGCAAAGGTTAGTTTCTCCCCTGAGCTGGATAGTGCATGCTCTATACATTTGCTTGTGAATTTCAAATAACGGGTATTTATTAATGGGGTGTGCAGGCTGAGGCTCCGAAGAAGAAGGTGAAGAAAACAAATGTACCTCTGTCAGAATTGGTTTACGGCGCGTTGCAATCTGTGGAGGTCCAAAAGGCTGTGGAGAAAGAATTTGAGATGGCTTTGCAAGACAGAGTTATGGAGGAGACGAAAGACCGGAAGAATGCTGTTGAGTCCTATGTTTATGATATGCGAAACAAAGTGAGAATCCTTTTTTTTGTGTGGTGTTTTTGCATCAGGAGTATGCATTTATTAGGTTTAGAGTATTTGGCACTGACATAAGTTGTTTTCAGTTGAGTGACAAATACCAGGAATATATCACTGATTCAGAGAGGGAAGCTTTCCTGGCGAGACTGCAGGAAGTGGAGGATTGGTTGTATGAAGATGGGGAAGATGAGACTAAAGGTGTTTATGTTGCAAAGCTCGAGGAGCTTAAGAAGGTACTACACATGAGGGGCACTTAATTGTGTTTAAATTTTTTTTTTTTTTTTTGTTGAAAATAGTCTTATGGTGAGTGGTCATTTGTAGGTGGGTGACCCTGTTGAAGAGCGTTACAAGGAATCGCTGGAAAGAGGATCGGTCATTGATAAGCTTAGTTACTGTATTAACAGCTACAGGGAGGCAGCTGTGTCTAATGATCCCAAGTTTGACCACATTGAATTGGCAGAGAAGCAGAAGGTAATAATACTTTGGCTCATCTCAATAGCGGAACAAATGGCAAGTTTCTTGCGAGAAGAAATTGTTGATGTGTCGTTGTTGTTGTGGAATGAAGGTTTTGAACGAGTGTGTGGAAGCAGAAGCGTGGCTGCGGGAGAAGAAGCAGCAGCAAGATACACTTCCCAAGTATGCCACACCTGCTCTCCTGTCAGCGGACGTTACAACCAAGGCCGAGGCGTTGGATAAGTAAGCAAAGCTTCGCATTTGATTCTCCCAAGAGAAATGCTATATGATATAATATAGTTGAATGAACCAGCTTTGGATGTTTGGCAGGTTTTGCAAGCCTGTAATGACCAAACCAAAGCCGGCTCCTAAAGCGGAGGCACCACAAGCCAAGGGAGCTGAGCCTGCGGATGAGGGCAAGAATGAGCCACCGGCCTCCGACGAACCAATGGAGACGGAGAATCCCACCCAAGGTAGTGCCTAAATAAACCACAAGAGAGATAGAGATGATGGTGTTGTATCGATTTTTTTTTTTTTTTTTTACCATTATAGTTACCTAGTGGAACCTCTTTTTCTGGTTCCGCTATTATTTCCCGAAAGATTCCCATATTTTAGTTCTTCCTTTCGATATAACAATTCTTAGGAAGTATCTTTTTATCCTTCTTTTTGTCTTTTTTTTTTTTCAAATTTGAAAGTCTTGTTTTGTTTTTCTTGTTTGTATAATTGTTATTGAATGTAATGCGGTTTCGTTGTACCTGTTAGTTGTTACATCTGTCTCAACAGTTGCTTTTAACCAGAAAATGAAATGGATAATATTATCCTACATTGGAGTGTTAATGTACATATCTAATCTCCCAAAGCTCGACATCTTCTCCTCTGTTGTAACCCTTGGTGTACTGAGGTATCTGTTTGACGTCGATGCGCTTGCCCACAAAACTCTTCTCCTCTTGGTTACCTGTTCGACACCACTTTTTTTATTGAATCATCTCTCAACTTTATAAATAGTCGAAGCACAAAGAGCGCGCATCTTACATAGTCCATCCTCTTTGATGAATTTTCTGAAGCATGCGTAGCCGTTGGCAACAACGTTGAGATCATCCATGCTGAAGTTGTATCTTTTCTCCAATCCCAAATATAGTACCTGCCAGTTCACATATGTATCTCTCTCTCTCTCTCTACAACTAAATGTGGTTGCTTTTAAGCCTTTAAAGTGACCAAGCAATAGGGGCATACAATCGAACTAGTACCTTGTCACAACCGAACGACATGAGTCTCTTTAAGATGCTGAACAACGCTATGGTAAGATCATCACTGTAGATCACATCAGCTGCAAAAATGAAGCTTGCACTTTTGACTTGTTCCAAGTCCTGCAAGCTCCAACAAAACCTGAACACAATCCAGCAGGCGCAGCTAATGTGAAGGGATCACGCGTCACAACATATATCAGATAAAGAGCAGAAGAACGTGATTCATTACTTCTTTGGATCCCTGCGGTCACCATGGCTGTCTTCAACAGGCCATTCGCTCATCCAGTTGAGCTCACGAACATTTACCACGGCTTGAGGGTTAAAGAGGGATGAATTCATTTCCACGTTCCGAACACAGTTGCTAAGAATTTCGTCTCCATGATCTATTGTACAAGAGAAGGAAGAAGAAAAGAGAAAAGCCTGAGACTAGCTACAGTAAGAGGGGGAAGAAAAAAGGTATGTGAAGAGATGTGTGAAGAAGCTGGACCAGTAAGGAAAACTGCCTTGGCCACCCGTGCAAGCAACATACCGAGCAGGCCTGGAAAAAGGATAAAAGACATCCACCGAAGATGGGTTTGGTGAAGGCCAGGGGCTTAATAATCTCTAAAACATGTAATGGGTCATGGGGATGTTGCAGATATAGCAATGAGTGGCTCAAAAAAGTAAGTGGAAACCTGTTCCAGCACCGAGTTCCAGGCACACAGTGGCATTGAGTTGGGATGATGTGCACATCTTATGCAAGACAAAATCTGACAAGACCAGTTCTGCTTTCCACACCTGAAGAGGCAGCGGCAGTCATAAGCAGCATGGATCGCACAAGAAAAAGGAAACCAAAGAGATGAACGTTACCTGCAGACCAACATCAGGGAGCGTCGATGTGATACAATGCTGAATGGTGACAGTAAACGAGTGAGCGGATCGGCCTGTTCGCCGAAAGGTAGGTTAAGACAGCCAAGGAAATAAAAGGATGCGTTTTGTACATTAGTCATGAAAACTGAAACGCTTACTAGTTCGCCTAGGAAGAACAAGGTCACCATCTTTATCTACACCAATACAGTGACCATTCGAGGGACCTGAGCAGTCTTCAAAAGAGAAGGTGAAGCGGGACAGAAAGGGTCCGTTAGTGGCGGGTGGGCAACCGAGATGAATCTCGCTCATCACATGAATCTCTGAATCCTCCATTTCAGTGCGAATCAAAGAAGATGGTTGCGAGTAATTAAGGAGATGGATGAGAAAGAAAGAGTGACATTCGTCGATTCTAGGGATTTTAGGGTTCTTCGTGCATCTAACGGTGGAGGGATGGATGGATATTAAAAAAGAGGACCGTAAAATAAAAATAAAATAAAATAAAGCTAAGGTTTTTTGCATCGGCGGCTTTAAAGGTTTACAAAGAATTAATTCACAGAGACGGCAATGTCAATATCTAATCACAATGGACGCATAACTATTAACTGAAGAAGAAGAAGAAGAAGATCCGATGGATCAGATCAATTTCGAGAGAGAGCATTAACGCGAGCGGCGACCTCATCAAAATCGGGGACGGTGGAGGGCCTAGGCTGCCAGGAGGCTGTTCGACGACTCATCCGCCTTATCCCCTCTCCGCTTGCTTTCTCCATCGACTCCGACCTCATGTTCTTACTACTAGTGCTCACCGACTCTTCAGGGGGCCCAGGGGGCGGGTTCGCCAGTCGTCTTCTCACTGATCTCGGCTTTGGTCTTCCCGCGCTCGGCGACTCTGTTTCTGTTTCACATGACAAACGTTATTTATTACTCTCACGATCACGATCACTAGTGTGCTTTGCTTTGCTTGCAAAAATACTCACCAGACTTGGTGATGATCTTCTCCGGAAGGCTTTCCTGTTTCTCGATTTTGGGTTTGTTGCTGTTAGGCTCAGGCATGATGAATCTGTAGTAGAAAGGTCTGGTTTCGGGTTCCTCCGAGACGCAGCTCTCGCTTGTGCTCATTGAGTCGTCTTCGCTTCTTCTACTCGTGGACTTGCTATTCTCGTCATCCAAAGACTCTTCCCTGCGGTGGAACGAAAGGCTGCTTCTGTTTTCTGCCGGATTATTGCCCCTCTCTTGCTTTCCTCTTGCTTTCTGCGGCTCTTGATCATGTTCATGTTCATGTTCATGAGGTGGTGGTGGTGGTGGTGTGTAGAGCCTCTGCTCTAAAGACTTGGCATCCCATTTGACGGAGTATTCTCTGGCGATCTCCTGCAGCAGCTCTATCTTCATTTCCTTTGACGGTGGCTCCGCTTTGAATCTTTCTACTAACTGCATGCACATTCCGATCAAGAGTCAGTCGGCAACAAACAACGAACAACGAACTTAGTGGTGGTTAATTATCAGAGAGCAGCAGAGCAGAGATATTACCTCGGGATTCACAAACTGATCAAGTGAACTCCCGTATCTGTCAGCAAACAGAGACCTGAGATCGCGAAGCTCAGGCACTTCAGAGACTCTGGCGGCCGCATACGCAAGGGAAGAGATGGCCTCGCGACACTCATCAGGGCATTTACTGCCGCACAGAACACCACCACCAATACTTTTTCACATTGATGAATCCCAGTTGCAGAAGAAAAGCAAAAGAGGTGATTTAGTTATTGGGGTTTTACCTGGATTTCTGTAAGAGAGATACATTGGATCCAACACAGACGCAGAGCTGCTCCAGCAGCTCGTAACAGGACAGCCTCCTTTTCTCCTCGATAAGCCCTTCTGCCTGTCACACACACACACACGCAAGTATGAGATCATCGTCTCATGTGACAAACTTTAAGACAAACAGAGGCCACGAATTTATTGCGCACGACAAAAAGCAGATGTTTTTTTCCGGGTTTCTTGAGCAACAATTCACTCTGTTCTGTTGGTTGTAATAACCAGCTGGTGACAGCATTAAAATGATATATATTTCTTTCTATTTTTGTTTTTTTTTTCCATTGCGTCCACATACACCCTTCAGAAAGAGAAATAACAGAGATTTAACGAAAATATCGTTGACCTTTTTCTATAAGAAATCAATAAATAAATTGTTAATTTTTGGAAGATATGTATTTTGTGAAGGTGTTCCCTGCTTTCACGTTCGGAGGACCAATCAGATCCCCCGCGACCCATTAAACGATGCAGGGCATGCATTACGGGTCTAAAACTCCAGCTAATGTTTTCAGAATAACTTGTTGATGGATCGCGAAGAAAAGCAAAACATAGAAACTAGGGTAAAGAAAAACTACCCTGCCATAAGCATTGTAATCGAGGCTGTTCTTGAGAAGATCGACAATGTCGTTCTTTAAATATTTGCAAACAGAATTTTTCTTCCTCTTCACCGTCTCCACTCTTGTTTTCGTTATCCTGACCAACGTCTTGCTGATAAAATTAAATGATGCTGAATGCGATCAGTAAATACAAAACCATGACCTAAAGTAGACAATAAACGAAAAGACTTACCATTTCGTATAGAATTTGGGCTTAAACAGACCATCGAACATTTTGCCGTTTGAAAATTAACAGAGATAGATGGGATTCTTCTTCTTGGTTTTGGTTATTTTTTATCGTTTTGGTTTTTTTTTTTTGTTATCTCTCTCTTTCGTGCAAGAGAAAGAGAGAGATAGAGAGAAGAAACGTCGTCCTTTTGGGAAAGATGGAGTTTTTAGGGAAGGAAGGTTTTATATATATATAAAAAAATAATAACAGAGAGAGAGAGAGGAAAAGATAAGAATGAGAAAGAAACGACATTGGCTGGGTCTACATGAGATCTCAAGAAACGGACTTGTTTCTCGCAAGAAAACCAAGCAACCTGTGTCTCCGCTTTTCTCTCTCTCTTTCTCTCTCTCTCTATATATGTGTGTGCCTGTGTGTAAAGGCAGAGGCCAGCTGAGAGAAGAAGCTGTGTAAAAGAGAGATAGAAAAAGTATGTTGTAAAAGGGAAAAATTACGCGCGCTTTTGGGCCCCGTTAGTTTTCTAATTATCTTTAGCGAAAGTCCAAGCGAGTAATCCAATTAACCCAATGATCATCAGGCCCGGAAACATATAAATAACTTCAAATATATAGTTGAATTTGTCTAGAGGAGGAGTATGTGGCCATCGATCCAAAACAAAGCTGGACACATTTGATTATAATAACATGTGATCTCTTTTCTTTTCTTGACCCAAAAGAAACGAACACGTGATCTCTTTTTGGATAGCCCCAATTGGGATTATATCGATTGGGCCCAGAATATGGGTAAGCCCATTTGATCGCCTCGTTAGTAACTTAGTCGTTACCACTTGATGACAAATTATCCCCAAATCAATCCCATATTTTCAGCCAATTCTTAAAACTCAACATTGGTCCCATCCGCATTTCAGAATACACACGCAGACTCGTTTCACGTTTGCCACCCCATAGTTGATATCGATGTTTGTTTAGACATAATTCAAATTCCATGGAAAAAGTATATAACAGCTGATTCATAGTACGTACATTAATCTGATATTGTTGGTTTGGCGTGAATGCAGCAAACATTCAGAAGAAAGAAGAAAGACGAGGAGAAGAGGTGAGTTCCCAAACTTGTGCGTAAGCTGCTTGTTTATAGTCTTAAAGTTAAAGAGTTTGGAACCAGGCAGCTGTGTTTGAAGAAAAGAATCTAGCTTGTTGTTGGACATGCATGGTTTCCTTATGCATTCATCATATATGATTTATGTACGTACGAACTACGATGGCTTAGCAAAATAGTGTGGGTGACTGAGTAGACCCTCCAAGAACTGAGAGCGGAGGCATCACAGAAGGGATCATTCAGAGGGAGTGGGCTCGAGAAAAAGCAGCAAGAAGTGAGTGAGATCCTCCTCAATTGAATTTTATTGTATCTTCTAAGAGAAAAAAAGAAAGAAAGAGAGAAGTAACTTGACGTCTCCAACTACTTTGGCTTTCTTGTGTCCCTATATATAAAAAGAGATACAAATGTTTGTCTATTCCACGTTTCTTCCTTTTGTGACTCTTTGCCTTTATTTATTATAATTATGTGATGATGAGGGATTAATTAGGTGCACTTATTAATTGTTCCTTTAAACTTTCTTTCTAGTAGTTGTTTGGCTCGTCTAAAATTGAGTTGAGTCACTAGGCATATTGAGTGTGAATTTGGATGGATTTAATTTCACTAATTTAATTGGAACCATGACTGTTTTAGCTTATCGACAAAGTATAATCCTTTTTTTTTTGTTTTAAAATAGTTGAACGTGAGAATAGTCTTAAAAAAAACGAAAAATATAAAAGAGAGAGGAGAAACAGAGTTTTGGCAGGAGACGCAGGTGGCGGGAGTGGGTTGGGGGAGATGGTATGAAAAGGACGGTGGTGCCTCTCAATCTCAATCTTCCTTGTTTCTCTTTTTAACAGATTCTCGACTCCTCAAAACCATTTCCTGGAAAGTGGAGATCTCTTTGTTTTTTTTTGTTGGTTTCACGTTTCTCATCGCAGAGAAAGGACAAAATCTCAACCCGCTTTGGACCCGGAAAGTTGCAGACGTAAACAATCCCTCACCCAGGGAGTTTTGAGGGAAGGGCATTGAAGCGAGACAATCGATTCATTTATTTTTCTTAAAAAAGTTTTCTGGATGGATTTCTGGCCCGAGTTTATGGCGAGCAGCTGGGGAAGGGAGTTCGTGGCCGGTGGATTCGGAGGCGTGGCCGGTATAATCTCCGGGTATCCGTTGGACACGCTGAGGATCCGCCAGCAACAGAGCTCGAAATCCGGATCCGCCTTCACCATTCTCCGGCGGATGCTCGCCGTCGAGGGTCCCACGTCGCTCTACAGAGGCATGGCTGCCCCCTTAGCCTCCGTCACTTTTCAGGTTCTTCTTTCTTAAGATTCACCACCTTTTTATTATTATTACAGGATCTCTCATGAATATCTCTCAGATTAGCCTTTTTTACAAAAAAAAAGAAAAATAAAAAGAAGCCAATTGATTCCACTGGCATATTCTCATGCATGTCCTTTTGGTTGCAGAATGCTATGGTATTTCAGATATATGCCATACTCTCTCGCTCCTTTGATTCCTCTGTTTCTCTGGAAGAGCCTCCTTCCTACACAGGCGTCGCTCTTGGAGGGGTTGGCACTGGCGCCGTGCAGAGCCTTTTGCTTAGCCCCGTCGAGCTCATCAAGATTCGTCTTCAGCTGCAGCAGAGCAAGAGTGGCCCCATCAGCTTGGCCAGGACCATCCTCAGGAGAGACGGGCTCAAGGGGATATACAGAGGCCTCACCATCACCGTGCTCAGAGATGCTCCAGCTCATGGCCTCTACTTCTGGACATACGAGTACGTACGAGAAAGGCTTCATCCCGGCTGCAGGAAGACTGGACAAGAAACCCTCCCGACCATGCTCGTCGCAGGTGGTCTTGCTGGTGTCTCCAGCTGGGTCGCTTGCTATCCTCTTGATGTCGTCAAGACCAGGCTCCAACAAGGTGATCACGGGGCTTACCATGGCATCGCCGATTGTTTTCGCAAGAGCATCGCACGGGAAGGCTATGGGGTTCTCTGGCGTGGCCTCGGGACTGCGGTCGCCAGGGCCTTTGTGGTCAACGGCGCTATTTTTGCTGCTTATGAAGTTGCCTTGAGGTGCTTATTCACTCAATTGCCATCCCCTGATCTTGTCTCACAAGAGACTTAGTTAAAAGCCAAACCATGACGCCGAAGTTGCAGCCCTTGAAGATTCATCAAGAGCGACTCTAGTTACAATTAAAATTATTATTAGCACATAACCTAGTTTGAGTTGGGATCTGGATTGGATGGTCAAACAAATCTGAGTCGCTTTACGGATGAAGCAGACAACCCGTCTGTGATATATAGCTGAGCACAGAGACGCTGGAAAACCAATTACAAACACAGAAAAGAAATATGAAATCAAAATTCTTTTGCTATATGCTTTTCTCTATCCACTTATTTTGCTAATACGATACCGGAGATGAGAGTGCCAAAGATTTCCTCCAGCATGTTCCCATCCATGCTTCACTCTCCGAGGATGCTGACTGTTTTTTCTAGGATGAATTTTTATGTTTAAAGAATTGGTGCAAGAGTCTGTGAACGTCTCCGTAGCCTTTGGTGGAATAAACAAGACGATCTTTGATCCACTTTGGGAGCTTGCTGGATGGATGAGAATGACATGTTCTTCTTTTGGAAGGATCATTGGAGTATCGAGCATCTACCAGTAAAATGGCTGCATAGTCCTTTGCGTGCCTGATTGCCCTACCTGAAAAGCAGAAGCAGGGACGAACATTTGTTGTTTTCAGTCCAAACATCGATAAATAAAAAAACCCAACAGATATGGTTGGAACCACAACACTCACCGATTGATTGGTTAACTGCTTTCATACACAGATTCTCATAGTACTCTTTCCCTCTCCGTTTGCAGCTCTTTAGTACGCCAAACCCTGCTTGAACATCTCCACTGTAGTACGAGTCGTCAACCAAAGTCAGACAAGGTTTTGACGATTCCGGATCTCCAAGACCTTCTATATACTTTATTCTCTCTAACAGCTCAATGTCAGACGGGCTGGGATACGGCAGACCAACCATCACAACACACCGACACATGCCGTCGCTGAAGTTGATTCCTTCTGACACCTTCCCACCAACCACAGCTAACATTATTGCCCCTCTTTCGCTCTCTATTGCTTCCTTGTAATCTCTGAGAACAGCTTCTACTTCAGTGTTTCTTCTGGGTTCTCTGAACACACGCTTCTTCTTCATTATTCTTCCCAGTATCCCTGAATTACTCCAGGCTGTGTGCACCTGTGTTTCATACTCAAAGGAGGAGAAGAAGACGATAACTCCTTCAGGAACCACTCCTACCAGGTTACTCATCAACAGTCCTAACTCCTGTATCTGCCAACCATATCATTCCCAGAAAGTCCAAAACACAAGTTACTCTCAATACTCTTTCTAAATCTCATTAAGGTTAGAGGAACAAAACAAGTTATAAAATTTGGATCACCCACCATTCCTGTTGAGCTTCTTGAACTGTGGCTAAAGTCAAAAGACTGACCAGACGGACCATGTGAAACTGCAATTGGCATTATGCTCTCGGGTGGAACAATGTGACTACATGAGAAGAACTGCAGCTGATTTGATGGTAGCCATGGAAAGAGTCGTTCCCTTGTCTCTTCTATAGGTTGAAGAGTCCCGCCAGCCAATATGACAGCATGAGCTTCATCCACCACCTACAAATTGGTTTAGTTAACTTTTACACTGTTGAATTCCCGAAACTACTACGGACTCAGAAATAAAGGAAGACATTTATGCAAGGGCCAACCTCCGAAAATAACTTTGCTCCAGTGAGCATGACATATTTGATGTACCCTCCTTGTTGGCCAGAGGTAGACGAACTCGTCTTTGAGATTATTATCCGCCCATCACCATTGTTATGAGTTAGTGCCACCAACATATCAGAAAACGCTCTAAAACTTGTTAATTTGCTCATTTCCTCCTGGGCCACTTGATCTCTCTGCAACATAGCAACTCTCTCTCCATATCCACTGACCTGGACACATTTGAATATTGAAGATAAGAAAAGAGAAATGTACAGGAGAAAGGAGTTTTACAAGCGAGAAGGGGTAAATATTAAGAACCACTTCACCTTATGAATGATATTGCTTTCCTTTATATAGGCGAGTAACTTGACCAAATTGATATTGTCTATATTCAGAGAGAATAAAAAGTCATATATTGCCATCGAACAACCAGCAGAAGGCTTGCTGTTGGAGGGATTTCCTGTATCGAGCCCATTATTTACGCTGTTGAGATTCTTGTCACTGGTAAGAGGTTTGAGGAGAGCTTGGATAAGAATCAAGAGAGTTTGGATATATCTACGGTTTCCAGCTCCCAAGAGATTCTGGAATCTTCCCAGATATTTCTCTATGCTGCCATGGACATCCTCCAACTGCAAACATATCGATTAAAAACGGTGACTCCACACTGTGTGTCGGTTTTCATCTGAACACGGTGTACTAAAATATAAGCAAAGCAGCTACGACAGAATCCTATTCATACAGCAAGTTGCGCATGGCCTGACACAGAGTCTGACTAGCAATGCAATAGGCCATCCAAACCACATACGTCCTTTAGAAGTATATGTAACTGATAGTTTACCTGTGAGACTGTTATTTTTGCGTCATGCATACTGAGAAGAGTGTCAGCCAAATTGTGAGCCTCGTCGATGATGACAACATTGTTTTTCAAGTTCAGGCCAAGAGATTCTCGTGACGACTTTGATAGAAGAGACTGATATGGAAGAATAACAAGGTCAGCTGCAGGGGCCATTCTTCTAGAAGCATAGTAAGGACAAGTTCTCATTTCTCGTCCAAGCTGAACGAGATCCTCAATGTCCATGGCTTCTTGTTGGAAACTCTCAGCCTTGAATTCTCGCTGTAGTGTGTGTTTTCTAAGCATTGGGCATCTGCAAGATGTTTTTGTTCGTCCTACCCTTACATTTGTACCTAAGTTCTGAAATGTTCAAGCTTCCATTAGGTGACAAAAATGTTTCTTTCAGTCTACTTAAATTGCATAATGACAAAACAAGTACATATTCCTTTGTATAGATAAATCCATAAACCAAGTTGATACTTGATAGTGCATACCTTCTTTTTAGAGACTAAAAATTTCTTCTTCTTTTGCAAATCCAAGCACCTCTCGTTAATTCGTGTCACATTCCCAAGCTTCAGAACATCTGAACATGACCTCTGTAAGTGTAAACATGAGAGGGGCAAAGAAAGAAAGGAAGGGGATGAGAAACGCAAGGAGACCTTCATTGATGCACATGTTCTTTCGAGAGCCTAGACACACAAGATTGATTTTCTGGGGAAACACAGTCTTCCTCAACTCCTTGACAAATTGCGAAAGCTGCGAATGTGTTCGGCTGCAATAGAAAACCTTGAGTCCTGCTTGGTCATCCGAGCATTCCCTGTCATCAACCTCATCTTCCGAGGAGCTGTCAGAAAAACCTCCGGCGGCTTTTCTCTTTGAAGATGAGTCATCTTCGCTTTGGTATTCGTCCAACAAAAACTCTTGATCGTTTAACTCAGCGGCCTCGTGCTTCCTTACAGAAACCTCCCCTTCAACTCCTCGTCTTTCCTTGGCATGTTTCCTGAGCCGAAACGGGGATGTGCTGACTTTGGTGGTCTTGACATCATTGATGGTAAAATTTCTAACCCAATCGGGCTCGTCGGAGGAGAAATCATCTTCACCACCAACCTTGTCCGTCAATCCTGATTTTCCTTTCTCCTTCCGGTCAATCAGCCACTGTAGAGCACTGCAGATAATGCTCAGAGATTTCCCAGTCCCTGAGAATCACATCAAACCCTAAGAGTATACTCACTCACACTCACACTAGTTCATTGTCTCGGTAAAACCTTATTGTTCGCATAAACTGAGATAAGCGTACCAGTGGGGCTTTCGAGCATGGAAACGCCTCCCTTGTCCAAAAAATGATAGAGCGCATTCATAAAATCGATTTGGATCGAGTACGGCTTGTACGGGAACGCCGAGAATTCTTGCTTCTCCATATCCTGGACCTTGACTTGAGGAAGGAAGCAATACTCCTCCGTTCTTCCAATTTTTGCCGCCGATTTCTATGACGAGGACGAGCCTGTTTGGACGCGAGGCTAAGCATACTCCGCTTCAGGTAGGCCCATTCATATCTAGCCCACTTTAGGAAACGGATAGGCCCATTTTATCTTTCCAGAGTTCTCGTTGATTGAAACAAGAGTTAAGCCCAATGGGCCTATCTCCTATCAAAGTTGGACTTCTCTATCAGAATAAAACCCAACCCTCTCTATAATATGGTTCTTGTCTTCGACAATAATAAGTTCTTCCCCCTTCCTCTCAGGCTCTCAAGGACTCGTCGCTCTTCAAATCCTGCTGCTGCTATGGCCTCCTTCAACGAAGAAACCGCCAACAAGTTGATAAAGCAGGTCTGGAATTTCTCTATTCGAATAGCCTTTCCTTCCCAGTATTGGTGGTTTTTGATTATCTGTATTTGTTAAAGGTGGAGTTCTACTTCAGTGATAGTAATCTACCCAGAGACGGTTTCCTCAACAAGGAAGTCGCCAAGAGCAAAGATGGACGTATTCTGTATTACATACACAGATTCTTCATACGTAGACTCGTTTTTTCTTCTTATTCTTTTCCTTGATCCCCACTCATACCGAAACTAGTGGTTAGTCTGCGTCTGGTTTGTTCCTTTTCTCGTATGAGGAATCTCCTTGGCCTCGGTAACATCAAACGCGAAGACATCCCTAAGAGTGTAGTGGAGGGAGTAGCTTATCTCTTGCGGACTTCTGATTTTCTTAAAGTTTCCGACAATGGTACTACTCTTTCTTTCCCTTTGGTTCTTTTGTCTTCATCTGATTTCGTCACCTTTTTAATCCTTAGGGCAAAGGATCGGTAGAGGAACAGAAATCTCCAAGCCGGAGGAGGTGCTTGAACAAGTCCACAGAAGAACTATTGCGGCATCGCCTTTTGAGTACAGCATAAAGATGGAGGATGTGGCATCTTTCTTCTCCCGATATGCCAAGGTTCTTCTTCATATGCCTCTTATCAACTCCAAACTAGCTTCTTCTTAATCCTGCTCATTCCTCCTTTGATTTTACTTCTTCAGGTGAACAGTGTGAGGCTACCTCACCACGTCGGAGATAAGCGACACTTTTGTGGCACTGCTTTGGTTGAATTCTCATCTGAACTAGACACTGAACATGTTTTGAGGCAGAGTTTGGTCTATTCCGGCGCTGACTTAGTATTAGTACCAAAGTAAGTAAGGAAGGATGGTTTGCTCCAAACATGAATCATGGGTAGCAGTTTGGCATCACCTGACTGTTTCTCTTACTACGATTTATAAAACGCAGGAGTGATTTTGACCGTCAAAGAGAGAATATGATCAAGAAACTCAGAAAATCAGTGTCAAGTCTTTCAGATTCCTCCCACAACGAGTCAGTGTATTGTTTGTTTTTCTCTGACTAAAATAGCAAGTTTGCTCATATGTTTCTGCTCATATACGTATATGATGCTACAGATTCCGCAGAGGCCAGCTTGTCAAAATTACACTGAAAAGAATAGCCAACGGAGAAAAAGTAACAAATGAAGGTACTTTCTCGTTTCTCAAGACTTGGTGGTGATCTCTGAGCTGCTCAACAAAGAACCTTGTCTAACTTGCAGAAAAACCCAAAGACCTGGAAAATGAAATCAGAGGGAAGGAGGAAGATAAAGCAGGCAGTGCTGAGAAAGTGGAAGGAAAGGATGGAAAGAAGGTAACCGGAGATTTGGTGGCAGATAAACCATGTGCTAGCTTGTCCATGGAGAGCGGAGAGACGGTCGAGAACGCTGATCAGCTTGTTCTGAAGGATGTTTTCCAAAGATTTGGCAGCGTTAAGGTAATACATGCAAACTCAGTCCAACCTTCACATCTCCTAAAAAGTGAGTTATCGTTGAACAATCATTTCTTTTTCTGTGCTTTTTGCAGCACATTGAATACTCTGGTGGATTGGATTCGGGTTACGTTTGTTTTATAGATTCAGAAACAGCTATGAAAGCTCGTGCGGCCGTGGAGTTTGTTGGAGGTTTAGTCGTGAAGAATAAATTCTCAGTTACCTTAGAAGCAGTGAACGGTAAGGTGGCAATTCCCTTTTGGTAGTCATGCAGAATGGAGCTGAGCTAACCGTCCGTATAAGGGTTGGAAATGAGGAGTATATGCTCTAATGATTTCAGGGGAGATGGAGAGAGAGGTTTGGAAAAGACTATCATCAGCCGAGCGGGAAGGAGGAGTGTATGACATCAAACCAAACCTTTTGTATTTTCATTGCAAGCAATAGACTTTGGGACTTGGCTTTGTTCCAGCACTCATTGGTTGTTTACTAACCTAACTCCAAGATTCTTTGTTTATGTGCATCAGGGAAGAAGAACATGACGAGAAGGAGAAAGGCAAAGGCAAGTGTCCTGAAACCACGCAACCGCCCAAGAAGGCTCGAAAGGAGCCCTCATGATAGTTATGTCGTACACATCTGCTTGGGTTGGCAGATATGGTATCTCTATTTTTATTTAGGTTCAGCTGATTCTCTACAAAACATATATTATTTCTCAACTTGTCAACATTTTATTCTCGTCTATAAGTAGTTTGTTGCCGTTTTTGGGATGGTATCGTTACTACATTGGCCTACGCGTCACACTTGCATATGCTGCTCCAATACTTTGGGAAAAGAAAGATAAAAATATAAAAACGACTTGAAACAGAGACTAATGTTAAATGTTCTTGTAGTGTTTAAATCCATCCCCCGTATATACACATACGACAGTGCAACTTTATTTGGAAGAAAAATAGACAGAGCAAATCACTCAGACCACGGGAGTGAGAAGTGATTTGCCAGCAAAGTGCGCTTCCAAGTTACCAACGACAAGATCGGCCATGGCATTCCGCGTCTCCACAGTGCCACTCCCAACGTGAGGAAGCAGAACCACGTTTTGAAGGTCACAGAGCTCCTCGGGCACGTGTGGCTCCTGTTCAAACACGTCCAGCGCAGCCCCACCTAGGCGGCCCTCTGTTAGAGCTTTCACAAGCTCTTGCTCATCAACATGTGGTCCACGCCCTATGTTTATCAGCACACCCTTTGCTCCTAATGCATCCATCACCTGCCGGTTCACAATGTGTCTGGTCTCGTCCGTCAACGGGCATGCCACCACGAGGATGTCTGAGTTTTCCGCAAGCTCAACCACCGTTGGATAATACTTGTAGCCTACATCAGGCTTCACTGTTCTCGAGTAGTAACTGATTGGGCAGCTGAAGGCTTCAGCCCTCTTTGCGATGGCAGTCCCAATTCTACCTAGACCGATGATGCCCACGGACTTGCCAGTAAACTGAATCGATAAGAAAAAGATTCTTCAGTTCTCCGTGTGAAACTAGAGCAGATATAGAAAATCTAACAAGAATGGCACGAATTCTAAGACATAATAAGTCTCCAACAAAGGATTATTGAAACACGAGAAAAAAGAAACCAAATCTCAAAGACATGAGAGACTTTCTCATCGATCAAACAAATCAGAATAGAAAAACAAAACCGAGTTAGCCCTGACAATCCGAGATTTGAAACTTATGTACACGGGAGGATCTATCGATTCTACAGAGAAGTTGTGGTCAAGTCGATAAGTGAAGAGTAGAGACCTTAGTGGTGAGCTGGAAATCACCATACTTCCATTTGCCGCTCCTCACATAGCGATCGCACTCACACAAGCGTCGGAGGAGAGCCAGGATAAGCCCAATCGCGAGATCTGCCACGTCTTCGGTGAGAACGTCGGGAGTGTTGGTGACTCGGATCCCTTTTTCCTTGCATTTCCCCAAATCGATCTTATCGAGGCCGACGCTGAAGCTGGAGACTATCTCAAGCTTGGGGAGATCATTGATGAGCTGAGCGTCGGCGCCTGCAGAAGCATTTCCAACGACGGCACGGATGGAGTTCCGATGGGTTTCCAGAAAAACGGATTTCTCCGGGAAATTCCACAAGCGAAGAAGGTTGAAGCGCTTCTGGAGCTCGTCCTCGAGGTAGGAGGACATAGGGCACATCATAAGCACTCCGATTGATTCCATCTCTCTCGTCTTTCTCGAAATGCTCCAAATCCCGCAGAGGAAAGTGTGTGGTCGGTATAATATAAGGTTGACGACAATGCATAATGGGCTGGGCCCCCTAAACTGAGAGAGAGACATGGGCCGATATCATATGGCCCAGGCCCATAATAGATATGGCTCACTTTTCCAGTTCATTCTTAATTCGATTATCACAATTAGTAGTAACTAGTGTCGGCCGAAAACATTCCAAATTTATAGACAAGATTGCACGTTTGAAATTCATGCAAATTTGAATTCATGAACTTAATTCTGTATGTGTATGCAAACGTAGCCGATTCCCCGTTGACTTTGCATGTTTAGGGAATCAAGTGAAATGGATAGGTAAAGTAATCACACAATTCATTAATGGATTCATTTTATTCAAACTGCTCTCTATCTCTAATTGCCAAATCCTAATTAATCATTAGTTATAATTAACAGGTGTGGTCTAAAACATGCTCCCCACGTTCCCTCCTTCAAATCCATTGCCTTCCCCACAATTTTCTGTCCCAAAATCAGTGTAACAATTACCATTCCCTTCATTGTTTTGCCGCTCAATTAGCTTAAGCTTCTTGGTAAAATCCTTCTGCTCCCCACTTTTTTATTTTACATTTTTTGTTTCCTTCTCTTCTGATTCGCCGATCCTGAAGAGAGGCCCTCTCTGGCCTTTTCATCCTCTCTTTTCGGCTCCTCTCCTCCCTAATTCTCTCGTGCGTTCAGGAGGAAGCCAGGAATGGTTCGTGCATCAGAGCAAGAGCAGGAAAGCTACAGGAGCAGGCTCTTCAATTTCAAATGGAGGAACAACGACAACAACAACGCAGGGAGACATTCCAAGAGCCTCAGCGTCGAAACCGGTTTAGATGAGGCCGCCACCGAATCTCAGGAGGCTGAACCCTTGACCATAATCCATCCTAACAAGGGCCCCCCACTTTCAAGATCGGGTGCGGAGGATGCAGCGCTCGCCGCAGCACAGGCTAGGGAGAAACAGCTTCTCGCAGGCATGCCTTGAGTCTCTTTCTTTTTGACATACATATCTCCTGCTTTCTTATCTAACTGGCTTGCGATGACGACGTCAGACATGGAGCAGATGAAAGAGCGCTTCTCTAAGCTGTTGCTGGGAGAGGACAATTCCGGTGGAGGCAAAGGAGTGGCCTCTGCTCTCGCCCTCTCAAACGCAATCACAAACCTTGCAGGTAGGAGGACTTTCTAAAATGGAACCTCTTGTCATAACAGTACCTATCCATCTGATAATCGTCTTGTTGGTAGCTTCCGTGTTTGGAGAGCAACGGCGTTTGGAGCCAATGTCTGCAGAGAGGAGAGCAAGATGGAGAAGAGAGATTGATTGGCTTCTCTCTGTGACCGACTACGTCGTTGAGTTTGCTCCATCTCAGCAAAAAAATAAAGATGGAACCAGTATGGAGGTTAGTTACCCCTCCCTCTCCCTCTCCCTCTCTGCCTGCTGCATCTCATTTGGTAACATCCCCAAATAATTTCTTTGGTCTTAATTAACAGATAATGACCACACGCCAACGTACTGACCTCCACATGAACATCCCCGCACTGAAGAAACTGGACGCCATGCTCATCGTAAGACCTCTATCTCCTTGAGAGGCATTACGCAGACCATATAATATGACTTGTATCAGTGTCACTACGTACTTGAGTCCAGTTTAGCATCGCAATCAAGTTCATTGGCAACAAGAGCAACGCCTGATTTTGTCTTTTTGCCCCCCTTTCTGCGTAGGATTGTCTAGAAAATTTCAAGGACCAAAGCGAGTTCAGCTATGTGTCAAAAGACTCGCCAGACACAGACAGCGCAAACGCAAAGAGAAATAACGACAAATGGTGGATTCCGACCGTAAAAGTTCCGCCAGATGGTCTATCAGAAGGTTCAAGAAGGTTCTTGCAGTACCAGAAAGATTGTGTAAACCAGGTCCTCAAGGCAGCCATGGCCATAAACGCGCAGGTTTTGTTCGAGATGGAGATCCCGGAGAGCTACATCGACTCTCTCCCAAAGGTAAAACAAGCACACAAACACAAAGTGGTGATTAATTAACAAAAAAGGGAAGTTACACGTGTTTATATAATGCAGAATGGAAGGGCAAGTCTCGGGGATCAGATGTACAAGAGTATAACGGTGGACTTCTTCGACCCAGTAGAGTTCCTGAGCAGCATGGACATGTCGTCGGAGCACAAGATCTTAGACCTCAAAAACAGAATCGAGGCATCAATCGTCATATGGAAACGCAAAATGGTTCACAAGGACAGCAAATCATCGGCCCCGTGGGCTTCCGGCGTCAGTCTCGAGAAGCGAGAGGTC
This sequence comes from Iljinskaea planisiliqua, assembly GCA_900108845.1. Lineage (NCBI taxonomy): Eukaryota > Viridiplantae > Streptophyta > Magnoliopsida > Brassicales > Brassicaceae > Iljinskaea > Iljinskaea planisiliqua. The sequence continues at coordinate 8,832,830 of FNXX01000009.1, forward strand.
TTCGAAGAGCGAGCAGAGACCATTTTGCTCATCCTCAAACAGAGGTACCCTGGGATTTCTCAGTCTTCCCTCGACATCAGCAAAATTCAGTTCAACAAGGTAACTCGGCTGATCAAATTTGCATAAGCCATTCGGCTTCTTTCTCCGATCTTACCTGGTTTTTGCACCACAGGACGTGGGTCAAGCGGTGCTCGAGAGCTACTCGAGAATTCTGGAGAGCTTGGCGTACACAGTAATGTCGAGAATCGATGACGTTCTAGAGGCAGATCGAGCGGTGAACAAGAGGAGCACGCCGACGGAACCAGAGGACGAGACGCTCGTGGGAAGCATGACGCTGTCGGATTTCATGGGCTGGGACGTGGATCAGGGGAACGCCGACTTGGAGGCCAAGAAGGATACTTCGGATGACCAGTTGGTGAAGGAGAAGCTCAGCGTCGTCACCACCAAGAAGACGTCGTACCTCGAAACCCTAGGCGGCGTCAAGAGTCCAACGGCGAGGCATTGATCTGGGATCATAGTGGAGGAGAACAAATTAGGGCAGAGAAAAGTAAAAAAAGAGCCGAGAGAGAAGATTATTAGGAGGATTCGAAACTAAAAACAAATGGGCTTTGTAATTTGCTTCCAATTCCTTTGTAAAAGCGGGCTTAAGATTAGGCCCATTTTTGTTGTAAACCCATTTACAAAAAGCTTATTCTGCCCATCTCTGTATATCTATCTCCTCCCTCTACATAATCTCTCGCCTTATCTTCTTCATCGTCTTCCAAATCGATCCCGGGATGACGATGACGTCCCTAACCTCATCTCTCCAAGCTCTGAAGCTTTCGTCTCCGTTCGCCCATGGCTCCACTCCGCTCTCTACTCTCTCCAAGCCCACTTTCTTCCCAAACCCTCGAACTCCCGCTCTACTCCCGGTCATCAGAGCCATGAAAACGATGCAGGGGCGCGTGGTCTGCGCAACCAACGACAAGACCGTGGCGGTGGAGGTGGTGAGGCTGGCTCCACACCCCAAGTACAAGAGGCGCGTCAGGAAGAAGAAGAAGTACCAGGCGCATGACCCGGACAATCAGTTCCAGGTGGGCGACGTGGTGAGGCTGGAGAAGAGCAGACCCATCAGTAAGACTAAGTCATTCGTGGCGCTTCCTGTCGTCGCAAGGGGAGCCAGGAAAGGGGAAGGCGGAGGAGAAGCTGGCAACGACCTCGGCATTCCCTTGGAATCTCAGCAGCCCGCGTAGACGAGAATGCCTCACTGAGTGTTGTTTGTTTTGGTAAAGCTGTCTTTTTTTTTCTGTTTCTGTTTGTTGTGTCTTTGCAGACGAGTGTAATTGTTCTATCTGTTTATGGAATGCAATTTGTTTTTCTGCTTTCGTATACAAATTGCTCCAAGTTGTGGAATTTTAGTGTGAATGATGGTCGTGATGGTAAGGTCTTTGTTTCTGGTCCAATTACGGCAATATGCGTTTGGTTCATTTGATCCGACTTTTGTTTTGGTAAAGTAGTTATCGACTCTTCGGTTTGTCTAACACTATCATGTGCTACCGGGTTCGCTCAGTTTTCAGTCGAGTATGATATGCTCCCGATGCAGCAGAAGTGTATTGGATAATAGTATGATTGCAGAAGAGAGAGAGCGCGTGGGTTGTTGTTTTTGTACAAAACTTCATGCACTGCTATACATTATCATATACTTAAATAGGTAACAACATCTCCATAAGGGTGACACCTGCTTTGAGTTGTCATCAACAATCTTCGATTTGCAAGCTTCTCTTTATGTTGTGGAGCGTGACAGAGACGAGGTTTGTGACGGATTCCACGGACTCCATATTCAGCTTTGCTCCAGGAGAAGGGTTGATGAGCGTTTGGAGGGCCAGTGTGAGCAGAGACCCTCCTTGGGTGTTTCTGTCCTCTTGTGTAGACGTGATTACCAGTGGTCGTGATTCTACTCCATCGGGTATGATTGAGAATCCAGAAGGGAGGATTTGGATGTTGCTTGGATCGTGTCCTGCGATCACCAGCTGTGTCGTATTTATATCTACGGGAGCGTATACCACCACCGACTCATATGAGTTTGTGCAGCTGTCCTGCAGCACCCATATGCTCTTTTCTCTCGATTTCACTGTCTGTAATCGAAGGGGAGGGGAGGATGATTAGATATCCAGATTACCGAGGCCCGAGAAATATTGAGTTGACCAAATAAACTTACCTGGATAGACACTGAGTTGCCTCTGTCTTGTCCCTTGGATAAGCTTGCAATAGACTGAACATGAGCTCCGTTTGACAAAGCATCCCACTGATGATATAGATATAGTTAGATAGACAATATGAGTGGAAAGCGGTTGTATTGGTTGTGGGTTTGAGAAGGTACCTCGTGGCGACGAGCTTCATCTCTAAAGAAATCGAAGAGAAGAGAGGGAGAAACAGGCAACCAGAGGGAGGAAGAAGCGCAGACAATGACTCCAGTGGGCTCGCCAGGATCATGGAGGTTCTTCCTGGAAGAAACCCTCATGTCTTGTCCAGTTTTGGTGGTGATTTTGGTCCATTGATGGTAGCTAGATGCAGCAATGGCGCGGTAGAAGCTTTGTGTCATCCTCTGTGCCATCTTCAGCACGCTCTTTCTCCCGGCCAGCGTTGTAACCCCTGAGAGGATCGTAGAGGTTAATTAATCAAGGTGTGAAAAAGAGAGAGAAAGGGAGAAAAAAACAAAGAGTAGTAAGTGGACGGACCGAGAGAGTCCTTGGTGGGAACGTTGGTAGCCATGAAGAAGACGAGGCGTTCGCAGTGGAGCTGGAGGGTGGCGACCCAGTGTCGTGCCCCAAAGGCCAAACCGGTGTTGACAAAGGAGCGGAAGAGAGGCTGAACCGTGGAGGCAGACAAGTCGAGGTGCTCCACCCAGGTGACCTTGGAGTGGCCGTTGGAGGTGTCCTCGATGATGCACCCTGAGGGGCGTTTCCGACATTTCAGCAGTGAAGCCTCCTTCTCCGTGTTGTTGTCCTCCTCCACAGAGACCGATACGTCCACGATGGCCCATTTCTCAGGGCTCAGCTGTCGGCAGCTTCTCACGAAGTAAACTTCTCTTGTGGGGACAAACGGAGTGAGCAGCTGCATCTCCCCGAACATCTGCCAATTAACCATATATGTCCATGCATGTTTTAGCTCAGCGTTGTCTTCGTTAATTATCACTATATATAAAAAGGTGCTCAGTACTCACCAACTGAATGGCACCGTCAATCCTTGAAGGCCCTTCACCCTGCCGGATCACATCAACCGTGGCCGCCTTTGAGATCAAGCACGCAAACATCTCTTTCCATTGCCCCTGCACCTTACGCACGTCATCAATATTTTGCCTTTCTACATAATGCATGAATGGTGTACGCAAGGCATAGTAAATAGTAAATGAGAAAAAAAAAAAAAAGAGTACCACGTCCATGAAACTCTGCGCAAGTTTATGTGCGTCCATAAAGACGATCCCCACATCTCGGGATGCTTCTATGGATTTTCTTCCATGAAGCGAAGACGCGTGAGCTTGAGGAAACTCCTTGAGATACTCATCGTAGTTAAGAATCTCACGGCCAGTCTCAAGGCTACGGAGCCACAGAGGTTGGTCGGAGGTGGCCATCTTCTGGAGTTCAAGGGTGGCTCGGTTGGCAATCTCTGCGATGCGGGACTTCTCTAGGGCAAAAACGCCCGTGTAGAATTCGAGAGATCCAATACGGTGCTGTTGATCGTCGGAGCATGAGGCCTGCAGGGGATAGGGAGTCCGTCCGAGAGCCGCACGAAGCTTATCAAGCTCCGCTTTTAGTTTGGAGTTTTCGAGGTGAAGATCATCGGGACCTCCTCCGCAGTTGGGGCAGGAGGAATTAGCCTTGGAAAACGACTCTCTCATCGCTTTGTTTTCCTCTCTCAGCTTCTCTAGTTCCGCTTTGAGCAGCGAATTCTCGTGCCGTTCTTGAATAGCCTGTTCATGTTTCATTTCATCATAACCCTCTCTCTCTATTATATATATAGTTTTTTTTTCCCTAGAAATCCATATCATCACGAGTGGTAGCTAGACGATAACATACATACCTTGATCTGGGTGCGGCGGTTTTGGAACCAGAACTTGACCTGGCGAGGAGCCAGTCCTAATTGTCTGCTCAGCTGCTGTCTTTGCTTCTCGTCTGGATGAGGCGTCTCTTTGAATAGCCTGCATGCAACTCCACATTCTCATTCAATCCGGCCCTTTCCAAATTCCATCATTGTTTTGTTTTGTTTTGGTATTCTAAAACATGAAACTCTTAAATATGTTGGCAAATGAACCCTAGCTACCTATACATATTGCGCTCTTGGCTTTAGTTATGATCGAATGAAAACAATTTAACATGTCCAACCAAAATCATGTACGGAGTAACTAAGTAAGAGAGAAAATAAAAGAGTAAGCAGAAGCAAACCATGTAATTAAACGATCGATATTATTTAGTGCCGGATCATCGGCAATATATTTGTCCATTACATGAAATATGCATTCTTCTTATTTTTCTTTTTTTTTTCCCTTTTTGGTATCACTAAAATTGGAGAGGCGTACGTGCGAAGTGCTCTCAGCGCAACACTATACACCCTCCTTCCACTGACTACTATGAATTAATCACCTCTATGTATACATAGGGCATGGTCATAACTAGTAATATTAAAGTAGACACACATGGAGATGAGCTGATTTGGGAAGAAAGTGTGAGATCGTAATCATCATATTCATGTGTGTATTGTATAGCTAGAATTTATTCAAATGAACACGTATACGTACAGAGAAGCAAGACCAATGTAACGAATGTTCTTTGTTTTGAAACCCTAATAATGTTAATAATGATGAAATATAAAGAAGAGTTGCTAGTCAAAGGGAGAACGTACGCTTCCATGTGTCTAATCTGATCGGTGGTGTGGCGATGATACTTCTTCCTCTTCCTCTTATTGCCCTTGTTTCCTGCACCATCCTGCTCCTCGTCCTCCTCCTCTTGATACTCCTCACCCTCCAATTCCTCCTCTGATCTGGATCTCGTGGGTCCCGAGTTCTCGCTACTCATCTCCACCGTCCGATCCTCATCGTCAACTACCCTTCTGCCCAGAAGGTCCTCCTCAGGGTTCGTACTGCCGGACGAGGCATTCCGGAATATCCCAGCCTGTATATGTATATCACCATTATTAACATTAAACTATACAATAATACATATATAAATATATGGCAGTCGTCTATGTATCGATCAATTGATATATGTTTATGGGAGCGTAAAATAAAGTATACTTACGAGAGAGAGGGAGAGGGCCGGAGAGGAGAAGAAGTCTTTAGTGGGTTGTTTCGATGACATCTCGACGGCCATTGACATACGCTCCGAATCTTATTTTTTCTTCATCTTCCCTCTCCTCCTTCTTCCTTCTATTTATATATCTCTATTTCTTTTTTACTTTTTTTTTTTCTTTTTTTTTATACCAAAATGTACTCTTATATTACATATACAGATAAGGCTATATGGCTAGGCTAGCCCTTTCGATTCCAATTATGTATTTAAACGGTCGTATCTCAGATATTTCTCTCTAGTGCTTGACTTTTAGGTGCTTTCTATTTAATTATAATTAACCCTTTCTTTTTAATTTATACTCATGAATTAGTTTTACATTGACTACTTCAATCCGACACTTGATAACTTTGAAACATGGTCAGCTACATCAATTCGTTTTTCTGTAAATATCCGATATCTTACCATAATCATGGATTTAATCGGTTTAGACTCCATAATGGCGTTCCTATGGATCACTGTATACACAGAGGAGGAATATGAGAATAAGGGGGTTGCATGATTTAAGGGTATACAAACAAAAGACGAACTTCTCGGTCTCTTCTTTAATTGAATTGTGTGTAGAGAGTAGAGAGAGAAAGACATATGTTTATGTCAGATTATTGTTATTAAAGTAAAATAAAAATAAAATATGGACGAAAGAAAGAGTTGACCGTTAGATACTGGGATGGACTCAACTAACTTTAAGCACCTAATTTCTCCAACCGCATTTTCTGCTTTCTTCTTTCCTCCTTAATTATCATCATTACTCTTATTATGACTTTTATTTATTTGTATATTACATCTATTAGTTATAGGATTTATAATATATATGTAGTATCTATTATTGTGATATCTTCTCTCAAACAATATAGTAACTTGTGTATACAAAAATGCAAAATGCAATATTTTATTTTAGTGAAAATTAAGAAACCCTGTATATATATAAACTTGGTGGTAACTAAAGCAAAGATATCTTAGTGAAAAACTAAAGTAAGTACTTGCATGAGCATAGGAAAATAGAAAAGCATTGGTAAGTGAGAGTGAACAGGATAATATAAAAGCTACGAACATGGAAACCTTAAATGCCTTGTGCTCCAGTAACTTAATTATAATAATTCTGATTAATATTCACATAATACAAAACTTACTCTAATGCAATAGTAGAGTGGCAGTAATGGTATATATGAAACAATAAGACTGGCTAGTTAATGGTAAAGGCAGGAAGAGTTGTTGAATAAGTTGGAGAAAGATAAAAAAAAAAAATGAATAGATGACGTGAGCAGGGAGGGACAGGAAAATAATAGTAATAGTAATATGCAACGGAAAGAGACTTGGGATTTTTTTGGGAAGGTCAACGAGAGAGGCATTGACCGATCGTTACTCATTAATTCCATCGACCTTAAAAGGAAATGAATGCTCATTATGGGTTTGCCTCCAACCCCTTTCCATTTCCTCTAACCTCTCTTTATTACTTGCCAATTACCATGCACCTACATCTACATGCATGCATGATTCATCATCTTTCATTCCATCGCTCTCTCTACAAACACCATATATATATAATGCCACCTCTAGGTACATGCATGTGATTTAGGTTTTGATGGATAATAAGTGGAATAGTGAAATTTTGTAATTATTTTATCAATAAAAAAATCATGGAACCAAAATAAAATGCACAAACGTCTAATATTTTAGATGAAAAATACAAAACAAGTTAATTTTGATTAATATGTTAATATCTATTATATTAATTTACAATGATTATAAGTAATTAACTTTTTCATATGTTATATTACTGAAAATATTATTGATATTTTTAAAAAAAAATATTAAAATTTTATTTAAATTTTAATGATATTTTCAGTAGTATAACCCATGACTAAATATCATCAAGGATAATTTTAACTATAAAAAAAATGTAGACTATAATAAATATCATATACTTATTGAATCTGATTATTAAAATATTAATTATCACTAATAGATGTTTAAGTAGAATAATAGTGTATATATATATATATGCGACTTCCATGACATATCAGAGGGGTTATAAACTTATATATTATATGTGTGTTTTTGTAAGCATCGTTCAAACAAAGGTGAGTACGTACGTAGATCAAAACTCTATGTATACGTCCGTTAATGGAGGAAGGTGTATGGAAGAAAAGTAATTAAGGGTTTAATCAAGTTTAAGTTATATATATATATGTATATGTATAGACGGAAAAATGTGTAATGGTAACTTGGTAAGATGAATCAGCAATTCGAAAGGTTCATCAGATTCTACTATTTTCTTTGTTAGTCGTACGGCCGATGGAATTGTTAGTTAGGAAAGGTAGATAGCGAATGTATAAGAGGGAAGCAACCATAACATTAACGTTCACGCCCCACTCACAGCAAAAGCGATAACATTTACGTTCACCACATGCTCTTTTAGATATTAATTAATTAATGCCTAACCTCTCTTCGACATATCTTCATATTAATTATTAAATACCCTCTCTAGATTCTTTTCCATACTTTCGTTCCTTTTTGCTGTTTATTTCTCTCTCTCTCTCAACTCTCAACTCTCAACTCTCAATTACTACTTATGATTTTGGGTAAAAGTTTCCCTTTCGACGATAAATCTTTTACTCATGTTGGCAAACTCCAAAACCAGTCCGTTTTCTTAATTGGGTTTTCTTATTCAGGGCGAAAGAAAGCAACTAACTTTGGAAGTACGTAGGGTCTACCGAATTGATTAAGACAACCCTAAACTTGAATCCAAGATGGAACTGACTATGTATCCCCTTTTTCCTTTTCTCTTGTTGTTTGGTTTTGACAACCGACTATCCTTTTTTATTTACATCCTTACAAATTACTACCTATAAAGAGAATTGACCCACCAAAAGGGAATATGATCTCACGCTGAAAACAAACGTGTTATGCAAATGTGACATTGAGTGTGCACACGTGTGACAAGGGAATGGTTTCATAGGATTTTGTGCCAGATAAAGACAGTGAGGACAACTTGCTGCTCCATATAATTAATGCATATATTGCATGAGATTCACTTTTATACAAAAGGATTTATATGACTCGTACGTTCCTAATATTCTCGCTACCTCCAACCACAAAACATAACATGGATAGTTAGTTGCGGACAGGCAGATGAAACTAAAAGACACAACTGTGCGAGAGCTAGCTAACCAGTTACTGACTAGTTATTGACTTACCATATATTGGGATATCCCATAGATTTTCCACTTATTTGTATTGATTTTATTAAATTTATCAAATAAGACCTAAATTCCAAGTATTTTTTTTGTTTAGAATCCTTTATTTGAGTTAGTAGGTTGCAATCGATTTTTTTTAATCTCTTTATCCACTCTAACGAACTTAATCAATGGGTTCAAAAGGAATCTAACTCACCTAAAGGATTAATATATATATATTTAGCAATAAAAAGAAAGAAGAGCAGTGCATGGTTGCCAGAAATTGTCGCTGGGAACACTCAAACGAGTGGGTTTAATGTGTATATACGTTCTAAACTAATCATATGCAAGTTTGTGAGCGCCTCGAGTGATTTGCTGGCCCAAACTAGTGGGCTCTTAAAGGCCTTACTTATGGGCTGGATCATTATGGTTCTATCATAATCCCATTAAAAATAATTTTCACTAAATATGCAATTAAGAATATGAAAACATCATCACATATAATTATTTAAACATTAGTTATCAAAATATAATTATATTATAATAATTATTATATTTTGTTCTCTTATCTTATTTATTAAAAATAAAAAATAAATACATCATCTATGCCATATATATATATATATATATATATATATATATATATATTGTATATATGTGTTATGATTCAAATTTTTTTAAAATGATTATAAATGGTAAAAACCGGTAAGAAAATTTATTAGTTTAAAAAATTATTTAGTTAAATATGACTGATATAAATATTGTAATTGATAATTTAACTTGATAAAAAGTAATATATTACATATTAACCAATATTCATATTGTTCTATAATATGGTTTGATGGATTATGATTAATGTTTTATGATTTGAGATTTTATACAAATTATTTAGTCAAAATATGCAAAATATTTAAAACTAATACAAGTTTATCTATTTTGATTATAAAGACATTTAAAGTGAATGTTGATTATTAAAAAATAAGTTAAAAATGTAAATTACTCTATGTTAATTAATGGATCAGATGAACTGATTATACTTTTTGATTTTTATTATCTCTAATTATATTTATATAAATATGTGTAAATTCAATTATAAAAAACATTTTAAACAAAGATAGTTTAATGCAGACCAAAGCATACAAGAACTATATAACGATCGTGTTAAATGATATAATTGGGATTTTGGGATAAAAACAAGACAGAACGTACGTCTCGGATTAGTGTGGAACGACGCCGTTTGTGCCGCCGGTGGGAGAGGGAAAAAAGGAGGAAGAAAAAAAAAACAGAGAAGGTTGGATTTGGATCTAAAGATCACATTGGGTCGGTCGGTCGGGCTCCTCCGCAATTCGATCACGACGCACCTCCTTCGCGTAAGCATTTCTGATTCCAATAGCGATGCTTCTCGTAATTAACCTGGCGCACCTTGCTTGAATCTCTCCAGTTTTCCGTGCGTGTGGATTGAGTTAACATCGATTGATTCGAAGATCTTATTGATAAGTGCTGTGGATCTCCATCCCCTCATCACACGCTTGATCCTAGATCAGGAGGAGTTCCTCTTTTAGATGCTAAAAAAGGAAATACGCCAGTTTCGTAATTTATTGTTTTCCTTGTAAGCGCAGGGCTGGAGATGGATCTGGTCCGGTAATATCTGAGGGTTTAGGTCGAGCAAGTTTCAGATTTCTGGTGGAGATGGCTTGGTTCAGTGGGAAAGTTTCTCTGGGAGGATTCCCAGATCTCACTGGGGCAGTAAATAAATTCCAGGAGAGCGTTAAGAACATCGAAAAGAATTTCGACAATGCCCTTGGCTTTGACGAGAAGTCCGAATCTGGCGGTGAAGGTGCCCTTCTCACTTTTCTATATTACCTTCTTTTTCTGAGACTGTCTTGTATTTTGCTTATTACTAGCTTTACTAGTGTGCTTCAGATTAGCGAATTTCACATAGTATTTTATTCTGGGTATGTAAACACGGCGTTTGGATCAGTACATCTAGTTAGTGGCTGGCTATGATTTCAGGGGTGTGTTCTGTCTTCACTTTACGATCTAGTAAAAATCAGTATCTTCTGCAGCGTGCCATGAGTTTGGTCTCGAATCAAGTTTTCTATAGCTTGGTCTGTGTTCATAACATTAATCTTTTTTTTTTTTTTTTAATGCAGCTTCAAGTATGTGGCCACCTGCAGTTGATCCCAAAAGTCTCTTTGATCCCGTCATGTCCTTCATGGGTAACACCTCTGATGAGAAACTGGATAGTTTGGAGGACTCTGTGAGTACAGAAAATTCGTCTCTAATTGAAGTCAAAGAAGAGGAAGAAGAATCTGTTAAGCTAGCCACTGAACAAGCAGTATCCGTTGAAGCAAAGAAAGAAACAAATGTGAGAAGAGAAGCTGACCAATCAGAGTTTCCTGAGGTAACAGAGACTGTTGTTTTAGATCACAAAGATAATGATACTGAACCGCAGATGGTTCTCGAAAATTCTTTAGAGTACTCTGTTCAGCGTCCTGAATTATCTGGGGACACGTCTAGTTTTGAACCTGATGAAAAGCCGGAAATGTCAGCTTCTCAAGAGTCACAGCCAGAGCGACCCAAGTCGGAAGATGCTGGATCGGAGGCAGAGGAGCCAATGCCAGAGGATGCTGGAACAAATGAAGTTTTTGTAGCAAACAATGACTCAGTTTACTCCCCTGTGTTCGATCGTCCGCATATGATTGCGGATACGGATGAGACTACAAATGAACAGGAAAGCCAGGGTGAAAATCGAGAGAAGAGAACCTCGTCTATAGATGTTGAAGTATCACCTGACATGAATAATTTTAACAGGATAGAGCCCCCTGATGCTCAGCTGCCTTTAATTACTGAGTCAGATGGTCCTGCTTATGAGTTTTCTGTGCCGAAGAGATCTTCGTCAGATGAAATTTCAGAGGGAATTGTAGATTTGGTTTCTCGTGAGTTGAATTCAAGACTCATTGCCAGTGAGCTGAATGCGAGCCAGCGTTCGAGCTCTGCAACAAATGCTTCCGACTCTGCTGATGTTGTTCTGGAATTAGAGAAGACCAAAAAGGAAATGAAAATGTTAGAAAATGCCCTGCAAGGTGCTGCAAGGCAAGCTCAGGTACATCTTAAGGTTTCCATGACAAGGTTGTGCTACAGCTATGGTGCTTTTGGACCAATTTTTGTGGTGATTTGTTTACAGGCAAAGGCTGATGAGATTGCGAAGTTGATGCATGAAAATGAGCAGCTAAAATCTGTCACTGAGGATTTGAAGGTAATAGAGAGTACGCAGAAATTCGTATTTAATTAGATGGAGGATTGATTGTTTACTCAGTCTTCCGACCATCTTTGTTTCCTTTGTTTTGATTGTTAACCTAAATTCTAATTCCTACTGCTCTGAAACAGAGGAAATCTAATGAAGCTGAAGTTGAATCTTTGCGAGAAGAATACCATCAGAGAGTTGCTACTCTTGAGAGGAAGGTATATCTTTCTCTTTTGACTCTTATTTTTTCTTTATAAATATAGCTTCACGATGCTTACCTTTGTAGGTTTACGCTCTCACCAAAGAGAGGGATACACTTAGAAGAGAACAGAACAAGAAAAGTGATGCTGCGGCCCTTTTAAAGGAGAAAGATGAAATAATAAATCAAGTTATGGCTGAAGGTAAGGAAACCTTTTGGAATGCTTTGAATTACGGATCATAATTTTCTCCTTGTTCAAAAATTGTTAATGGTTTAATGCATCCCGACAGCGAACTGTTAACTGTTTGAACATGTTTGAAAAATGAAAGAACTTCAATGTTTGCTCAGCTTGAGCCCTTGATGTTAATTCCCATCATTTCAGGCGAAGAGCTGTCGAAGAAACAAGCTGCTCAAGAGGCTCAGATCAGGAAGCTGAGGGCTCAGGTATAATGAATGTCTTCGTGTTTTCATTTTTCACTACTACCATCAATCTCATTGCTTCTTCTCTTACCTGTTTATTTTGTTTGCGTATTAGATTAGAGAGGTAGAAGAAGAGAAGAAAGGACTGATCACAAAACTTCAGGTAATTGATGTCGCGGCTGATCCTTTTGTTGTTTCACTAACCATGTCATTAGGGATGAAACAGCATGAAGGGCTTGGCTTGATTTTCCAGATTTTTTTGTTAAAGCCTTGTTCGAAAATCAATCTTCTTGTAGGCAGGATCAATATATAAGAGACTAAAACTTTGGCGTATTACTTTTTTCTTTCAATTGTCAGTCTGAAGAAAATAAGGTAGAAAGTATTAAAAGGGACAAGACAGCTACAGAGAAGCTGCTGCAAGAGACCATAGAAAAACATCAAGCCGAACTTACTTCTCAGAAAGAGTATTACTCGAATGCATTAGCTGCAGCAAAGGAAGCTCAAGCATTAGCTGAGGAGCGTACCAACAATGAAGCGAGAATAGAGTTAGAGAATCGTCTAAAGGAGGCCGGGGAGCGGGAATCTATGCTAGTACAGGCACTGGAAGAATTGAGGCAAACCTTGAGCAAAAAGGAGCAACAGGTTTTGCCTACTCGATCAAATTGTGGACATCTACTACTGGGATCTCATCTTATAATTCTATCGGTACTTACCTAGTCGGTGGTATTTTATTTTATTGCAGGCGGTGTATAGGGAAGACATGTTCCGTGGTGAAATTGAAGACCTTCAAAGACGTTATCAGGTAAGTTAAGACGTTTTATAAGGAATTAATAGTTTGTTCAGTTTACTCTTTCTAAGCTAACTTCTCCTGTAGGCTAGTGAACGAAGGTGTGAGGAATTAATCACCCAGGTTCCTGAGTCTACAAGGCCTCTCCTAAGACAGATTGAGGCTATGCAGGTAGGCGTTGATCCTTCTGTTCTTTTTCTTAAGGAGAAATTTTCCTGAGATTAGAAACTTCAAATATAATTTGTAACATTGCATGCTTCTTATCTGATTGATTACAGGAAACTACAGCCAGAAGAGCAGAAGCCTGGGCTGCTGTAGAGAGAACTCTGAATGCCCGACTGCAGGTATTTTGAACATACTGCTCTACCGCTTATATCCATCCGTTTATTTTTTATATTCTCTCATCTTTTTGTTCAATTTCTACGAATATTCAGGAAGCAGAAACGAAAGCTGCCACAGCTGAAGAACGAGAGCGCTCTGTGAATGAACGCCTCTCTCAGACCTTATCAAGGATCAATGTTCTAGAGGCCCAGGTTTTCTATGCTACATGACACTGTTCTTCATCAATCTCACGACTTTTCTCTGAAATCTAGCTTACACCCGGTTCTCCTATCCAGCTTTCATGTCTTAGAGCAGAACAGAGCCAGCTAAGCAAGTCGCTCGAGAAGGAGAGGCAGAGGGCGGCAGAGAATAGACAAGAGTATCTGGCAGCTAAGGAGGAAGCAGATACCCTAGAAGGTCGAGCAAACCAACTTGAAGTGGAAATCAGGGAACTGCGGAGAAAACATAAGCAAGAGTTGCAAGAAGTGCTGCTCCACAACGAGCTTATTCAAAAGGTGCTACACAGTTTTACAGACATATCTTTATCCAGTAAGAATCGGTCACGTAATAAATGCCCCATCATTTATGGAGTTAAAAATACTGAAGTACCTAGCGGCCATTTTTATTTTCCAAATTAATCAAATTAGTGTTTCGGAAGAAGAGATGTTGTGCTTTCCCAAACTTATTCATCCCAAGTAGCACGTATATCCCTCTCCCCTGCGGTTGTCAAATTTTTAATATTTTGTTAGAAGCTACTTGTAAATTCTACTAGCATGCAAACTACTCCAGTTCACTACTCTTCTTTACTGTCCAAGTTGTTTCTCTACATGGCCGAAACTTTTTCAGGACCTAGAAAGGGAGAAGGCTTCCCGTTTGGATCTTGAAAGAACAGCCCGTCTCAATTCCTCGGCGGCCTCTGAACAGCATCCCATAGCAAGGCAAAATTCTGCCTTTGAGAACGGTATGATACATCTGAATTCGGATTAATATTCAATAAGTAAGGCATTGCGCATCCATGATTCCTTAATTGTGTCAGCAGGAGGCTTGCCAAGAAAGCTCTCAAGCGCAAGCAGCCTTGGCAGTATGGAGGAGAGCTATTTTCTGCAAGCTTCGCTTGATTCTTCAGATAAATTTTCTGATAAGAGAAGCATGGCTGAGGCAACTATGAGTCCATACTACATGAAGAGCATCACACCGAGTGCTTATGAAGCCACACTTCGACAGAAAGAGGGTGAACTTGCTTCATACATGTCCCGCTTGGTAGGTGTAGCACTTATACAACTGTTCAGTTTTGTGTAGTTCTATTGGTAGGCTTTTGGAAACTGGCTGAGAAATGGGACTTAGGTCCTCAGAGCCCTTACAACGACTCACCTTGGAAAGGTTTAAATGGGGCACTATGGGTGTTGGGGATCATCATATTGAGAAATTACCCTTGTGTTATAAGCTGGTTTAGAATGTTTAGCTTTAGTTGCATAGGCTTGTTCTTAGTATCATCCACCATTTAGAATCTTAACTGTAATTTTTATTTTAACTTATCCTGGTGGTATTTTGCCTTGCGACAGGCGTCACTGGAGTCTATCAGAGATTCCCTGGCTGAAGAACTAGTCAAAATGACAGCAGAGGTATATTAGAGTTGCTATATTTCAGATCAGTGTGTGTAAGGATGTGCCGTCTATAATTGGTGACTGTGGATGTAGTGTGAGAAATTAAGGGGGGAAGCGGAGAGGGTGCCGGGAATGAAGGCAGAGCTGGAAGCACTAAGGCAAAGGCATGCGGCTGCTCTGGAATTGATGGGTGAACGAGATGAGGAGGTAAGATATATGTGAATGAATAAATACTTGTATCATCATCCAGCGTTAATAGTGGTAGGCGTTAGCTAAAATAAAAAGAGTGGGTTTGGTGGTAGTTGGAGGAACTTCGAGCGGATATAGTGGACTTGAAGGAAATGTACAGGGAGCAAGTGAACATGCTGGTGAACAAGGTAAGGCAAACATAGACAAAGTTTGGTTAAATTGTTTGACAGGCTCACGTTCTCATGGGTTTGTGCATTTTTGGATTTACAGATCCAATGAGAAAGCAAGTGGTGATGCTGGTGAACAAAGTGTTGACAGGCTCAGGCTCATGAGTTAATCCTTGTTTCCTCTTCCTATTGTATAGCTATAAGCTACCCAGGAGAGGTCTTTTTTTAAAATACAAACTTTTTGGTGCTCGAAGGAAGATTTTCTTACAGTTTATTCGTAAATTATTTGGGGACAAGAATATTTAGAGTTCCACTGGGTGATTGTCTCAATCTCCGTGTTCACACTCTTTGAGAGAGTTGAGTTGATTGAACTCGTTAATGGGCTTTGTTTAAAGCCCATCGTTATATATCAGAACTGCGACTCGAAGGAAGCCCAAATTGTTACGAACAAAGCCATCAGTCAGGAAAAAGATAAATAAACATAAAGTCTAAGAGGCCTCTGCTTATATTGTAAAGAAGCCCAAGAGGCCCCCAAAACTAGGACTCGAGGGAAGCCCGAATTCTTATGGACCGGTGAAGATATCATCAATGAGGAAAAATATAAGTCTATGAGGCCT
Organism: Iljinskaea planisiliqua; assembly: GCA_900108845.1. Classification (NCBI taxonomy): domain Eukaryota; kingdom Viridiplantae; phylum Streptophyta; class Magnoliopsida; order Brassicales; family Brassicaceae; genus Iljinskaea; species Iljinskaea planisiliqua. Next base: position 8,848,878 of record FNXX01000009.1, read on the forward strand.
CTGCTTGTATTGTATAGTAATAGAAGCCCAAGAGGGCCCAAAAGGTCAGTGTGTTCTTGCGTCATCATCGCACTCGCACGAGCGAGAATCCGCGTTTCCTAAGAAAAGTTGTGTACACTCTAGTGGGGGTGGTGGAGGCGAAGCAGGTGATTAAAACCCATCGTCTCTCGGGAGAAGAGTGAAGCATATGGGAGGAGAGTGTTGTGTGGCCAAACTCAAAGCATATACTATTTATTATAAGTGTTGCTTACGAGTGAGGGACGGATGATTGAAGTACTTGTCGTCGCTCTCTAAAAAGCAACAAAAGCTATTTCTTCGACTCGACGGTTTCCCATTGCCGTCTCTCATCTCCAGGTACTCGTAGTATGATCTTCCTTTTCAATTTCCGCTTCTTCTTAATTTGTCCTTGTTCGCGACGCAGCTGCAACCCTGCTGCTAGATCTGCCATTGCCTTTTGATTGGAGTTTTTTGTTTCTGATTTACATTGCCATGTTGGGTGCTGGATTATCCTTTCGCATTTTTGTACCATCAGATCCGACGATCTCACTTTGAGTATTATGTTTTGCTTTCGTTGGAGCTGATGTTTCTTTAGTTTATTAGTAAATTGCCCCTCCCTCGTGTTTGTATGCCTTTTCCTAGCTACGATGGCGTTGCATGTGTGACTCAGCAGTGAACTTGTCGTTTCATGTGTCTGTTTCAGAGGGGATGGATTCTGTTCGACGCACCTACACCATAATGCGAGGTCGTCACGTTGACAAGCGTGTTCCTTCCAAAGAGTTTCTCTCTGCTTTGGATAAAGCTGAATCTGCAGGTTTCTTTCTTTCTTTTTTATTTACTCTCCTCTTCTCTCTCTTCCTTACTTTTTTCTAACTTGTATTGCATTTGCTGCACCTTGTTATTTGTTAAACATATATTCCTTTTTAATAAGTTAACCGGAAAGGAAAACGCAGAGCCACTAGAGCCATGTCGTCTTCCGACGTGCCAAGAGTTAAGATGTTGTTTATTTGCAGATACTTTAAGGAAGGCTTTGAATCTCAAAATACACTAGTAAATAAAAACATGAAAGCTTGACCCTGTCACGTCGGAATCCGATTACTGTTCATGCACACTGACTGATGTGTTCGATGAAACAGGACTTTGATCTGTTCTTGTCTGGGCTCATCATCTTTAGATTTGCAAAATTTAGCTTGTACCCATGGGGCTCTGCTCCGAATGTAAAGATCAATGTTTTCGCCGTAGACATTGCATTGTAATTTTGATTTACCAACTTCTTGCTCGCACATTTAACATCTGTCGTATATTCGTGAATCTTCTTCCGCATAGACTGACTTCGTCTGTGAATTCCAGTGCGTCTACCGACTGGGACGGGAAAGGACATCGGGAATCCTTCCTGGAAGCGATCTCTGCCTCACGTGCTCGTTGCATCTCTGACTTCGCTTTTATTCGGCTATCATCTTGGGTCTCTCCCTGTCACTTTTGCACCCTTTTTTTCCTTTTCTTTTCATGTGTGAATTAACAGAGAGAATATATACTTCTCATGCTGCTAGGTTGTTATCTTTTTCTTTTGTCGACTTAGTTAGTTGATAGACTTCAAATTGTCTTCTCTTCTCTTCTCGATGCATTGTTGTTGTTAAAGCCTTTGATAACATAAATCTACATATTCCTCAATGACTATATAGATATGTAAATGGGAAGATTAACAAATTCATGTTTCTTTTCTGGACGCAGGGTAGTTAATGAAACTCTCGAAAGCATATCAATCGACCTTGGCTTTAGTGGGAACACCATTGCTGAAGGTACCTATTCAAGGAGACAACTTATTTTTCTGTTTAGTCAGTCATCTTCTCTATCCGTCTGTCTGATCATTCCAAAAACCCTTTTCTGGTGGATGAAGGTCTTGTGGTTAGTACCTGCTTAGGAGGCGCCTTTATTGGATCTTTGTTCAGTGGGTTAGTCGCGGATGGCGTTGGGCGCCGTAGAGCTTTCCAGTTGAGCGCTTTACCAATGATTGTTGGAGCTTCAGTGAGGTGATCTTTTTGTTCTGCTTATTTTTTTGTTTAGGCTATTGATTATGCATGACTGGGTAGTGGGTACTGTTGGAACCTCTATGGGATTGGCTCTTATCAGGTACTTGTTTCAAATTATTGCCTGTGGATTTGCTGAACTTTGTTGTCTGGGCTAGTCATTATGCTGTTGGGGTTGCATTTATTTAATTGTGATTTTCTGGTTGGATGTTTATAGCCCGACTATTTGTTATGGGCAATTGGTTATTCCTTTGAACATATTTGGCCCTTAGTCGTTGCCTTGATGGGTTTTCACCTATTCCAAGGTGTAGTCTCTAGTTAGTTTTAAGCTATTGTGTTGCTCTTTTATCCAGAATATGTATAAAATCACGAGATCTGTGGGCTTACAAATATATTGTTTGCAGTGCAACAACTGTGAGTCTTGAAGGCATGCTCCTGGGAAGGTTTTTTGTCGGAATTGGGATGGGCATAGGCCCTTCTGTGACGGCTCTCTATGTCACTGAGGTACTTGACATATACTTTAAAATCTTCGTTTCTGCACTTGTTTTTGTATGATCGCAATATGAAAATGCATCCTCACAGTATAACTTGACGTACAAATTCGATGGCGAGTCTTTTATTCAAACGGACATGTTTACCACAAATGTTTTTTTTCTAAAGATCGGCACCAATTTGTTTTATTTGATCAAAAGCTGTTTGGGGTCAATGTAAAGTAGATGTATGTTTCAGACAAAAAATATCAACTGGACCATTACCACGCAGAATTTCATTGGCACATATAATCATTTTAATAAAAAAATTCTATCTTAGAAACCTTTATTCGCATCACTGGATTTTCCTCAAGTAAACAGAAGGTTCTCTAGGCACATAACTTTCACTAGCTCGCTTTTCAATACAGAGCGAGGCTCACATTTTCACTGTGCAGGTGTCACCTGCTTATGTGAGAGGCACATATGGCAGCTCTACCCAAATTGCTACATGTCTTGGACTCTTAGGTTCACTATTTGCCGGGATCCCAGCAAAAGACAATTTGGGCTGGTAAGATATTGACATGAACTTGTGGAAAACAAGGGCCTCAATGGCCTGGTAGAATGCTGTAAATGAACTCTAAAACTGGTTTGTGCGGCGAAGTTTAGGGCTCTGATAGGCCTCGAACCAACTATATCTTCTAGGTAAAACAGAGAACCGGCTTTGCAGGGAAAGGAATCCTGAAATTTCTAAAGCTACTAGCAGATCACATGCTTTGACAAGAGTGTGTGCCATTTAGCATCTTGGCAGAATGATCAGCTAATAGGTTTCATGTTCTTGATTTCTTAAGGTGGCGTATATGTTTTTGGATATCTACAGTCCCAGCTGTTATGCTTGCTGTTTTCATGGAACTCTGCGCTGAAAGCCCTCAGTGGCTTTTCAAGGTGACTTTTTCTCATTTTAACCCCCATTGCTCTTTTTAAAAAATTCATATTCATTTTTTTTTTTTGTTAATTTTCTTTCTTTGTTTTAAACTCAGAGAGGAAGGGCAGCTGAAGCTGAAGTCGTGTTTGAGAAGCTACTGGGAGGGACATACGTCAAAGCTGCCTTGACAGAGTTAATGAAGTCGGATAGGGGAGATGACGCCGACTCAGCCAAATTGTCGGAATTGCTTTTTGGGCGCAGTTTTAGAGGTATGAGTGATCTTTAAACCAACAAGATAGTGACAACTTGAGGCATTTTTTTAATGTCAAATACTCGGTAAGTGGTCTCTCGTGAAGTATTAGATCTAGAATTTGATTCCCATTGAGCCTAAACATTGGATGAAATGAGATTGGGGTTAGACCTGATCGTGAAAGAGTCGAATCATCTACGCGGAAGGTATGTTAGCCGGTTCAACTGGATCCGTAGCCAAGAAGAGTCAATTGTCATTTGCAAAAACATATGGATATGACATGTGAAGCCTCAACTTCATTCATTTTTACGTTTTAATTTTCTCCGTTTGCAGTGGTTTTCATTGGATCTACCCTTTTTGCTTTACAACAGTTGTCTGGGATAAACGCTGTGTTCTATTTCTCATCAACTGTCTTCAAGAAAGCTGGTGTACCTTCAGCCTCTGCGAACATCTGTGTGGGAGTCTGCAACCTCTTAGGTATTAAAGTGTGACATTTTCCTGTATATTCGACTATGGTTTGAAAGGCGTCATCGTGATCACGATAATCTAGAAAAGCAAGTAGGCGAAATGCGTCTTCCAAACATTATTGTCTCAGTAGATGAGGTGGTTGAGGTTCTTATGTAAATGCGAAATGGTGGACGGTAAACTTATCATGCGTTTAACTGAATTACCTTCGTCTTATCAGAAATATGATTATGAAACGAATGATCTGTTTTTATGAATGATGTTTAAACGAATGTAAACATCATCCATGCTGTCGTACAGGTTCTACTGTAGCAGTGGTTTTGATGGATAAGCTGGGTAGAAAAGTGTTGCTTATTGGGAGTTTTGCGGGAATGGTAATGGTTGAGAATGAAAATTGGTATTTGAATTTAACATGACACACAGCTGATACTTAACTTAACAGAGCTCTTCCATGTGTGTCATCTATAACAGGCAGTATCGCTAGGTCTCCAAGCAATAGCATATACTTCGTTTTCATCACCATTTGGAACCGTGTTTCTCTCGGTCGGAGGAATGTTACTGTAAGTTTTCTATAACCAGTCAACTATGGTAGTGGGAAAGGGGGTTGGGTACATTTTGCAAATGCCTCGGGGTTGTGACGATGCAAATGCAGGTTTGTGTTGTCGTTTGCCACTGGAGCTGGTCCTGTTCCAAGTCTTCTCCTGTCTGAGATATGCCCTGGTCGTCTTCGGGCAACAGCATTGGCTGTTTGTCTTGCTGTTCACTGGGTATGGCCTTTTTTTCTGTGGGTATATTTTTCTTGTGGAAATGTATAATGTTGAGATATTAATAAGCTTTGGAGAATGGCGCAACAAACAGGTAATAAACTTCTTCGTGGGGCTGCTGTTTCTGAGAATGCTGGAGCAATTAGGGTCGGTGCTTCTAAATGCAATCTTTGGGTTCTTCTGCGTGGTGGCAGTTATCTTTGTGCAGAAGAACGTGATTGAGACTAAAGGGAAGAGCCTCCAAGAGATAGAAATCAGTCTGCTCTCGGCCACCCAGTGATCTTTTTCTTCCACGAATTCATATTCTTCTGCCTCTTTTCTTTTCTTTTCTTTTTTTCCTTTGGGAGTTGCACAAGCCAAAATATGTACTAATAATATGGAAGTAGGAGCGAGTAGTAACTTAAGTAGGCACCACATGTAAGGAATTAGATACTACTATTATTCAAGTATAGCCGACATTTAAATTGATTATCTGATAAGAGAAGACCGAACGGTTTACAACTCGTGATGGTAGGTCCTCTGAACGCATGTACAGAACTTGTTTCTTGTTTCTTGCGGCCTTTATCCATCACATGATGTTCCTTTATTGTATAGTCTGTTTGCCTTGGTTTGCTACACTTCCTTTCTTCAGTGACTATTGCATCTGCTTTATTCTTCAAGACACAACGAGTATTCTTCCCCATTTCGTCACCCTTCATTCATTTGACACTTGAAACACCTTCCCGTTGTATGGCAACCACAGGCTCGTTACATCTAAGACACCGGAACGATGCTGCTGACGCGCAGCGGGTCCTTATGCAGTAGTAACAGTACCTGCCACAAGTCATTCTTTTAAATGTAAGTAAAAACTATAACACATACGCTGAATTCTTCTTCACACATTGCCGACACCATCACTTTCTGTCTTGTCTACTTCATTTACATAATACCCGCATGATTCCTCAAATACGCAATCACATGCAGTTACTTACACTACATCTCCGGGAAAGACAGGCAATCAACCTATAACATATTTGCACATGTACATAAATAAATAAATACCATACCTGTGCTGACAAGGCAGAGCAATAAACGGAATTGCAGGATCCACTTGGCAAATGGGGCAAGTCACTGTATCCTCTTTACTGCTTGAGGACTTGTCCTTGGCAAATGGACTGAGTATATTCTTAACAGCTGAAGAGTTGAGCAGCGGAAGAAGCAACAAAAGCATTTCCTGAATATCACCAAACGAATCTAAAGCTGAATGCCAAACAGAAACCAGGAAAATCAGATCCAAAATAAACATTTCTAACACTCATGACTCGAGCCAAATAAGTCTAAGAAGAATGTTTTGACTTGTTGAAGGACCTGAAGGAGAGAAAATGCAACGGAAACATTGTCTTGAAACGAATACAAAGACATTTGAACTCCCATGTAACTGTTAAGTCACAGGCGGCTCTACCTAGTTCAGATTCCAGAAATGATCACAAAAATGTTTTCAGCTTTTAACAGCTCAAGCTCGTGCAGTAATAGCGTTTCCTCCGAAGACATAGTAAGAGCTAAGCTGACAGATACTCTCAGTGAAGAAAATGTTGGAGGATCATTGAGTTAGCTAAGGATGATAGTCAGAACTGATAGACTTTCAAATTGATAATGGCATATGTAAGCAACACAGAGGAGAAAAGACCTACCGAAAATTCATTCCAGACAAGTTGGCGATTCATGTACTCGAAGCTGACAGATCGATTCATATGGGGGCTCCTATAGACAAGCCTCGCTCGTAAAGCTTTTTCAACGAGGTTCCTATACCTGAATCACAAAACGAAAAGAAACGTAAGAGGATGTGAGAATCGTCAAGATGTTTCTGTATGTGATTTTGGTTCATGATTAAATCTTTCATTGTGAACTTCGAAGTTAATAAACGTGTTGTTAATGAATCCCTTATAACTCCAGCAGTTTCATATGACTTTCCTGAACAACACAATAAATTTAAGTCTCCAATCTGGTTTTGTTTTTTCGCTGCTGTAGCATCAAGAGACTAATAGTTGTATTTGGCATCAGATTCCAATGGTCACATCCCTTTGACTGGCATGGCTGTACGAATTATCAGGATATGTAGACAAGAAGAACAAGCCTTACCTTCCCGTATAAAGAAAAGACAATAGGTTAAGAAAAGAAGCAGCTTTATAGATGCCTTCGATTCGTTGAATGAGGGTCCAAAGTCGCCTGGCCAATGGTCTCTACGAGAGAGAGAGAGAGAGAGGAAATAAATGAAGCATGTAAAAGAGGTGCGGATAAGGAAAAAGTAACCTCCGGTAGAATAACAGACCTGCTCAGAGTCACCCCATCGACGGAAAGCAGAAAATGACTGCAAACGGGAGAAGAGGTACTGACCACCGACGGAGGCAACACAGTACCAAACCTTCTGAGGAGCAGTAAGGCCGGGGCCTTCGAGCCCTGTCCTGACTAGAGGAGACAGAACATGAGTGAGGAGGCAGAGTAGTGAAAAGAGGCAACTGAACTAACCTTACCTTTCCCCGATTGTTCTGCTACTCGTTCATCTCTGTATCTTAGATTCATGAGAGCATTTCCTGGGGTTGGTTTGTCAACCCAAATAGAGAATCTCCAAATGAGAAACTCAAGGAAGGCATCCAGTTCTGGCTCGTATTGAAAGAGCATTCCAGGCTAAATCCCAAAAGAGAAGCCAAAGTGAGGATGAAGAGCGCAGTGATTCAAAAGAAGGTGTGAGAGTTGATGAGTACCTTCATCAAAGTGAAAACCTTAACCAACTGTTCCTTCAACATGGCAGACATTTCAACATCTAGCCGCGCAGCGTCGAACTGATTTACTCTTGAGATTGCAACCGGTATAGCTGACTGCCCATGAGACAAACCAAACCACATAAGCCACGAGAAGCTACAAAACAAAAAAGAAGAAGATGAAATCTGAGCCACCCAGACAGCACACCCGGTGGGAAGAGAGGAGCGATTGCGATTGGGAAAGCAAGCGGTGATGCGAACGGACCCAAGCATCGTCGGGAGGCGGAGGCGGCGTCATTGGTGGGGATAGGGTTCGGAGTTCCGGCAATACACAAGAGGCAAAGCTTACTGAAAGGCCGAAGAGGGTATTACCGTCTTTTCCAGTCTATAGCCTAACACTAGTACTTGTTGCTCTTTCCTTTCTCTTCCTTTCTCATCGCAACTTCATTTCCCTGTTTCCATGTTTCACTTCTTCTTCTCCTCTTTTATTTTTGGTTGGTCGTCAAAATTTGGATCATTACAAAATGACAAACTATTTATTTGATATTTTTGATTAATAATGATAAATGGGCCTTGGATACATTTTTTTAGTAAGGACTTTCAAGTTCAGTGCTATATGAACAAGAGGCCCAAAAGCCTTGTTATTTATATTGACTTGGGTATTTCTTATTGGGCAAGCTTGGAACAAAACGATTCTCCTGCTTAAAGTGTGATCATAGTAGTAACGGTAACAGACGATTCATAGTAGTGTGATCGTAGTAACAGGATATGAAGTGCAAACTTAGCCGAAGATAGTAACAAGGTTGTAAAATGGGAAAAAAATTGGTAGAGGAAACATGGAAAGCGGAAATCCACAGAGGAAAACCAAGAAGCTGGCTAATCGACACCAAACCAAACCAAGAAAAGAAATCCGATTGGACCAGCAAAATTGGCACGGCGAGGGGTGTCCTTGGAGCCAAGAGGTGGAGGTCGTGAGTCCATAACACATGACATGAGACGACACTTGAGGAGAGCCCATCACGTACACCTATTCTTAGTTCTTACTTCTTACTGAGTGGAGGCCATTTCCAAAAACATTCATGTTTGAGTGGAGGCCACCTGAGCTGCCAAGTCTTCCTCCCCTAGCCTCCTCAGGCCCTTGCTCAGAACCTCCGCCACGTACTCGTCTGCCTCCCACGACTCCGACCCCCACCCGCCCTCTCTCATCATCTCGTATATCCTCACCGCCGACTCCCTCCTCTCCGCTCCCACCACCGCCTTTATCAGCTTCGCCAGTGCCTTGTCGCCCTCGTACCCGCCCTTTATTCCCTCCATTTCTCCCACCACTCGGTCTATCTCCTCGCGCTCCCCGTTCCTCGAGAGCGCGTTCACGACTTCCGCGTAGAGGGTCAGGTCCAGCGGAGGATACTCGCAGCGGAGGGTCGAGAGCACGTGAACCGCCAGGGTGCACTGGTCCTGCCGAAGAAGCTCACGGAGGACGGCCAGCAGGTCGCCCTTCAGCAGACGCCGGAGAGGCAGGAGGCTTAGGGAGAGCGAGCCTGTGCGATGCGCTCGCTTTAGGGACTGGATCGATTGGATGGCTTCCGAGCTCAGGATCCGACCTTTCAGAAGAGGTCCGCGGTTGTCGCGTGGCCCACATCGGACCGAAGATCTTCTAGGAACGACCACGCTAAGGCTAAGGCTCGGTGGTCGCCGGAGGCTCAGAGAGGGGCGGAGCGAGAGAGAAAGCGCCATCCACCACTCGTTTCCAATCTACTGCGCTTTCTCCCCCACTATCTCATCCACTTTCATTCCTTAAGGCCCATATTCATTACGATGGGCCCATTCTCTATTCATTTTTTTCCTTTTTAAGCCTAATGATTTCGTTACGACTTTTTCCATGGGGAAGGCCCGATAGGTTGGAAGGCCCGATTAGTTGGAAGACCCAATATTGTGGAAGGCCCATAAATTTGGAAGGCCGTATAGGCTGGCAGGCCCAATATGCTAGAAGCCCGATAGGCTGGCAGGTCCGATAGGCTGGAAGGCCCGATACACTGTAAGGCCCAATAGGCTGGAAGGCCCGATAGTCTGGAAGGCCTGATTTGTTGGAAGGCCCGATAGGTTGGAAGGCCCATAAATTTTGAAGGCCCAAAAGGCTGGAAGGCCCGATATGCTGGAAGGCCCGATAGGCTGGAAGACCCGATAGGCTGGAAGGCCCGATAGGCTGGAAGGCCCGATAGGCTGGAAGGCCCGATAGGCTGGAAGGCCCGATAGGCTGGAAGGCCCGATAGGCTGGAAGGCCCGATTAGTTTGGAAGCCCCCATAGGTTGAAAGACCCAATAAGTTAGAAGGCCCAACAGACTGGAAGGCCCCATAGGTTGGAAGGCCCCATAGGTTGGAAGGCCCGATAGTCTGGAAGGCCCGATTAGTTTGGAAGGCCCAATAGTTTAGAAGACCCAATAGTTTGGAAGGTCCTATAGGTTGGAAGGCCCATAAAGTTGGAAGGCCCATATCACTTACGATGGGCCCATTCTCTATTCTTTTTTACGATTAAGGCCCAACAATTCCGTTACGACTCTTTCATTGGGGAGGCCCATTTACGTACTTAAAGGCCCATTCCCTACTCATTATAATTAAGCCTTAGTAGCCCATTAAAGGATTGTTTCATTTATATAGTAATAACAATAAGGCCCATACCACTTGCGATGGGCCCATTCTCTATTCTATTTTTACGATTAAGGCCCAATCATTCCATTACGACTCTTTCATTGGGGAGGCCCATTTACGTACTTAAAGGCCCATTCCCTACTCTCATTATAATTAAGCCTTAGAGGCCCATTAAAGGATTGTTTCATTTATTTAGTAATAACAGTAAGGCCCATACCACTTACGATGGGCCCATTCTGTATTCTTTTTTTACGATTAAGGCCCAACATTCCATTGCGACTCTTTCATTAGGGAGGCCTATTTACTTACTTAAAGGCCCATTATCTACTCTTATAATTAAGCCTTACTGGCCCATTAAAGGATTGTTTTGATTTATTTAGTAATAACAATAAGGCCCATACCACTTGCGATGGGCCCATTCTCTATTCTTTTTTTACGATTAAGGCCCAATCATTCCTTTGCGACTCTTTCATTGGGGAGGCCTATTTACTTACTTAAAGGCCCATACTCTACTCTTATAATTAAGCCTTACTGGCCCATTAAAGGATTGTTTCATTTATTTACTAATAACAATAAGGCCTATACCACTTGCGATGGGCCTATTCTCTATTCTTTTTTTACGATTAAGGCCCAATCATTCCGTTACGACTCTTTTAGTGGGGAGGGCCATTTACTTACATAAAGGCCCATTCCCTACTCTCTTTATAATTATGCCTTAGTGGCCCATTAAAGGATTGTTTCATTGATTTAGTAATAACAGTAAGGCCCATACCACTTACGATGGGCCCATTCTCTATTCTTTTTTTACGATTAAGGCCCAATCATTCCTTTGCGACTCTTTCATTGGGGAGGCCTATTTACTTACTTAAAGGCCCATTCTCTACTCTTATAATTAAGCCTTAATGGCCCATTAAAGGATTGTTTCATTTATTTAGTAATAACAATAAGGCCCATACCACTTGCGATGGGCCAATTCTCTATTCTTTTTTTCGATTAAGGCCCAATCATTCCGTTACGACTCTTTCATTGGGGAGGCCTATTTACTTACATAAAGGTCCATTCCCTACTCTCTTTATAATTATGCCTTAGTGGCCCATTAAAGGATTGTTTCATTTATTTAGTAATAACAGTAAGGCCCATACCACTTACGATGGGCCCATTCTCTATTCTTTTTTTACGATTAAGGCCCAAACATTCCATTGCGACTCTTTCATTGGGGAGGCCTATTTACTTACTTAAAGGCCCATTCTCTACTCTTATAATTAAGCCTTACTGGCCCATTAAAGGATTGTTTCATTTATTTAGTAATAACAATAAGGCCCATACCACTTGCGATGGGCCCATTCTCTATTCTTTTTTACGATTAAGGCCCAATCATTCCGTTACGACTCTTTCATTGGGGAGGCCCATTTACTTACATAAAGGCCCATTCCCTACTCTCTTTATAATTATGCCTTAGTGGCCCATTAAAGGATTGTTTCATTTATATAGTAATAACAATGAGGCTCATACCACTTACGATGGGCCCATTGTCTATCCTCTTTTTACGATTAAGGCCCAATCATTCCGTTACGACTCTTTCATTGGGGAGGCCCATTTACTTACATAAAGGCCTATTCCCTACTCTCTTTATAATTAAGCCTTAATGGCCCATTAAAGGATTGTTTCATTTAATTAGTAATAACAATAAGGCCCATATGAATTGTGATCGTTAAGAGCCCATATCTCTCCCTTATTTTTTCATTGGTTAAGGCCCAGACTACTTACGATGGGCCATTCTCTAATCGCTCTTTATTATTTACGAATAAGGCCGAATTAGTCAGATGATTATAGGCGATTTTTTCATCAGATTGGCCCATTTACTTACTAAAGGCCCCTTCCCAGCTCTCATTAAAATGAGCCCTTAAGGGTCCGTTATATTTACTATCAGGGATTTTTTCATTTATTTAGTAATAATAACACTGAGGCCCATATGACTTACGATGGTTAAGTGACCATATGACTTACGATGGTTAAGTGCTCATATGACTTTCATTGGTTAAGGCCCATATCACTTACGATAGGCCCCTTCTCTTCTCGTTTTATTATTATTTTTTACGAATAAGGTCGAATCAGTCAGTTACTTAAAAGCGACTCTTTCATTGGCGAAGGCCCATTTACTTTCCCTACTCTCTTTAAAATGAGGCCTCATGAGCCCATTAGAGTGTTAGTTGAACACAATGATAAAACTTAGAACTCAACGAAAGGAACATAAAAGTTTAATAATAGTATCTTAAAGGTTGGATGAATGAAATAAGAAAGAAAAGGTGAAACAAGAGTAAGAAAATGAAAGAAGAGCTAAGAAATGGTTGGCAGCAGAAAGAAAGCAAGAAGAAATGCAGAAAATGGAGGGAAGAGAGAGGCGAAAAGGGAGGATGCAGCAGAGGCAGAGGCAGAGGCAGAGTCAGAGGCAGAGGCAGAAGGAGAGGCAGAGAGAGCTGGCGACATGGATGGAGGCATGGAAGCGTTGTGTTGATGAAGATGACGGTGGATATGCATCACTTCGACGATGAGACGCTGGCCGGTGGTGCAGTGGGCGTTGGATCCGCTGATGAAGTAGAAGAGACCAGGACGATCAAGCTTAAAGGTGCTGTTTCCATTGTCAAAGGCCGTGATTGAATCGCTAGCGTTGCAGTGGAAGAACCCCCATTTGTCCACCTCCATCACCGAGTCCTTGTCGTACACAAACGCTGCAGCACATGAATGCACAATGTCATTTATTCTCTTTAGTTATTCCCCATAGTATTAGTAAATAACAAATTAGAGAAATTCCGGGACAACTCACAGAGAGAATCACCGATGTGGAAGCGGTTGGTGCTCGCCCAGTGGCTGTAAACCGCTGTGTCATTCTGGAGAGGAACTCTCCACCCGAACGAGTCTCCAACCTTGAGAATCCTAGGACCTTCCGCCGCCACCGTCACGGCCCAAATGGACAAGAACATTATTATTAGACTGGAAGCAGACCGAGACAGAGGAGGAGATGTCATTCTCGTCATCTTCTTCTTAATGTGTGAGAAAAGAAAAAGGAGAGGGATTCTGAATTTTAGCTTTGAGTAGTAGTGGTGTGTAAATGGTAACGAGAGGCCTTTTATAATGGTGGAAAGAAGGCGGTTGAGTTGAGCGAGCAGTCGGAGTCGTGGATGATTTGACGGTTATGCTTATGGAATATGGAGGGATCATCCCTTCGTGCAGCTTCACCACGTCACTCTTATTTTAATGACCTGGACCAATCCCGATTTTCTCTCAAAACGCGGCGTTTCATCTTTCTCTTGTTTGGCCACCCTTTTGCCTATTGATGATGATGATGATGATGATGATCGGGAGCAGAGCGTTTCTGACGGCGGCGGCGATGCGTACACGGACGGACTTGGTCAATCTGAAACCCAACAGCATCTGCTCGAAGAAGAATCTCCACCATGCTTCGGCTTCTTGCACTCTCGGGGGCAGCAGCGCTGATGTCTCTCCGACAAGGAAGCTCCCGGTTCTCCTCTTCGACGTTATGGACACCATCGTCCGTGACCCATTCTACGACAACGTTCCGGCCTTCTTCGGGTAGAACCCTACAACCACTCTCCTACTCAATTTTATTCCTATGTATTGATTCTCGTAATCGTCAGAATGCCAATGGAGGAACTACTTGAGTGCAAGCACCCGATGGCCTGGATCGAATTTGAAAAGGGCTTGATTGATGAGGTACCTGGGTAGATCTCGAATTTGAAAAGGGCTTCATTGATGAATCCTATCTTCTGGTTTGAGTATTTTGGTATCATCGTTTAGGAGGAGCTAGCAAGAAAGTTCTTCATTGATGGGAGGGACTTTGATTTGGAAGGTGAAGCATAGATAGGTCGTCTCGTAACTATGCATTCTTGTTTATCCTCTTTATCAGGAAATGGAAAACACTCTCCCTCTCTGCAGGGCTAAAGGATTGCATTAGATCAGGATACTCCTACTTAGATGGCATGCAAGAGCTTCTTCAAACCTTGAAGGCTGACAACTTCGACATTCATGCTTTCACCAATTATCCCATCTGGTCCCCATCCCTTCCCTTTCGCTCTTTCATCTCCATTCAACCTCTCTTTTTTAGGGAAATGGCCCTCTTGACTCTTTTGTTTCATCCTTAGGTACCAACTCATCGAAGACAAATTGAAGCTTTCAGCCTACTTATCGTGGTCCTTTTGTTCTTGTAATGCTGGTACCACACACTTCTCTTGCCTCTTTTATTGTCTATATCCCATTAAAACCGTCCTTTTTTTTTTTTAATTATTCCAGGAAAGAGAAAGCCTGATCCAGAGTTCTATCTCGAGGTTGTGGGACATCTCGGAGTTGAACCTTGCGACTGTATATTCATTGATGACAGGTTAGAAATGTTTGTATTATCTCAGATAACTCTTCTCTGAAGACACCATTTTTGACCTGAGGGGAGTGTCTGATACGCAGGCCAGCCAACGTCCAGTGTGCAGTAGAGATGGGGATGCGTGGGTTATGTTTTGAGAATGCAGTTTCGCTCGTTAAGGATCTCTCACATCTAGGGATCAACGTCTCTCTACCCAACATTTGATTGTAACATTGCTTTGCATCTTGGATGTAATCTCTAAAGAAATACTCAAAAAAAGCGAATACATTGTTCTGGGAATGCAAATAATCATAATAATTAGAGCCTGTCTTAGTTCATATAAAGCAACAAGAAGAGAGAGAGAGACTAGGGATTGGAGAGCACAAGGACATTAAAGAGGGAAGAGGAGGCGAGGAAGATGAAGGAGAGCAAGGCTAAGAGGAGAGAGAGGGCGACGTGATTGCAGAAAGAAGAAAGGGTCTTGCAGAAGTCGGGGAGAGGTGTGTGTCTGATGCCTGTTTTGTTGAGGTTGGTAACTCCAAAACCGGCTGATCCAGCGCTCATCATCAAATAGCCAAAGAGCTGCACACACACAAGAATACATCAATGGGTTACAAGGCAGACGAATAGCAAATGGAGAAGGGGGGAGATGAGGAACCTGGTCGGAGATGAAGCAAAGCCAAGCTTGGAAACGGGAGGGTGTGATGGGAGATCTGGTGAGGAGTCTGTAAACACCGAGACAGAGCTGGAACAGGGAGTAGAGCATGGTCGCTATGCATGCCCCCACCACATACCTTCGCACCAAACTCACTTTTATTATAATTCAAGTTTAAAAGTGGCGCACACAATAATGTCATGTCATGTTGTTGTTAGGTTCACCGTAATTTCTGGCAGCTGAAATACACATTTTTCTCTCTTTCTTTGTTTCCTCTCTTTTAGTTTTAGTAATATCTAATCTCCATAACGCATTCGAGGAATTCAGATGGAAGAAGAAGAAGAAGACTTACTGATAGGAGGGAGAGAAAGACCAGTTGGAGTAGAGAGTGAGCTTGAAGCCATAGATGTCTGCCACTCCCTCCTCTGTTGCCGTCAGCATCACCGCCATAGCCGTGGCTGAAGCAGCCAAGCAGCCTCCTCTGAGAGACACCTGCACCCCCTCCCGCCTCCTCCTCTTCCTCCTCTTTTCGGCCACCTCCTCCTCCTCCTCTCCATTCCTTCTGTTCATTCGATATCCCTGTTTTAGTTTTTTTTCTTCAATCTCTCTTATACTCTATTCTATTTTATGAAGCGCACAAACAAACTCACTCGTTCTTGTTTTCTTTCTTATACAAAGTACTCCCCATTTCTCCTACACCTTTTTCGTGCGTCCTCCTCTCCTCTTTCATTCTTTTTTTTCTTTTTTGTATTCTTTATTAAAATCAAGACGAAAACTGTGAATCCCCATATTTCAAGCCACATTCCGTCTCTATCTACTCTATTCGGACTTGCCTGTCTCTAGGTTCATGAGTCGGGTACAATTAGCGTGCCTCATGGCCTCTGCTAAAATAAGACGCAAATGCAAATTACCCACTTTTTTTAATGGCATTTGTATATTTTCTTGCTTATGTTTTTCACATTTCTCTTCGTTCAACATGTATATACCGTTATAACAACTGAGAGAAGAAATATCAGGGATCACGATTTAAAAACTTAAAGCTGTACAAACACTCAGAATCATCATAATCCCACGAAAAATCAGAAAGGGCATTACAACCAAATTAAACTGAACACGGGTTTTAACGACTAGGCACGTCATAAGGACTCTTCAAATACAGATGGGCTCTATAAGAAAGACCAACCATAGGATCAGGCCCATTAGTAAGTTCTGATGTCAAGCCCAGTCAGGTGTGAACAACTCATGTTATGATGACGACAGAGAGATTTTGCAAAAAGAATGCATGGAATCATCATCCCAACGGGGAACGGGCATCGAGTGTTTATCATGTTGGTCAAATATACACTGTACATAAAAAGTCGTTGCTTTTTTGCCATTTTGGTTTGATAGAAACGGAAATATAAGAAACTAATTGATACACACACTTGACCAGGTTGAGGTGGATCAGGAGAATCTCAATATTATTAGCGTGTATAAGTGTGTATTAAGGACTAAATTAAACGCTATGATTATATATAAGTCGAGAGAGTGGAATGGTTAATTAAGGTCTCTGGTGATGGCAGGGATACAGCTCGAAGTGCGGGAAATGGCGGGCTTATTGCGAAGAGAAGACGTAGGTTTAGGGCTAATAGAGTGACCCCTCGTGCTTTTCCTAAGCATATCTCTCATGGCCTCCGCCTGGAAGAGAGCAGGATACTCCCTCCCAAGCTTGTTGAACCTGAGGCAGGCACTCATGTGTTCCTTCAAGGCCCCTTCGAGCCCATTCTCCTCCCTCTTCTCTCTCTCCTCCTTCACCGCCTCTGAGCAGAGACCGCATATCCACTTCCCCATGAACTTCTCCCTCACCCTCTCTATGTAATCCACCGTGCACTCCTCCCTCATCCCGCAGCACTCGCACTTTGCCTTCTCCACTTCCGTTATCGTCCCCAGTCCTTTCTCTTCTTCTCTGTGGAAATCCAATGATATGTCTGATAGGGTTCGATGCAGTGACTCCTTCGCTAGCTTTGGTGGCGGTGGCGGCTTCACCACGCTTCCACTCACGCTCTTTCTTCTCCCGTTTGGTGCCATCCAATCTTCTTCTTTTTTTTATTCAATAGATATATATGGATATATGTCTCTCACTATAAGGCGTAGTATTTATAACCGGTGCATGGCGGGGTTAAACATATTCATGTGTGGTTCAGCATTGCCAACTCACGTACGTGCTCATGCAATAGCGACCGGACCTCCTTTGTTGTGTTTTTGTTTTACTTTTCGCAACAATATTAATTAATGAAGGCATCAAGTGATCCCCAGTTCACGTGCTACAATGCAACTGGCAGCTAGCAACCTTTAACTACAAGGTAACTCTCTTCCAAGTTCCAAGTATTTATCTATCATATTGAGTTAGATATGTGTGGATAGATATAATCAAACACACAATTAAGTTTATTTGTTCGTCACTGATCTCAACTGGATTTGGTGTGTCGTTTTTTTAATGAAATGTAAATCTGGTGTGCCATTAATTCTGTTATAATTCGTATAGTTTCGTTATAGATCGCAAGTCCCGTGGACAAAACATTAGACACATTTCGTACCCTGCAAATTATATAAATAAATCAGAGGAGCTAGTATTATATGCATCCACACATATGCGAGCCAAAAGTGAAGATACAAACAATTAAGTAATTAAAGCAATAGCTCAAGAATCGTGTGGAGTTAAGTAAAAGGAACTATATGGATCCCAAAAGACAATGATAGGTCACGTGTGTGGGGGTTTCGTCTAACCACATAGAATAGAGGAACAGCATAGACTCGAAGAAGACCACTCACGATGAAGGTTAAAGTTGAAACTTGAACATATATATATATTTTTTTGTTTGTTTTTGTGATCTCCAAAAAAAATAAAAATTTCACTTTTGCGATAACTTGTAAAGGTGGGGGTAGATCACGTGTATACATATCTCGCATTATATGCTAGGTTCACGGTTCACCACGATCCACGAACTGATCTATATTTCCTGTTGTCTCCATTGGCTTTTTAATTATAGATACCTTTTTACTTCCTTAGATAATTATAGTTACACTTGCTTATAGCCTTATACATGCATATTATATGTTTCAAATTACAAGGCAGTTTAGCCCGTGTATATACACGGTACGCTTCCTTGTTGTGAAATATTAGAAGATGAGTATATGTTTCTACTGCCGAATCGTGTGTAGTATTGCAGAGTATCCATCTGATTCTTGTTAGTGTAGACTGTAGAGTGTCAACATCTGCGTACCAATTCGACATTTGCATGGATCTAGTGGGCTTTAAATAGTACAAGAGGGTTTGGGCAGGGACATTGCATGGATCTAGTGGGCTTTAAAAATAACTATTGGGCCCTGCATTGCTGGGTAAAAGGCTAAAATGAGATTGAAACAAACAAACTGACACACACTTGCTTGTAAAAGAAGTTAAAAAAGGAAGCAAGAAGTATGAAATGATCAAGTAAGGAAGAAAGGGAAGAGGAGTGTGAGAAAGAGAGCAAGGAGGAGCTGCTGGGAGAGGGAAAAGGTATTCTTCTTCTTCTTATGAGTAATTCTTGCTGTATCGTTGTGAAGAGTAGTAGTAGGAGGAGGAGGAGGAGGAGCAGTAGTGTAGAGAAAGGAGATAGAAACGAAATGGTGAGGAAGAGATTCATGATCCGATCTGTAAAGAAGGGGCCTCCCGACGACAGACTTAAACCTGCCGCTCCAGCCTTGATCTCCGATGGTCACCACCACCGCATCTGGACGCGGGGAGAAGGAGACCCAACCTCTCTTGGAGTAGACGTGGAACTCTGCATGGCAGAAGCTGAGACACAGAGAATGTCTTTCATCATACCCTCTTATCAGCATCCTTATCGCTTCTTCTTCTTCCCACCCTTTAGATTCGCTTTGGATATTATGCCTCTTCACGTAGCAAACCCCTACACCTTCTTCTTCTTCTTCCTCTTGGCTTCTCCCTCCTAGTTTTTGTCTCATCGCCTTCCCTATCCTCTCTGCCTCCCCCATCAAGTCCCTGCATCAATATTCATATTATTTCCCTTTCATTTTTCCTTCGTATCTCAACCTCAGTAGGTTTCTTGTCATACCTCAAATCTGAATAACAAGCAGGCCTCTCCGTTTGGTCAGCGATATCTTTATAAAAAACGAACTCTTCCGTCTCGTCTTGGAAAATGGTTTTGTCAGCGGCGGCCATGGCGGATTTCACCGTTGCCTCGGGAACGCCGTGATTGATGAGCTGAAAACAACCGAAGGTGGCGATGGCATCCAGGAGGAGGGAGGATGAGGAGCCTAGCCGGAGGAAATCGAAGGTGGGAGGGTTCAGAAGGAACCTGTGCTTGGCGAAGACTTTGTTGGGCAATACAAGATTTGGGACTCGACCACTCTTTTCCAAGAACTCCGAGAGGACGTCTTCATTGGCCGTGAAGGAGGCACGGCGGCTGGATGCCACGGGGGAGGGAGGAGGAGCTCGGAAATCAGGAGATGAAACTCCCATTTTTGTTTGGTCGTCTTAGTTGGTTTAGTACTATATTACATCTTTTTTATTTTATTTTTGGGGCTTAATGATACATATGTAGAGGAAGGATCATTGAAGAAAGAAAAAGGCTTGTTAAATAAAGCAGGAGCATAATGATGGGATGCAATTCTATTGTTTGCTTTTTCACACTCTCTTTTCAACTTTTCTTTCCTTACTTTTTTTTTTTTTTTTTGTGTGCACAAAACTTATCCCTTTTCTTTCCCTCGAGGCCCAGCTATATAATTTTCAGTAAGCTTTTACTAACTAAATCCAGGATGTCTATATTCGTCCATGGACCCAATTTGGGCCTTAACCTTCCTTTTCCTTGCCTCGCCGGTCATCTAACAAACGGGCTTTCATGGATGCATGATGTATCATTTCAAGTCTAATTAATTTACATCACAGTTGACGGTGACAGGGCCACAGGTATCTTACATTCAATCATATTTAAAGTGCATGATTATTTTAATAATACAGTACCATTCTTGTGGCTATGTCAGAATCCTGTATTTTAACACCTTAATCTTGCATTTAAATCGCGTGCGCGTATCTATGGTTGCAAGAAGAAAATGGTTATATAATACTTTCATTTCTTGTGTTTTGTTCTGGAGTGATGAATCACAAAGTTGTTACGAGATGGTAAATAAACAAGTCTGTTAGAATTAGAAAAGAAGAAAGTGTGAATTTGTGAGAGAGTAAAGAAGGAATTGAAAAGTCTTTAATAGTGATTGCCGAAGAAAAGAAAAAAAACATACGAAAGTGTTTGTTTGACTTTTCTCTTTGGCCTGCAAAACTATCGAAATTGATCAGTTGACCAAGTCAGCCATCTCTGGCTTTTAAACCAAAACTAAAGTCTCGATATGCTTTTCCCACCATCGCTGATTCCGGTCTTCCCCAAATGTGTTGAATTGACTCCTTCATCCGCGATTTCTCAGATTCCAGAACAAAATGACTTAGACGAAGCACTTCCTCCACTACTGTTTACATTTACCTTCAAAATGTAAGAAAACCTTACTTGCTGGGTCGTTTTAATATTATGTTGACTTTGAAAGAGATAACAGAATCGACTAGTTGACAGAGATAAAGGAAATGTTCAATTATTACTTACATAAGGATCCCATTTGTTAAACTAATATATAAAAAATAAAACGGGCGTAAGAGAGCCGCCATCATCAGCACCTCGCATTTGAATAATAGGCCTCTTGCGCATTTAACGACAAAGACTTTATATATTGTTTTTTAAGCAACAAAGAAGAGAATTATAAACGAGAGCTGAGGAAATATCATGGAAAAGTCCACCTTGATGTTCGTTCTTCACTCCCTATTTATCCATTTTCTAATCCCAACTCTCCTCTCTGCATCTCCTCCCACTTTCTCTCTCTCTCTCTCTCTGTTTCTCTCTGTTTCTCTCTGTTTCTCTTCACAAAAGTTGCACACTTTGAATTTTAGATCAGATCAGCCTCTAAAGGCCCAAACTTCACTTTCTGCCAAAACAGAGAGGACTCGTTGAGAGACGGAGAGAGGTTCCGGCAGGGCAGGATGGATTACAACCCGAATCTTCCGCTAGGCGGAGGAGGTGGGAGTATGCGGCGAAGCATTAGCCGAAGCGTGAGCAGAGCCAGCAGAAACCTCGAAGACATCTTCTCCTCCGGTTCCAGACGCACCCAGTCTGTCAACGACGACGAAGAGGCCCTTAAATGGGCTGCCATCGAGAAACTCCCCACCTACAGCCGCCTCCGCACCACTCTCATGACCGCCGTCGTCGAGGACGACGTCTACGGCAACCAGCTCCTCAGCAAGGAGGTCGACGTCACCAAGCTCGACGGAGAGGATCGCCAGAAGTTCATCGACATGGTCTTCAAGGTCGCCGAGCAAGACAACGAGCGGATCTTGACCAAGCTCCGGAACAGGATAGACAGGGTCGGCATCAAGCTTCCCACGGTAGAGGTCAGGTACGAGCACCTGACCATCAAAGCCGACTGCTACAGTGGTAACAGATCTCTTCCCACGCTTCTTAATGTTGTGAGGAACATGGCAGAATCTGCGCTGGGCATGATTGGGATTCAGTTTGCCAAGAAAGCTCAGCTCACTATCCTCAAAGATATCTCTGGCAGCATCAAGCCCTCCAGGATGACGCTCCTGTTGGGTCCCCCTTCTTCCGGTAAGACCACGCTTCTTCTGGCTCTCGCCGGCAAACTCGACAAAGCCCTTGAGGTCTCTGGTGATATCACCTACAATGGTTACCGCCTCGACGAGTTTGTTCCCAGAAAAACCTCTGCCTACATCAGCCAGAACGATCTCCACGTCGGTATCATGACCGTTAAGGAGACTCTTGATTTCTCAGCTAGGTGCCAAGGTGTTGGTACCCGTTACGGTATAACAATCTTGATCAACCAAAATTTCTTTTTCTTCTGGGTCTGGTTTGTGTGCTCTTGTTGAATGAGTGAATTCTCCTCTTGCAGATCTGTTGAACGAGCTCGCAAGGAGAGAAAAGGACGCTGGGATATTCCCTGAAGCCGATGTTGATCTGTTCATGAAAGCCTCGGCTGCTCAAGGGGTTAAGAGCAGTCTCATCACTGATTACACTCTCAAAGTGAGCCCCTCCCTTCTTCGTACAACTTTGCTCAATGAGAATCTGTTTAGATTCTTGTTTCAAGTATGAATTCTAGGAGTGTTAGCTGTTGTGTTCATCATTGAGAATCACGTTAAGGCCCGATACATATGATTCTTTCTAGAGGTTTTTTTCTTGTGGCACAATACTAATACTAGCTACTTGACTCTGGCCGTGGAATGGAACAGATTCTGGGGCTTGACATTTGCAAGGACACCATAGTTGGAGATGACATGATGAGAGGCATCTCCGGAGGTCAGAAGAAACGTGTCACAACTGGTGAGATGATTGTGGGGCCTACTAAGACGCTTTTCATGGACGAGATATCCACCGGTCTTGACAGCTCCACCACTTTCCAAATCGTCAAGTGCCTGCAGCAGATCGTTCACCTCACAGATGCCACGGTGCTCATGTCTCTCCTCCAGCCTGCTCCTGAGACCTTTGATTTATTCGATGATATCCTCTTGTTGTCGGAGGGTCAGATCGTGTACCAAGGACCCAGGGACCACATTCTCGAGTTCTTTGAGAGCTTTGGGTTCAAGTGTCCTGAGAGAAAAGGAACAGCTGATTTTTTGCAAGAGGTAGCCTTTCCCTCCTCTTTTACGCTTGTATTGGCTTCATATTCGTGTATGTCTTTCCAAACAGATCTCACAAACCGACATTTCTTGTTGCACAGGTCACCTCCAAAAAAGATCAGGAACAATACTGGGTGGACCAGAACAGACCCTATCGCTACATTCCAGTTTCAGAGTTTGCCAGCAGATTCAAGGCCTTCCACGTCGGAAAGCAGCTTTCGAACGAACTCTCGGTACCGTTCGATAAGTCTCGCGGCCACAAAGCAGCTCTTGTGTTCGACAAATATTCAGTCTCAAAGATGGAGCTCCTCAAGAGTTGCTGGGACAAAGAGTGGCTGCTTATGCAGCGAAATGCCTTTTTCTACGTCTTCAAGACCGTGCAGATTATCATCATCGCTGCAATCACGTCTACACTCTTTCTCAGAACCGAAATGGACACAAATAACGTGGCTGATGCCAACCTCTACGTAGGAGCATTGCTATTTGGAATGATCATCAACATGTTTAATGGGTTTGCGGAGATGGCTATGATGGTCTCGAGACTCCCTGTGTTCTACAAACAGAGGGATCTCCTGTTTTATCCATCCTGGACATTCACCCTTCCCACCTTCTTGCTCGGGATTCCAACCTCAATCTTCGAATCAACAGCATGGATGGTGGTAACTTATTATTCCATCGGTTTTGCACCAGACGCGGGCCGCTTCTTCAAGCAGTTTCTCTTGGTGTTTCTGATCCAACAAATGGCTGCTGCCCTCTTTAGGTTGATCGCTTCTGTGTGCAGAACCATGATGATAGCTAATACCGGTGGTGCTCTCACTCTACTTCTCGTGTTCTTGCTCGGTGGCTTCCTTCTTCCACGCAGTGAGATTCCTGAGTGGTGGAGGTGGGCCTACTGGTTATCTCCTCTCACCTACGCTTTCAACGGTCTAGTCGTCAATGAAATGTTTGCTCCTAGATGGATGAACAAACGGGTGCGTGCTTGCTGCTTTATTCTGTATATGCAAACGTATCATAGTAAAGTTTCTGAGTCTCACTTTGAAAACTGCAGGCTTTCGACGGCACCACAAGGCTCGGAACCATGGTGCTTAGAAATTGGGATGTCTACCATAACAGAAACTGGTACTGGATTGCAGTTGGAGCCTTGCTTGGTTTCACAGTACTCTTCAACCTGCTTTTCACTTTTGCACTTACCTATCTCAACCGTAAGTTCTTGTGCGTTTATATTTGCATCACCCGTTTACCAAGCGAAAACGATAGACTAATGTACCTTGTAATTGCAGCTCTTGGGAAGAAGTCAGCTTTACTTCCAGAAGAAGAAAATGAAGACTCGGACCAGAGGAAAGATCCAATGCGTAGATCTCTGTCTGCCGCAGATGGGAACAAAAGTAAGTACATCTTGATCTGCGTAGCTGTTTCTTTTCTTCTACTCTTTTGTCTCATTCTTCTCGACTATCAGGAGAGGTCGCTATGGGGAGAATGAGTAGAAACGCAGACTCTGCGGGGGAAGCATCCAGCGGTGGAGCCACTAAGAGAGGAATGGTTCTTCCTTTCAGTCCTTTGGCTATGTCCTTTGACGACGTCAGATACTTTGTTGACATGCCTGCGGTAACCATCCTTTTTCCATTGCAAACACTTGAAATCTTCACCAAACCAAATATGAGAAACACATGTTGATATATATGTTTTGATGGTACAGGAAATGAGAGAGCAAGGAGTTACAGAAAACAGACTACAGCTGCTTAAAGGTGTGACAGGTGCATTTAGGCCAGGAGTCTTGACGGCGCTCATGGGGGTGAGTGGTGCCGGGAAGACAACACTAATGGACGTTTTGGCCGGAAGGAAGACAGGCGGATATATTGAAGGAGATGTGAGAATATCAGGATTCCCAAAGGTTCAAGAGACATTTGCAAGAATTTCAGGATACTGTGAACAGACTGATATTCACTCCCCACAAGTCACAGTCAGAGAATCTCTGATTTTCTCTGCTTTCCTTCGCCTGCCCAATGAAGTCAGCAAAGAGCAGAAAATGATGTTTGTGGACCAAGTGATGGAGTTGGTAGAGCTGGACAGTCTGAGGGACTCCATCGTGGGTTTACCAGGTGTCACGGGGCTTTCCACGGAGCAGAGGAAGAGATTGACGATCGCAGTGGAGCTTGTAGCCAACCCTTCCATCATCTTCATGGATGAGCCGACTTCTGGGCTGGACGCGAGAGCTGCGGCTATTGTGATGAGGGCAGTGAGGAACACAGTGGACACAGGAAGAACCGTGGTCTGCACCATCCACCAGCCGAGCATTGATATCTTTGAAGCGTTTGATGAGTTGATGCTGATGAAGAGGGGAGGACAAGTGATCTACGCAGGTCCCTTGGGCCAAAACTCTCACAAGGTGGTGGAGTACTTCGAATCCTTTCCCGGAGTGCCCAAGATTCCAGACAAGTATAATCCAGCCACTTGGATGCTTGAAGCCAGCTCACTAGCCGCGGAACTAAAGCTTGGAGTTGACTTTGCTGAGTTGTACAAGTCATCCGCCTTACACCAGTAAGTTGCTTCTTTCTTTTGCAGGACCGCCCAAATGTATATGTATATTGATTTTATAGTGATACTAAACAAAATGATGTTGCAGGCGAAACAAAGCGTTGGTGAAAGAACTGAGTGTACCTCCCGCAGGGGCCTCTGATCTCTACTTTGCTACACAATTCTCGCAGAACACATGGGGCCAGTTCAAGTCATGCCTATGGAAGCAGTGGTGGACGTACTGGAGATCCCCAGACTACAACCTTGTCCGCTTCATCTTCACACTGGCAACGTCCCTCCTCATTGGTACCATCTTCTGGCAAATCGGAGGTAACAGGTCCAACGCAGGGGACCTGACGATGGTGATAGGAGCACTGTATGCGGCGGTTATCTTTGTGGGAATAAACAATTGTTCGACGGTACAGCCGATGGTGGCAGTGGAGAGGACTGTGTTCTACAGGGAAAGGGCAGCAGGAATGTACTCAGCCATGCCATACGCTATCTCCCAGGTCACCTGTGAGCTTCCCTATGTCCTGGTTCAGACCACTTACTACTCCCTCATCGTCTATGCTATGGTTGGGTTCGAGTGGACAGCCGCCAAGTTCTTCTGGTTCCTCTTTGTCAGCTACTTCTCCTTCCTCTACTGGACCTATTACGGCATGATGACTGTCTCCCTCACACCAAACCAGCAAGTCGCTTCTATCTTCGCCTCAGCCTTTTACGGCATTTTCAACCTCTTCTCGGGCTTCTTCATCCCAAGGCCCAAAATCCCCAAGTGGTGGATATGGTACTACTGGATCTGCCCTGTCGCATGGACTGTCTATGGATTGATTGTCTCGCAGTACGGTGACGTGGAGACACCTATCACCGTCCTCGGAGGCCCTCCCGGACTCACCGTTAAGCAATACATCGAGGACACTTACGGGTTCGAGTCTGACTTTATGGGACCAGTCGCTGCCGTCCTAGTCGCCTTCACCGTCTTCTTTGCCTTCATCTTCGCTTTCTGCATAAGAACTCTCAACTTCCAGACCAGATAAAACCCTCGAGTCTCTTTCTTTCGTTCTGTATCTTTGTGATATATATATACATATATGTATTCTAGTGTCATAAGGAATTTTTTTATAATTTGATTAAATATCCCATGTAGTCGTATAGATGATGACGAAGCAGATGTAAGAAAGCTCCACCCTTTTTCATGTTTGTTGAATTTTGAAACGCAACTTTTCTTGTTTTACTTCTCTTGATTCAAATCCCTCCTTTCTTGAGCGTACGATCAGAGAAGGACTATATAGACAAGAGAGAAATCACAGCTCAAGCCTTAAGACCATAGATGAAGACAAGTGTATGAAGATTGCCTAACTTGACGAATACGAAAGGGAATGGAATGGTCTCTGACAATATTAAGCCCAGTCCGAACCCAGGGAAGCATCGTTTGCCTGTCCACACGAACGTCAGAATCAACTCTCTTAAATCAGTTGTCATATGGTAATGGGTTTTAAGTTTTTTTACGAACCCGATAATTATTGGTGAGCCAGTAGAAGGAAATGGGCCTGAAGATGATGTTTGCGAGTCCAGCTGACGTGGATCCTCCTAAGATGGGCATCGTGTCATCGCGTGTGACGCAAAAGAGTCCAAGTACACAAGTTGGAGGAGGAGACTTTTCTCTTACATAATTAATAAAATAAATACCCTTTAAAAAATATAATGTCAAGAAGGGGGGGCAAATTCCGAACCAACTACATCTACATTGATGGTAGTTGCCTTTTCGGTTGGACAACATTCGTGTCTGTATTTTGGTCACAATTCAAATCCAATTGAAAAGAAATGATTATTTCTGAAAACGTGATTAATTCTGATTTCATGGGTTAAAAGTGACAAGAGCGCAGCAATATAGGGACCGTTGGTCAATGGGAATTGGTGAAAAAAGAAGGAGTTGAGACGCAATTTGGAAGAGATAGAAAAGAAGACACGTCAACAATGTCCATGGAGGTTCTGTGCCATCTGCGAAGCACCCAGATTTAGAGCGTGTGAGGGAGAGAAGAATAGGGATCCATCCATATTCGAGACTCGAGAGCGCGAGAGAGAGGAAGAGAGGCCGCTCTGTTGTCTACTTCCTTTTGAGAGAGCTTCCGAGAAAGAGAGCGAGACGATCACGAAGACTCTCTCCATCTCCTTCCTCCTCCGTCACAAGGGATCCCCAGGCGCCATGATCTCTCTCAGTCCCTCCTCGTTTCTGGTAAGTTCAAATGTCCATCCTCCATTCTTCTATGCTTGTCTCTTTTAAATTTCACTGCTTTTTTCAAGTATTCACAGAACAAGACGGGTGTTCCTGGATGTTCCACCCACCTCTCTCTGCGCCAGTCTAGAACCAGGTCCTCCTCTCCTGCCTTCCTCAGAGTCTTTTCCGCTCTCGGATCTAACCGGGATCCCAACGGCAGCGTTTTAACTGAGACCACCGTTACTTCATCCTCCTCCCCCCTCGAGACCTCCGCCGCCGCTGACATTGTTCCCAAATCCACCGTATCAGGTGGAGTTCAGGATGTGTACGGCGAGGACGCTGCCACCGAGGACATGCCCATCACTCCCTGGTCTCTCTCTGTCGCCAGGTACTACCATCCCCTCCTCACTTCTAATATTCATTTCTCGAGCTTACAAGCTCGTTCTGGAGTTGCCTCATCATCATCCAATATGTTGGATGTGAACGTCGTGCAGTGGGTATACGCTGTTGCGCGATCCACATCACAACAAAGGCCTTGCCTTCAGCCACAGGGAGCGTGACGCTCACTATCTACGGGGCCTCCTCCCCCCCACTGTTATCTCCCAAGATCTTCAGGTTTCCCATCTCGCCATCTTTCACCTATCCTTCACATAATATACTGCCTGAATTTTGGAGTTTTGATTCTTTTACTGCACGCTTGTTTACAGGTTAAAAAAATGATGCATACTCTTCGTCAGTATCAAGTTCCCTTGCAGAGGTATATGGCTATGATGGATCTCCAGGTACTTGGGGAATTTCTCGCTATCTGAACAACACCAAGT
Source organism: Iljinskaea planisiliqua (assembly GCA_900108845.1). Classification (NCBI taxonomy): domain Eukaryota; kingdom Viridiplantae; phylum Streptophyta; class Magnoliopsida; order Brassicales; family Brassicaceae; genus Iljinskaea; species Iljinskaea planisiliqua. The sequence continues at coordinate 8,877,448 of FNXX01000009.1, forward strand.
GGCTTTGTTGCCCAACTTCTTTCATGTTATGCTTTTGTATCTCAGGAGACCAACGAGAGGCTGTTTTACAAGCTTCTCATTGATCATGTCGAAGAGTTGCTGCCAGTTGTCTATACTCCAACCGTTGGGGAAGCCTGCCAGAAGTATGGTAGCATCTTCCTGCGTCCACAGGGGCTCTTTATTAGCTTGAAAGAAAAGTAAGTCTTTTTTTATTGGGAAATCAACTACCACTTTCAGTATTCTTTTCTTGTGCCTTTTTTTCTTTCTTTTACTTAACGACTATACAATTTTCCTATAATAGAGGGAAGATTCTTGAGGTGCTGAGGAACTGGCCTGAAAAGAACATCCAGGTCATTGTCGTCACCGATGGGGAGCGCATTTTAGGTTTAGGGGATCTTGGATGTCAGGCAAGCTGTTTGATTATTTCCTGCTATCATGACAGTGGTGTGTCTGGGTTTATCTTCTTACTAACCTGCACCTTACATGCTATCATCAATGTCTTCAGGGAATGGGAATACCAGTTGGGAAACTTTCTCTGTATACCGCCCTTGGAGGTGTCCGCCCATCTGCCGTAAGTATAGTTTTGGGGAAATAAGCTTTATTGCGTTCTACCACATTCTCTCATCACTCACTATATTTATTGGTCGCCAGTGCCTGCCCGTAACAATTGATGTTGGGACAAACAATGAAAAGCTATTGAATGATGAGTTCTACATAGGACTCCGCCAAAGGAGAGCGACAGGAGAGGTAATGGGCTCCTCACGCCTTTCAGTAAAACAGTCCTACGAAATTTAGGAAGAAACTGAACCTTAATCCTCTTCTTTCTACAGGAATACTCCGAACTTATGGATGAATTCATGACAGCAGTCAAGCAGAACTATGGGGAGAAAGTCGTTATTCAGGTTAGCTTAATACATGGATAAGTCTACTCCACTAACACAAGTCCTCTGTATATCTCTTCTGAATTTGCGGACCTCATATCTTCTCACTAGACATTTCTTCCTTTGATAAATGGCAGTTTGAAGACTTTGCCAACCATAATGCTTTTGACTTGCTAGCTAAGTATGGTACAACACATCTTGTATTCAATGACGATATTCAGGTATTTCGCGATTAAGTTGTGGTACACGAGGTAATTTCGGAGTGGAGCATTTACCAGTTCGTGTAACTGTAATTTCATATATAGGGCACGGCATCAGTTGTGCTTGCGGGACTTCTCTCTGCTCTCAGATTTGTTGGCGGATCCTTGTCAAACCACAGATTCCTTTTCCTCGGTGCTGGAGAGGTAAGGATTGGGCTTTTCTTTCAGTGAGACCCATTCCGTGGATATGCTTATTTATTTCCTGGATGGGGATGGGGGTGGGATATCTGCACACCTGTTACATGGTTTTAGTTACCCATTTCTTTGTGATGCAGGCTGGCACTGGGATCGCTGAACTAATTGCTCTTGAGATATCAAAGAAGGTAAGCTATAAGCTTGTGTGCATTTGCTTTACTAAGCTATTCGTTTTCTTATATGAAATATATGTTGGTGACTGTAGTCCCAAATTCCACTGGAAGAGGCTCGGAAGAATATTTGGCTCGTGGATTCGAAGGTAATTTAGTAGATGTGGATTCCTCTTTTCTTTTGCATGTATCTAAATCTAACTACACATATTATTCTATGCAGGGATTGATTGTTAGTTCCCGGAAAGAATCCATTCAACATTTCAAAAAGCCCTGGGCTCATGACCATAAACCGATAAAGAAACTTGTTGATGCCGTCAAGGTGTGTTTGTTGCTGTTCTGCTTCAGAAAATATCACCGAGGAAGACGTGTTATTTTTTTTAGTTCTCAGTGTTAACACTAAACCCTTTTTCTATCATTCAGGCAATCAAGCCGACTGTTCTAATCGGAACATCGGGAGTAGGTCAAACATTCACTCAAGATGTGGTGGAAACCATGGCAGAGCTAAATGAGGTATTTTGTTTCCGCATAAACATTGATGAAAAAGAGAGAAGTTTTGGCATATGCATTTTGTCTGGGAGCACATGGTCCTGACCATAGAATCAAAATTTTGGTGTGTACAGAAACCCATCATTCTTGCTCTTTCAAACCCAACTTCTCAGTCAGAATGTACGGCAGAAGAGGCCTATACGTGGAGTAAGGTAATAGAGTTAAGATAGTCAATTATCATTATCAGAGAGAAGCGGATAATTGTCGTTGGCTTACAAAGTTAACCTTTTGATTCACAGGGCCGGGCGATCTTTGCTAGTGGAAGCCCATTTGCGCCGGTAGAGTATGAGGGAAAGACTTTTGTGCCTGGACAGGTTGTGACCAAAGCTATAGAAATAGGATCTGGCTACTAATTTAAGAGAGTTGATTCTGATATTTGTGTGGACAGGCAAACAATGCTTACATATTCCCTGGGTTCGGACTGGGCTTAATAATGTCAGGGACCATTCGCGTTCATGATGACATGCTTCTGGCCGCTTCAGAAGCTTTGGCTGAGCAACTGATGGAGGAGCACTATGAGAAGGGGATGATATTCCCTCCCTTCAGGAATATCAGAAAAATCTCAGCTCGTATTGCAGCCAAGGTGGCTGCCAAGGCCTATGAACTCGGTAAGTACCCCCTAATGCTGTGTTGCCTAATGTAATGAGTTTTAAGTGTGAAATTTCAACATTATGTTTCATTACATGTATAGGATTGGCGACGAGGTTGCCTCAGCCCAAGGAGCTGGAGCAGTGTGCTGAGAGCAGCATGTACAGCCCTTCCTATCGTAGCTACCGCTGAGGATTAGCTTACACTCTCGTTCTCATTTCTCATGACTGATGGCCCTTTCTCTCCTCCCATTCTTTCACTTTCCTCTTTCCAAGAGATTTTTTTTCTTTGGTCACACCATCTTATAATCTGTGTTGTTATCACTGTTTCGCATGTTGTTTTCTATTTTTTTGTATCCCTAATAATCTACGCAAATTGCTTCTCTAGAGTCTAGGCTCTCGTTCGTAGTCGTATGTATGTATGTTTAGCGTCTTCGTGAAACATACGTGCAACTGGTTGCTTATGATGACTTTTCTTTTAGGAATTTTTCATGGTCACCCCTTTTTATTAAATTATTTTACTGAGTTTTCACGATCATTCATCTCTTTAGGGAGAATCCTCATTTAAACCCATAATTTGTTTTAATTTAATTTGATCCTCATTAGTCCAGTCCGGATCTGAATACCATAAATTCGGAGGTCTGGATTATTTCACAATTTTGATTATCCTCCCTTAGCTCCGAAAACGAACCTCACAAGTTATCAACAAATAATTCGCTTGAACGGGAATGTCAGAAAGTAAATTCATTTCTCAACTTCTCCAGCTCTAACCCAAGCAATATTTCCTAACTTGCCAAATTATGAGCTTTAAATTAGCCTACAAGTAGCCTTGCAGGATACTTTACACATCATTTGAAAACCGAATGAATAGTTTGAAGTACATAAAAATGGCGCACATTCATTCAGAATAATCATCCTCATTACCATCACTATATTGATTGGCATCTTGTTCCGACCCGTGTTTCCAAGACCTGCCAAGGCCTTCCTCGTCCTCTAACCTTCTCATCTTGGAGCTCGACGCACCAACCCTTGAATTTGCATAAACCTACATCCAAATCCCCAAAGTCAAGTAAATTGGCAAGAGAAGTAGACCTTTCCAATAACTTTTTGTGTTACTCTTGTACAGGCTAAATGTTTGGATTTTACTATACCCCTGTATCTTTATGTTCGATTATTGATACAGACGATCTGCGCCTTACAGTCACCCTTGAAGGTACTGGAAAATGTTCAATCTCATCAGACGATCTCCCTTCCCTGGCCCTTCTCTTCCTCAAGTTCAACCTTGTGGGTAGGGGCTGCCACATGCTCAAAGTGTCATCCCATAGTCTTACATATGGGAAAAAGATACACAACTGGAATATGTAACAAAAAAAGAGATGCAAGTATAGTTTAGGAATACCAGATAGCTAGCGGTCCCATCGTCGAACGATACCAGGTATGTGCCACGATCGTTTGGATCGTTTGGTACCTGTTATAACACAGGTAGCATTTTTATTTCGCTCTGCAACCAAAACAATCAAAATTTTCTCAAAATACATCGGCCAAGGTACATACATCCCAGTGGTATTCGCGAACCCAAGTGTAAGAGATATCCTCGTTTTCATCATGCATATCCTTAGACAACTGGCACAGCAACATAAACAAGTTGATATAACACATCAATCAAATTGGACTTTTCTCGACTTGTCAAGACTTATTTACACAGATCAAATCGAGGAGAAGCATGTCTACCTCATCCAAGGAAGGAACCATGTATGCCAGGAATTTTTCTGGATTGCCAGCGTCTGATCCAGCCACCACATAGCTTTTCAAAATGGCCTGAGAAGGATGCGGTCAGAGCTCACCATCGATATGAGAAAGAGGTCAATTTATGTGTGTTTTATTACATAAAACCTACGTCGTGGCAACCAACCATATTTATGATTCAGCCCCATAACTCATATCCCCATCCTAACTCGAGTGCACTTATGTAGGCAACGAAAGTGATATGGTTTTCACATTAATATCGGTCTAACAAATTATTCCTCTGTTAGAGAAAAGAGATAATTGGACCATGCTCACGGATATCGACAACACAAACTCACCCGTGATTCATATTCATCACGAATTGAAGGGTCCAACTTGCCAAAGAATTCAGAATCAGCTGTAGGAGCACTATCAAAATTCGCTACCACAAACTGTTCTTCGTACCTGGGTCGAAAATTTAAAGGAAGATTTAAATAGATTAGCATATGCTACGAGTTCAGTGAAAAGTACTACTGTATTTCATCCACTAAAACTCTAGCAAAGAAACATTGGAACAGGACATGGAGCCGAGTAAAAGGAAACAATCCGGACCAACACCCCTAAGTACTATATAGTTAGACCTCAACAAGGCTGGCTTTCCCACACTATTCTATAGCAATTGGAAAACTATACCTGCATGTTTGCCACAACAGATAATCCTTCACAGAATGCCAACATTGAGATAAACTCAACAGTGTCAGCTAGCTATTTACAAATGCAGCAATGTGCGCTTTATAATTATGAGAAAATATGCCTGATTCGGGATGTCAGATAT